>JAKSZT010053928.1:32393868-32617773 GCA_026826555.1 Tolypeutes matacus | reverse complement strand
GGGGGGATAGCCCCAGAGACTGATGCCTTATCAGTGGGTTCTATTTTGGAATCTGTGCTCCTGAGAGTGACAAAATTAGACTCAAATAAGTCCTCCCTGCACATGGTTCACCAGTCCCTTCTATTCAAACCTACATGTGATGCTGGAGTTTCTTAGGTATACTTCCAGAGACTGGAGCCTCCCGCCTACCTATGTGCCAGGTGTGCATGAAATCTAGGTGGAGCTGCAACTCCTACCCTACAGATCAATGGACTCATTCAAGTCACCTGGTGAGGAGACAACGATGGGAAATGGCCATCCCAGGGAATGGAGAGGGCCTGCATCTGCAGGCAGAATCATCCCACCCACCATATCCAAGGGATATAAGCCCTCTCTCACTTGGAGTTGGAGTGGACATCACCATCCCAGTCGCCTCTGGATTGGGGGAAGAACTATGGACTAGAGTGGACTGGATGGTATTCTCTTGCTCACATATGGTGATTCTTGCAATGCAAGAAATTATAACAATGAGGTGGAGCCAGTGGCCACTTGACAGGTTTTGGGTAGGGAGGGGATGAGCAGTTGAAATACAGTGGCTTCTTTGGGAGTTGGAGGTTGTCCTGAGTACTGTTGTGTCAATGGATGTAGGCCATTTTAAATCAGCACACACCACTCAGAACTGAGTGGGAGAGAGTGTGGTCTACAGTGTGAACTGTGGTCTATGGTTGGTGGCAAGGCTCCAGGATGTGTAAGTTCATTGAGGTTGGTGGGCCACACTGAGGGAGATGTTTGTGTGGGATGTGGTGGGAGGTGTGGGAGGTGGGCAACATGGGAATCCCAGTGGGTTCCGTGTAATATTTTAGGTAATCTAAGCAACTCTTAAAATATATGTGTATATATATATATATATATAAATAACATTTTTGTAAGCAAATACACATATATGCATATATATTTATATATCATTTTACAAATGTTTGTATGTATTGTGAGAATTTTGATTTTTACCCATAATAAAAAAAAAAAATAAAAATAAGATTGAGCTCTAGAGTCCTATTTCAGCCACCACAGAGAAGCAGTATTTTTTAATGATTTGCCATTTTAGATCTCCCTTACTCTGTTCTTTTTTATTCCCAGTATGTAAGCATCTTACCACAACCAATTATTGTCTTCATTGCAGTTTTTCCATCTAAGCCCTTTCATTCTTCATATAGTTTTTGAGTACCTATCATATGCCAGGCACTGTTTCAGGCATTTGGGACACATCAGTGAAAAAAAAAAAAAAATAGGAAAAGATCTCTGCCCTCACAAAGCTTCTATTCTACAACGGAGAAGAAAATAATATCATAATAAATTCACTATAAGTTAGTAGGAGGTAGACATTTTTTTCATATTTTATTATGAAAGTTTACAAACATAGAGATGTTAAAATGTTTACAGTGTATACTCATATACCTAACACATAAATTCTTTATTTAACATTTTGCAATATTTGTTTTTTTACCACATATGTATGCATCTAACCATATGTAGATAGACATTTTTTCCTTAAACTTTTTATTTTTAAATAACACCAAACTTACAGGTCAGTTGCAAAAATAATATGAAATCCAATAGAAAACTCTGACATACCCCCCACCTCAGATAGCCAGATCCATCAATTTTAATTTTTTACACACTTCCAATGCCATTCTCTATATCTAGCAAGCTAACTGTCTATCTGTCCATCTACCTTTCTATATATTTATCTATCTACTTTCTGAACATTTGAAAGTAAGTTGTATACATCTTGCTATTTGAACACAATACATCCCAGAACATTTCCTAAGAACAAGGATATTCAATGATATAACCACAGTTCTCAAGTTCAAGAAATTTAATATTGATATAAAGGTTACAATCTGCATTCTAATTTTTCATATGTCCAAATAATATCTTTTTGAGCCTTTTCTCCTCCATTAAATCCAATCCAGAATCATGTATTTCATTTAATTGTTATTGTCTGTTATTTGCTCTTTTTTTAGATTGTGGAAACATATACAACATAAAGTTTCCCATCTCAACCATTCCCAATCATACCATTCAGGGGGATTAATCACATTCACAATGTTTTACTACCCTCACCACCATCAAGTACAAGAACTTTCCCATTATTCCCAAATGAAGCCCTACTCCCATTGTGCTTAACATTCTAAATCTATAATAATGTCATTTGATTTGCTACCAATGAAACTTCAATAGCATACATAAAGTATGTTCTTATCTCCCTCCATCATGCTTCTTCATGTAGTTCTCATCACAAATTACATATTTATATATTGTCAGTCCAGAATCATTTATTTATCATTACTTTTTACACATTTGCATTGTATATGCTGCAGGAAGTAAAAAGTGGAGTTACAAACAAAAAATAATAGTAATACTGACATTTATATATACCCAAGTCATTACCTTTACAAGAGATCTCTATTTCTTCATATGACTTTGATCTATTGTCTAGTGTCTTTTTCTTTCAACCTAAAGAACTCCTGTTAGCTTTTTTTAGGGCTGGTCTAATGGAAAGACCAGCTTTTGTTTATCTGTGAATGTCTTAATCTCCCCCTTAATTTTGAAAGACAGACTTTTCATTTTGGAAATAGAACTCTTGGTTGGCATTTTTTTTCCTTTCAGGGCTTTAAATATGTCATCCCACTGCTGTCTCTTCTCCATGATTTTTGATGAGAAATATGTACTTTATCTTATTGAGCTCCCCTTGTATGTGAAACATTCCTTTTCTCTTGCAGCTTTTAAAGTACTCTCTTTATCTTTGGCATTTGGAAATTTGATTATGTGTCTTAGTATTTGTCTATTTTAGTTTATCCTGTTTTGAGTTTGTTGAACTACTTGGAGATGTATATTCATGTCTTCCATTAAATCTGAGAAGTTTTCAGCCATTATTTCTTCAAACATTCTCTCTGACCCTTTCTTTCTTTTCCTTCTAGGATTCCCACAATGTGTATATTGGTATTCTTGATGGTGTCTCACAGGTTCTTTAAACTCTGTTCACTTTTCTTAATTCTTTTTTTCTTTCTGCTCCTCAAACTGTATCATTTCAAGTGTCTTATTTTCAAGTTCATTGATTTTTTTTATTCTTCTAGCTCCAACCTTTTGCTTTACTCCTCTAGGGAATTTTTTTATTCTGATATTGTGGGCTTCAGCTCTGTTTGGCTCCTTTTCATGATTTCTATCTCTTTTTTAACATTCTCTTTGTCTTTATCCATGATTTTACAAATCATGATGGCCTTTAATTCTTCACCCATGTTTTACTTTAGCTCTTTGGGCATATCTAGGACCATTTTTTAAATATTCGTTGTCTGGTATATTCCAAGTCTGGTCCTCCTTGTTGATGGTTTCTCTGGAAATTCATTGAATGCCAAGAGTTAAAAAAAAAAAAAAAAAAAAAAAATGGAAATACTTTTCCAAGTTTGCAGATTGGCCTGTGTGAGTGCTCTCCATCAGAGCACAGCTGTCTAAATAATGAGTTAAGAGAAAAGCCCCAAGCCAAAGAATAGCATCCTCCCCAGTCTTTTTTCTGTGCATGCTTCTTGTCCAGCGCATGTGTACATAGCCCTAGGAATTCTCCCATTTACATGGATATAGATGTCCTCATTCCCCTAGGAAACAGTGTGTCCCTATGGTCCTGAATACTTCACAGTATGTCCCAAGCTGGCACTCCTTTGTCCCAGGTAGCTGCAAATTGACAGATCTCCTATAGTGTTCTGTAGAAGAGCTTTGTGAGCTGCCTTCAGGCACAGAGCGAGCTCTAGGATGGTGAGTCTGTGATATATGCCTGATTCAGTCAGGCTACCACAAGCTATACTGGCACAGACATATATGCAACCTAGTAGGTACACAAAGTTTACTCTATTCCATCCAGAACCAGGACCAGGAACCTGCACTGGAAGCATGGGCCTGCTCTGTGCCTAGCCAGTAAGGGGATGGTTTTCCTACTGTTTTTAAGTTCCTTTTTCTTGATTTCTTGCTTGCTCTGTTATTGCAATACTTTAACTCTTTTCCAGAGCTTTGAGACAGATGTTTCTATCAGTACTTGCTTGTTGTTCAAAGCTTCTGTTAGGAGCAGAGCTCTGCCATCTTGGTCAGGTTACACCTGTAGATAGACTTTTGAACACCATGCTTTGGCACACAGTCTGACCGCATCATGGAGATGATCTTAATAGAGAGGGAATATAGGCGTACTGACAGTTCAAAATGGACTTATAAATACAGGATAACTGAACAACAGAACAAGAAGACTAATAGATGTAAGTTGGAGAGTGTCAGTTCCTGGACCTATGTTAAGAGTAGCATCCGTGTCTATGAATGTGGTTAGACCAGACTGAGCAGTCATGAAGTGATCTCAGTGAGATCAGTGGGAATGCCACCAGGAAGCTAGTAATGACCCTTGAGTCCCATCCCAAAGAAGGAACAAAAATTAGAGCATCTGTCGAGGGTCTATGAAAGGGAAAACTTTTGAATTTCTTCCTAGAGATATCTGTTTGAAATTCATGTTGTCAAATGTTAAGCAAGAATAGTCATTCATGATAGAGATAAATTTAAACAGGGAGATCAGATAGACCGGTACATTTAATGGGCACTTCTTGACATTTTTTTGAACTTCAATGTCTCAAAGTGGGTAAAGTTCAAATACTAATACTTGCCACAGAGGATTTTTATTAAAAATTATAGGGGATAAAAATATTAGACCAATATATGTACTTAATAAGTTGTAGCCATAGTAATATCATTATTATTACTATTACTAAATACCTATATGATAATAATACAGCTAGGGAAAAAAAAAGCCTACTGATGCTCATGGTCCCTGAAGAAAAAGCATTTATAGAACAATTATCTTATGGGTAAAAGAAAAGCCATGGTTACAAAGGCTGACACCAACTAAAATTAGACTGGAAGAGATACTGGTCCCACTAGTGAATGGTTATGGTGGTTTCTGTTAATTATTTAAACTCTCTAAACCTTTAACAATCTGTAAAATATTTTCTGCCTCAAAGCTCTTATTGCAGGGATTGAATGACATATATCAAGACTGTGTCAGTGTGTCAATAGAACTAATTATCACCTATTATTCTATATATTACTATGTTATGTGGTAAGGATGCTGTACTGCTCTATTAGAATCTCACTAATTTTTTATTAAAGGAACAGTTTAGTTCAGCTGCCTACAGGACAGGAAATGAAATATCAACAAAAATGGCCTTGAATCATTGGCAGTGTTTAAATGTAAGTGGCTCCAGTTCTGAACTTTTTTTCATTCAAAAGAAATTTAAATAAGGGCATCTTGGAGCATCTAGTTAGGTTTGACTACATTTCTTCATAAACATTCAATCTTATATTTATTTTGGAAAAATCTAGAATATGCATCATATCTATAGTTTATATCTATAGATACTGACATTTTATTTACTGCCAAAAGCTTTTTTAAAGACATATTTTTGGTAATTATCTCCAGTTTGCTTACTTTCTTAATTTTATACAAATATTATACAAAAATTCCTAAATTATAGGTTATCTTATAGTGAGCCAGTGGTAGTGTTAACAGAAACAATGATTATTAGCATTTCTCTTTCTCTCTCTCTCTTTCTCTCTCTCTCTCACCCCCCCCACACACGCACGCACACCACTAGGTGTTCAGAACTATGAGCTTGACTTTCTATTGATTGTCTATTTTACAAATCTCTAGAAGCAGAAATTAACTTATAGGTTATTACCCAGTAAAGAAGCAAATTATGAAGTTCATAGACTACAATTTGGAGAAATCCAAATAGTCAAATAAATAAATAAATGCTAAATACATATAATGTAAGGCTGAGCTACTCTTGGTGGCAAAACCAATACCAGCCTAAGTTTTGCTCAAATAAAACAGTTCTATGAAAACAGTTTCTGTTATCCAAATCTCTTTCCAGTACTACAGACCCACATCTCAAAAATTCTAGAAGGCATTCTTTAATTCCCTACTGGTATCTCAATTTACAAAGTTTCAAAATTGATCTCATTATCTCCCTGAAAAAAAGGCACCATTTTATCTCAAATTTGTAGATTACTTAAGAGCATTCCCCAAGACACCCAACCTAGAAACAAAAACCTCAGCCATGTATGTTCACTGAGCAAACATTTATGGGACATAAAATATGTCATGTTCCATATTAGATTTTGCAGGTAAAATGGTGAAGAAAATAGCAATAGAATCTGCCCTCATGAAGAGTATATGTATGTATGTATATTTTATTAATCACTAATTATTAATACTTGTATCTTGAGGGGAATGTACAAGGTAATAAGATAATATAGTAAATGATTGATGGGGGAAATAATTTTAGAAAAGGTAATCAGGAAATGCCTCTCTTAAGGTGAGATGTATGAATTGAAACTAAAGTATAAGAAAGAATTAGATTTAAGAACATTTCCTCAGTTCTGGAAAGAGTTGAGCATTACTGAGGGACTATACACTTCTTGATGAGTGACTGGAGCTTGGGGTACAGAGAGAGAAATATTGCTAAGAGGGCAGAGAGGCCTATTGGGCATGTTTATGAAAGCCATGTGACCTTAAAGAGTAGTTTATCGGAAAAGAGTTTCTTGAAAACCACCAGTGTTCCTGACACTGTCTAGGTTTTCCAGGTAATAGAGATAAAATGATGAATTATCTATATATCCCTCCCTCCATCCATCTGTCCATCCATCCATATTTATGTGTATGTAGAGAGAGAGAGGGAGAGAGAAAATGGCCCCAGACCTCATGATGGTTATAGTCTATTTTAGAGTGAAAGAGATATTAAATAAATACTTTAAAGAGAAAATTACTAGTGCATAAGTGCAGCTTCCCCCCCACCAAAACAGACATTTTTTTTTTGTCATCAACATTCTCTCTCTCTCTCTCTCTCTCTCTCTCACACACACACACACACACACACATACACACACACACACTCCCTTCTCCCCACCACACCTTCAAACACAGCCCAGACCTTCCTAACAGAACACTAACAGAGCAATCTACTCTCCTCCAAGCAGCCATGTCCTGCAGGAAAGGCTGCCTCTATTCAGATATTAGGAGTAAGGTCCTAATAGTCTTGGACAATCCTAGTGGGTCTCCTTCCCTTGAAAGTGATTGTTTTAAGCCTTTTCTTGTGAGATAATTCAGGCAAAACCTAAGAAAGTTTTCTGGGGAGCATCTAAGAAACATTTCCTTACTTTAGAAAAGAGGCACAAGGTAGAGATAACCTTTTATGCTGCCTAGGGTTATTGTCATGCCTAGATGTGCAGCCACCTTTAAACTGAACCAGGAGAATCACAGAAAAGTGAACATCAATCTTGACTGAACTTCTTGTTTTGTGTAAAAAATACTCCTGGGGGTTTTGATAGATAATTTTGATAGCCCCATTTTCAAATTGTCACCAATATTTGCATATTTGACTCCCAAATAATTTACATGTTTCTATGTCATTCTCTCATCACCCGTTAACCTGGAATACTGAAGAAATAAATACCTCCACTCAAGCCCTTTCTAAATCGTTCCCCAGTAATAAAAGAAATACTATTCTATTCCCACTACTCCTCAGCTCCTAATCCTATGACGGGTCAGCATTTTTTACAGAATACATTCCAAATTCTTAGAGTACTACAGTTCTTTGTTATCTAACCCAATCTTCTCTTGTAGCTTCTTCCCTCATTTTTCCCTCTCAAGATGATCAGTTCCATCCACATTCAACTACTGATGGCCTGAGATCTTATTTTGCTTGTAATAGTTGAAGTTATAGTGGACTTTACTCATCAGAGTATTTCATATGCTAAATAAATTTAACTTCTGGATGCTCAGTGATAGAAGCCAAGCAAATCAGAAATGAAAATTTTAAGCAAAACAACAAACCTAGGAGGTAGGTATTATATCCCCATTTTACTGATAACTAAATTGAGGCTAAGGAAATTAAATTAATTTCTTAAGATCACATACCTAATGAGTGGCAAACTGGAATTTGAATCCAGATGAATCTGGTTCCAAATCAAACTTCTCTGTCTGCTAAACTATGCTGTTTCCCTAAATCTCAGATGGCATCTACATGAACTGTATTATCTATACAAAAGAAAGATTTTTAAATTATTGAAATTCTTAAAAGGTACCATTATGGTGTTTCCTACATATTGTGAAATCAGAAGTTTGTAGCTAGGCAATGTGAATGGTTGCATTTAGCCCTATGCCTGGAGAATTATTGCTCCTATATATGGTCAAAGTTAGGCATTTAATGTGGCTCATGATGGGCAAGAACAGCTATAGCTGGCCTCTCAGGTAACCAGATTAGGGCCATCATCATGCTCTAGACTCCTACTTCTCTTTTGCTTTCAAATCTTATTTCAAGTCACAGAAACATATATCCAGATTAAAGAAAGTGGAGCCTATTACTATTCAAAGTGTAGTCCCCTACAGACAGCAGCTTCAACCTTCAAACGGTGGAAGCTTGTGTTAATTGTGGAATCTCTTATCTTCTGAGTCAGAATCTGCATTTTAACAAATCCTTAGATGATTAGCATGCATATTAAAGTTTCTGATTTAGAGATCTGAAAGATGTCAGGGTCAGAGACAATAAACAAACCATTTTTTCCCACTTCCTGTTTTTGATATAATACTTGCTAACCTCTTTTGTAAAGCTAACCTTGATTATAACATTACTTTGAGACAGATAATAATATGCTCATTATTCAAACCATAAAAGTAAAATACAGAATTTAAGGAATGCTTCATTGTCATAACAACAATAAATGAAGCAAAGAGAAATAAATCAATTCTGTGGTTTATTAAATATTATATTGCTTGACTGTAATTTTTTTCTACTTTTTACATTTTCTGTGACTTTCAATCCTATATTGAAATGAAGTCTATGCACATACAGTTAATGGCAGAAGAATTTCATGAATTGAACCATTTGAAAAAGCAAGAAACTTCAATTTGGACATTAGAATATCAATTCAAATGAATAAGTAAAATTAGCTAAGAAGATTTTACCATAAAAGATGATGAGTTTTATTCCAATATTTTCAGTATCACTGTTTTTTTTCAATGTGGAATGTAATTTGAATGAAGCCTCATTTTCTTTTAACATCTAAACCATTTTTTGCCCTTATAGAACCTGTGAAATAAAGAACAAGTTCTCATGTACATTATCTGTAACGTGGTCATGCACACTTATAAGGACATGTCAAATGAGCTTCCTTGGCCATGACTGCCAAAGAGATGAGGCAACAGGGAGGATGAAATTTCCCATTTGTACCCCGCGTCCCCTACAATAATGACTTAATACCAGCTATTTTCAAATGTGAGACTTTTCTGGAACTCAGCATGCAAAATATATAGAATTATGTAATTTCTCTTTAGGTATTTGGTTTATGTAGATTAAAAAAAAAAAAACAGTTTTTAGCTTTACACACCTAGGCAGACTTTTTCATTTTAGAGATCAGTATTAAAGTAAGTGAAAACACAATTATTCAATTTGCAATAGACTCTGCTTGCTGGGGGGAAATGCCGTTAAATTGAATCAGCCATTCAACATAATCAAACCAACTAAATTCCCAGAACATTCCATATGAGTAAAATTATTTTCTAATCTTTACTGAGATCCTATTCAATGAGGCCATTTTTGTAATCAAACTATAAATTTGTGGGAAAAAATTTATATTTTAACAAGTACTATGAATAGTTTAATACTGTTAGGGCCAAATAATGATAAACATGGATAAGAGTAATAATCCCTTTCCCCCAAAGAGTCCTAGAAATCCTAATTTACTGACTGGTAGCTACTTTTACTAAGTAGAAATACAGTAATTTAATAATCTTACCGTAGCAGTTTTCACTAGAGAAAATTAACTAATTCATTATTACTTGTAATTTGCTGAGGCATAGCTGCCATATTTGTAAAATCAGCAGGTTTTGAAAAAAAAATACAAGTTTTTAAATGAATGTTCAATTTCCCCCCAAACACATAAATGATACAATTACTTAGCTCCCTCTAGTGCCAATTCCTAATATAAACTTAATTGTAATAACCATATTCACCATGCAATTTTGGAGCAAATTAAAATTTTATATGGCAATAATTAACAAGTAAACTTTCAAGGGTTTAGTAGATTGAGTCTGGGATCAGAACTGAGCAAATTTCAAATGAAGATATGCAAGCTCTTGACTGCAGTTAAAGTGATGGTATTTCTTTGCAAATTTCATTTCATATGTTTCAATTAAAAACAAATAAACCAGAATAGTGGTAAAAGAATGGTGGCAAGAGAAATGAAATCATATCATTGACTATCTTTGTATACTACAATTCAACTATAATAGTCTCATTCAACTTGGGGTTTGTATCAACCATTATTTAAACAAACAAAAAAAATCCAAGAAGAAAGGCATATTAGTGTTTCTATTAAGGTATATAGGAATAAAATTTAATTTGCAAATGTAGATGAATACGGAGCATTTTTAATATGGATTAATAAAAAGAAAAACCTAATAGCCATTAGATTTTTAGAACACTAATAACCAAAAGATCTAAGTTAATAAAACGACTTCCTAACACATCTGTTTCTTTAGAATATCTTCCTTAGATTGAAGCATATGATTGAAGAGTTTTACTTCTAATTAAAAATAATTTCTGTGGCTTTTAGTTAGGTAAGTCATATTGTATTGACTACATTTAAAGACAATGTGACAATTTGGAGGAAGAGAGGAAAACATTAAATCACTAATAAAATTCCTCTCAATAAAAATTGTCAATAAAACTAATGGGTTTTCTAGAGAAACAGAACTTTCTTCACAATAACAGTTTGTGTGCTCATTTGTTTGCTAATTTTGTAATGTAGTATAAGGGCTAAAAGCAATAAAACATGGACTTTAGAATCAGATGTTAAACATTTGATTACCAGCTCTGCTAACTGGTAGTTTCTGTAAAATATAGTTATCACTATCATTTAACAGATTTGTTATAAAAAAAATTAAAGGAGATAGTTTATATGTGAAACATACAACTGAAAAATGCCAACTGAGAACTGTTTTCTGATGTGTTGGTAATAAAAATGTTCATAGAATAAAACTTTTTAACTGAAGTGTACTTGTAGTCATTTAGACAATAACTTTATTCCTATCTAATTAGAAATTTTTTAGAATTAGCATTTTTAATTATATTATTTTTGTTTCAATTAAAAATTTGGAGTCCCAAATTAAAAGAACAATGGTGATATTTTATGCTAAAAATAAAATGATAAGCTGAGTACAGATATGCTACAGACAAGATTTTTGAAAGTTTACGTAATTATCTGAAATTTAGTGTGAATTTACAAGCTCAGTAAAAAGAGCTTTAGAAGTATTTTTAAATATTTCAGCAACTGGATTAAATAACTAAACTGGTACTATTATGACAGTAGTCTTCTAAACATTTTTATTCCTATAATCTTAACAGAAAGAGCTTAATAATTAAATGTTAAAACTCAATTACACAATTAATATTTTGAAATTTCATCTCTTTCTCACCTTTGATCCAATGAAAGAAACATGGATGAGATACCAGAAAGATGAGGTTGTTTTTTTTTTCTTCTGACTTTTGGAAACTAGAGTTAGTGTCTTATTTATCTGTGGCCATAACTCTGTTGATCAATTACCCTTACACATTGTTTCTAAATTCACATTTTTTAAAAATCTTCTCTTAAATAAACATTAGGTTTATTTTCCAGTGGAAAGCGGGGAAATTTAAATAAATCCCAGTGAAGAACTATAATAGGAATTGTCAGGAGATCTGTCAGCCTTCTCCACACTCAGCTACCTGTAGGATATGCAAATTCCTGGAAAAAGAAAGTAAGTTGGTTTAGGAGTAAAGGCAAATACAACAATCATTGTCTTTTCCTTCAAAAACAAGGAAACATAAGTGGTTCCTGACTTGCCTAGAACCTACCTTGAAGGATCTGAGGAACAGGATAAAGAACCTGGGTGTTTTCACTTATAGCCCATGCTTGGGATCATAAGATTGTATAATTTTGAATTTTATCAAGTGGCAAACACACACAAAACCAGAGAAATCTGCTTTTAAGTGAATGTCCAAATAAGAATGTTTAAAGTTTAAGTCTTAGCCATAGCCCATAAACCAAGTCTCCAATACATGATGCTTTCACCTGTTTTAATAGTGACATTTCTAAAAAGTTGCCTCAAAGTGAGATGTAAATAAGGTTTGTTCTGGTTGTAGGATGCCAGGTAGTTCTATTATACCACAAGAGCAACATCAAAATTAATATCTTTCTAAAATGCTTCCTGGATAGTATGAAAGTTAATCCAGGAAATGAAGCCACGATCTTATAAACAACTAATTGCATTCCCTGTGTTTCCAATGAGCTGAACTAATAAATTGATTAGCTTACATTGAAACTGAGGTGTTTTATGGCTAAATTATACCCATAATTTCTAAAATGTGTAATATTTTTTCAATATAGTAGTAACACCTCCTTCTAAGTACAAAAATGATTTGCCACAAACCAACCTACAATAGAATATCAGAATACATTTGCCCAAAAAAAACTAATGGAAATTATGCAGATTATATTTCCTTTCTTGCTGAAGGCAACCAAGCTACACATCAATAGCAAAATGAAAATATAACTCAGATATGAAACAGTATATACACGGAGACATAACCAAGTCTGTTTCTGATTACTTTTATACATGTTCTTTTTCATGTAATTATTTGGCAACAAACACTGAAATAAAGGTTTATACCATTTGGTGGGTACCTGGATAGCTCTAAGAATTAGTCAACTAAGAATATTATTTAGATACTTCATACCAAAACACACATCCAGAATTATAATGTGGATTGTGCATGCCAAGAGAAACCAATTTTTTTACAATACCTTATCATAATTAGATTTATTCTGTAACTTTCCTTAAAGCACTATTCTGCTGATAACAAAGAATTGGGAAGAGTGAGAAAGTAATGCATTGGTTGATCAACTTGGGGAAATAAAATGAGTTATTTATGTTTGCTCATTCTGTAGTACTAAATGCTAACTAAAAACATAATTTAAAATTATCTCTATAGATTTTGTGTGATCAAATCATGTTAAATGTAACTATTCTATAGTAGTCATATGTCTAAAACTAAGATGCTTTTTTTTTTTTTCTGTAGACAGCATTATCCAAAAGAAGAATGCAGAGACACAGTATATTATCATCCTTTTATAGATGAACATCATTGTGTAATATATATAATAAAATATCTTTTTTGTTGTGAACTAGCAAAAAACTGAAAAAAAACAAAGATATTCAGCACATATTTAAAATTAGTTCTGTAGATATGTAGGTCTACTGCTGAAGCTTTAGGGTATATTTGCAAATTTTAAAACTACCACTTAATAATTTCAATGCAAAGCAGCAATACTTAGACATTGCCCAAATCATAATGTTCCTTGCACAAATTCTGAGAACTGTCTTGTCTAGAGAATCTTTCATTAAGCAACAGCAGGGGTAAACTATACCATGTTCTAAAATGCCTATAGGTTTAGATTCTGTATGAAATGCTGGCAAAAGTATACCTAGAAAAAAAAACTGACAAGATTCAATTTCATTTGGATATCATTATGACCATTTGTGCCATAGTAGAAAGATAATCTTAACAGTTCTCCAAGTCAAATAAAAAGGATTATAAGAGCAAAAAAATTTGCAGAGCATACCACTCCTGTCATATTGTAAAGTGATCAAAATAAATGGATATATTGAAAAATGTTGCTTTTCAGACTTAGAAACATAGAGGATACAAAGTATAAGAGAACAGTGCCTCCTGAAAATATGACTTAACTTTATTCATTGCTCAAGAGTTTTTTTATTATATTGTCTTTCTATGTTTGGTAATTTTCTCTGTTTTTGATACTGACTTTCTCCACATTTACTGCACAAATTTTCCTGACTGATCCTATGTATAAAAGAGTTTGGAAATCTAAGAACTAGCCACTTATAAGACACAAATCTTGAAATTTCAGTTGATTAGTGAGCTTGAAAGTATTCTATGAAATCCAATTGAATCTCACTAAACAACGAAATAATTCATTTGATTTTGTACCATACAGTCCAGTAATGGGATATTTTACACTCATTCTACAGGGCATCTTAGATCATTCAAATACATTCTTAATTTTTAAAAGGCTGACTTTTAAATAGTCTCTACAAACCATCATATTAAATAGAAGTTACTGCATGGCTTTATTGGACATTCAATTTAAACTCTTAAATAAAACGTATTCTTTGGTTTAAGCCAAACCACTGAGTACAAATCAGCCAGATGGTCATGGTGCCGATTCGGCAAATACTAAACTGCTTACTGGAATGAGTCAACTGCAAGACTGATTAATTGATTTAGTCAAATATTCAAAACTTTTGCTTCTTATCCCATTAAAAGTAACACTAATGAGCAGTAGCTATGACCTTCCAGGGAGAAGCCACAAGTTCCACAACCCCTCAATATTTACCACCCAAATTTAATCTTTTTAATGGACACCTTAAAAGGGATCTGATAGAAAATACTAAGAGCTGCTCAGATACTAAAACACTTAGGGAGGCTTTTGATTAATGTTGCATGATTAATCAATTGATTAATACAGTTTTCAATACAGATGTTAGGACACTGTCTACTTTAATCAACCATTTTGAAAATAGTGAAGATAAATGCCATACTTTGTGTCTGCAAAAAAAAAAAATCCTTTCTTTTAGGGTTGTTAATTATGACATAAGCCTTATTTACCACACGCAAATTTTATCTAATGTTGACATTTTTATACATAGGAACCATTAATGAGATAAGTGGGATCCTTTTGGCAAAGCCATATTTTAATCACTTTAAAAATAATTTATTTAGCCAATTTATGGACCTTTCTCTTAATGAGAAATTATTTTAGACTAAGGCTGCAAAATGCATTAAAATCTTAAAGTTTTTATTATTATTTTCTAAGACTGTTTATAATTTGTGATGATGCTCTCCACCATACTAAAACTGAAATCTTTATTCCAGTCAAAAATAATCACCCTGTAATTACTGTGACAAACTGCCCAAGCTGTATCATCGTGACCATTTCAACTAATGATATTGTATTAGAATGCCTAGCAGTAGACTTCAAATGGAAAATATAATTATGTGCATTAGTTTGTCTAAGCATTTATAAGATCACATATCCATCAGTTTTCAGGTCTCATAAAGAAAACCATATATCACTGTCACTGTGAGTTTTGTTATTGAAAGTATGGGCTTCTACAAACTGAGTTTAAATTCCACTTGTTTTGTAGATCACTAAAATCCCTGTAAGTTAAACCAGCTTAATTGAGAAGAGCTTTTCCTCTGGTGATGGAGAAACTCTGAAACACACACCACTTCACACTCCGACCAAATAGAAGATTAACCAGCCTGAGGCAGCTTAATCTGGCTTTTCTACACCTCCTAAATCTGTGGGGGTCTAGTTTGGCATAAAAGTCCATGTAAAAAGGCTTTGAGGCAAGGTATCAAATTAAAGGTTTTATACTGTTGGCTTCACTGACCTGAAAGAAATTAGGAGGGGGCCGGAGGGGGGTACGGGGAAGCATGTAAAGAGAATGTGTGAGTTATGTCATTCTTTGAAAAATGTGCCATAAACTTAAATGTGTTTATAAAGAATTATAGCATTGAAATGAAAATATTGATAAGTAATTTAGCAGGCTGGGAATCCAGTCCAGACGCTGCACCCAACATACTATGTGACCTTGGAAAGTTGCTCAGCCACTTTGTCCCCCAATTTTCTCATCTGTAAAATGAAGGGGCGGATGGATTTCTTGATCTTTCCTAGCTTTAACTTACCGTAATGATGTGAGTCAAAGCTCAATTTAGAAAATATTTTCTCTATCATTTTAAATAAAAATATGCCTTAATAAATGAAACTTATTATGGATAACCAAAGAGAATTATATTAATTTGTTGAAGAAAATAATCTATCAATGGGTGAATGAGATTCCTCTCCTATCAGGAATACAGTTACAAAATAGTATACCTTCATGTGCTCAAATTAGAATGCTTTAACTTCTCATTCTGTATGCTCTTGTTCAGTAGGAAGTAATCATCGTGTGTTATTTCATTCTGAAATGTATCACCTGTGGATGATGCTGAAAATGTTTTCAAATACATTCTAGCATCCTCAACGAGATCTGGATATGATATAAGCTTAACAAAGGCAGGTTTCTTAAGAGCGGCTTTATTGATATTATGGATAATTCTTTGCTGTGTTGTATATTGTGCAATATTTAACTTGTACCAACTAGGTGCTGGTAACAACCCCCAGTCATGATAATCAAAATGACTCTGCAAATGTCCCCAAAGGAGCAAAATCACCCCAATTGAGAACCATTGTCATAGAGTACATAGAAACAATCAATAAAATACTATCTTGACCAAGAAAAAGCAGAATGTTCTAAAGTCACTAATAAGTATTTTAGACTAATTACATGGTAATTTATTTTGTTTAACCTCTTTATACAAAAGCATGTGAAAAGACCTAAGTAACACAAATATATTTTGGCATGAATGAGTTTTTTTTTTCCTTTTGTTGGACCTTGGTGATGTTCTTTAAATTCTGCCTCAGAGAAACACTTCAATGGAGAATATTTAACCTAATTTAAATTTAACTAAGATAATGGTCAAAATTAAAGAAGCCAGGAAAACATTAAATGAGGTAACATTTGTTCTATCCATGAAAAGACAGGATTTTTTTCTTACAGCTAATTGATTATCATGATTGTTGGGCTCCGTTAGTTAAGGTCCTCATGATCTTAATTGGACCTTAACAGAATATCATTATAACAGCTTCCAGTTGTCATAAACATGCATGTACATATTTCAAATCATTCCTATTTTATATATTAGAAATCTGAGGCTTAGAAAGATCAATGCCACAATTAATAGTAGAACTAATATTCAAATCTAGGCTTTCTAACTCAATAATCTGTGATTTTAACCACAGTCCTCAGCTCAGATATTTTATTAAGTTCTGCCTTTATTTTGTACAAAGTTAAATTTTATTTACTCAATTTACTGAATCTACTTAAACAGTTTACTCAAGTAAAGCTATTGGTCAGCCAAGAAATCAATGATATCACAATCTAGATTTTGTGCCATGATCTGCTTTGATACATAAGTATTTATTTTTTAAGTCATTCCTTAATCTACTAGTTGCTGGTCTAAAGACATAATATGAAATATTGTAGCACTGAAGCCATTATTATTAAATTTCCAAATTCCATATACTAATTTGGTATTTCCCTGAGTTATTTACCAGGAGTTTCATTTTTTACTTGACTTTATAAAATTTGGTGGGCTTATGGGCCATATAGAATATGACAGTCATCCTAAACTCCTATGTCAAAGGATTATGCCTGCCATTTTCTCAGTAGGAAATGTCATTATTCCTTTGTTGGTCTCATGTTATGATACTATTAAGTAACACTTAGCAACATTCAGCCTACACTGTGTTATTTCCATATTTTGGCACTGTATACATTTGTCTATGCTTTCATCTCAAAAGTTGAGCGATATTGCTTGCTGTATTTTGGTGCCAGCAAAGATTTAAGCCATCCAAACAAGTCTGTGTATTTGAACTGACAGAGAGTAAATGATTTGCATCTGGCATAACTGATGGTGGTGTCAAAACCTTGGCATATAATTCATTGGTAAACATATTCCTCTGGATGCCTAGCCACACATGCCCAATTTCCTCTCAAGGGATGGAGCCAAATCATTGCCAGAACAATGTAAAATATTTTATACAGATAATTCAAGAGAGTATTTTGCTCTGACAGAAAAGGGGGGGTAGTGCTAGAATTCTTCTCATTGATGAGACATAAGATAATTTTTCAACCTACATTGCAGAAATTAAATTTCATGCAAAAATGCCTCTCTGACAACTATGGAGTTGATGGACTATTAGGAATAATCAAAAACAGCAAGCTAAAAAAAATTAGTCTAATTGACAACTCCAAGATGTAATTGGTGAAAAAGTGTTTGAATCAGGCCAAGGCTAAAATGATAGCAAAGAAAGAATAAAGCTTTAAGGCCTTACAATGTATGCTTGAACTATTCAGACCTCCAGAAATAATTCGTTGCAATTCTAGAAACTGCTCAATTTATGATAGGCATTATTTTGACATTTGTTCCTTTTTGAGGTATACAATCTTAATGGAATTCACCTATTTTATTTTCCCATTCCAGCTCTTGAGGAATTTTTACATGTATTCAAGCTGATACTTGCAAATTATATTTACTCAAAATGGTCATGGAATAGGTTAAATTTAATATTCCATTTAAGAATGAATATATACCATAAATATGGAATCAATTTCAAAATAATTCAAATTAAATATATCACCCTTACTATTAAACTATATGCAATTTACTATTAAACTTACTGTTAAACTATTAGTCTTTGATTATTTAGATGAAACCTTTCAAGATCTTAAGGTTCAAAAATATCTGTTGAGTGTCTACTCTGTTGCAGCCTCAGTGATGGGCATTGTACATGATTCAAAGATGACTAAGATATGATTTCTAACTCTATCTGGCTCATAGTCCAGGAAGGTTATATAAGAAATCCACTTTAATAAAAACTGTGATGATGGATCCAGGTCATGGAATGACAAGCTCTGCCAGGGTCATTTCAAAGAAAGCTTTGCTGTGATGGTGAAGCTGATATTTCAGGTGTATTTTTAAGGATGAATTAGAACTTCCCTCTCCAGAGGGAACAATATGTGGAATTAGGAATCAATGGATAGGGAGAAGGGGCAGATAAAGAATGGAGAAAATATGAAGAATGAAGCAAGGGCAGGAAGTGTGAGCAGAACAGTCTTGAGAAACAAATAAATATACATATTAAAGGTTGTTGTGGGGGACTTGATAAGTGATTTTTCCCTCCTATGGCAAGCCAGTCTTCTAACTGAGGCAGGCAATATTTTTGGTTGGGATTATTTGCCGTGGAGAATAAAAAAGTGAACTAGTACAAATCAAGGGCAGTCAAGCAGCATTAGGGGTTAAGCTGACATTGGAAAGAGGTTTGTAATGATGCAAATCAGAGTCTGTTGATGTTGCTGTTATTTTCTATGTGGAACAGAAGTGGAAAAAGCAGATACTAGATTGGCTGGGTATAAAAGACTGGCAGAGCAGATGTGGCAGAATAAGAATTGAGGTTCATTAGGTGGAGTGGAGATCTGGCTGACCAAATCATCTGGGTTTAGTAGATAAAAAAACAGAGGGAAAGCAAAAGAGACCCAATCAATCTGGTAAGTGGGACAGGGTGGAGAGAAGCTGAAAGAGACAATAAAAGGAGAAATTTGGGTGGAGGAGGGAGTGAAAGGGGAGATTTCATTTAATGGAATTTAGAGCCAGGAGAAGTTTTAAATAAAAAGGGTAATTATTTTAAATTGATAATGTTGTGTTGAAAATAAAACAAACAGACTTTTAAAAGGGGGGTGCAGAGTAAGTTTATTGAGCTAAAGTTGCATTAATGCAGGAGCAGCACCAAAGAACTGTAATGAAGAGTTCAAGCTGACACCAGCAAGGCCTCCTGATCTTCACCAGAGAGCCACAACCTGAGCAGAAACCAAAAGAGATTTCTGCTCAAAACTTGAGTTGGGGGAGCAGCTTATATGGCTCCTTGAGGCAAAGAGAAGTTATGGGGGAGAAGGAATGGGGAGGAATAAGGGGGACATGATTTATTCTTGGTACATGTTTTCTGTGCTTTACAAGGTAGTGGGGCTGTTTGAGCAGGGTGTCCTTGAGGCCCGGTTTGTTAATCAACAAGCAGCATGTTGCTGTAAGGTTGTGGCTCTCTGGTGAAGATCAGCAGGCCTTGCTAGTGTCAGCTTGAACTCTTCATTACAGTTCTTCCTCTCAGGCTGGGGTAAGGGGTTTTATCAGCACCTCAAAGAATTATTGCTATGTTAGCTTGCTTCAGTTAACCACTGTTTCTTCTTTATAACTCCCTGGATAAAATGGAAGCTCAAGCAAATGAACATGGTTAATAAAATTATTTATCATTCCAGTTTCACAATAAGTGTGGCAGAGACTGGTTAGTTCTTCACCACAACAATTTCTTCTTACTTCTGAATACCCAGATAGATGGTATTTCCCATCTAGCCAAGCTACCATGGAAAGAAAAGATGTAAGTTACTTCCAAGAATGGCCTGTGGCCACCTCCTGAGTGTGATCCATGTGCTCTTTGCCCTTCCATGGTGATCTGAGAACCATGTGTTGAAGATGGCAAAGTCACAGAATGGTGAAGCTTCAAAGCCACTTGCAGATCAGGAACATCTATTTTAATCAATGTTTCTTTAATTAATACAGTAAGAAATTCAAACCGATACTTAAAATACTTCAAGTGGATTATTTTCTGAGATATCATGAGAACATGTTTGAATTTCTACAATATAAATATTAAGTACACTAACATCTGTGTATCCTAGTAATGCCATGACTGTACACAGCTAGTGTGAGAAATGCTACCTGGTGTTTTCATACAAGACCTTTTGTAGTTCTTCAAAAGAGGGTAACTGTAGTGAAGACATAATAATTAGAGGATAAATGGAGCCATTTAACCAAGTATAATTATATTATTATAGACAAATGTTTACAGATTTTGAATTCAGGATGCCCAAACATATCTTCCCTTTCATACATACATGCAGTCATTCAAGATTATTTCTTTAGGGCTTGATTTACTCCAGGTACCTGATCAGGTACTGAGGATAACAAGAAAAATGGGCACAGTCCTTGCCTTCCAAGAGTCCCTCCAAACCAGGGTTTTAAGTGTGAAAGAGGGGACTTTGGAGGTTGAAGTGCTGAGGAGAGACTTATTTACCTCAGTTTCCCATCTAGCTGTGCCTGAGCAGTTTCTTCCCTCTTTTCACCATGTTTTTGAGTGACATAAAACTACTGTGTTTAAAAAAAAAAAAATGCAATAGTCTCATAATCACTATTCCTTTTAGCCTCTTAAGTGGTTTTCTGAGGGTATTTTATAACTTTTCCTCCAGATAAAAGGAGAAAACATTAAAAAAAAAAAAAAGCTTCTAAAGTTCCATCCTTCCTTTTTTTCTCTTAGAAGACAAAGAATGCATGTAAATGCTAATGAAGTTCCTTTGCATTAAAAAAAAAAAAAGAATATGAAGCAGTGAAGAGTATGTGGTCTTTAAACCCAGACAGCACACACAAAAAAAGTTTTTACCTTTTTTTTTCCTTTTTTTATTCCTAACTTTCCAAACTCTACAGCACTCTTTTTCCAGCTCCACCGCAGACTTCTCAGGAATAGCCCTGAGGATGGTGGGGGGGAGGGGTAGAGATAGGTGGGGGGAGGTAGCATGGCCAACCCTGGACAGGAAGACCTGAAATACCATTTGTGAGCTTTAAGGGAGGAAGAGGAATTTTGTTGACTAGGGGGCCATTCAACAAAGAGAGAGCTAAAGACAATGGAGTGCTTTGAAAAGAAATTTAACTTTGAGCCACTCAAATCTGAGTTAGACACCTAGTTCTATTGTTTAGTAGCTGTTTGCCTTAGATAAGCCATTTCCCTTCCTTCAATTTCCATTTTTTCCTAACTAAACTGTGGAAAAGTAATATCCATGTCACAGATTTGTTATAAAAATTAAAGAAAATAAATATAACCATGCAGGGAGCCTAATGAGGGAAACATCAAATGGGAGCAACTTGATTAGCCAATCAACACATATTTAAGCACCTTAAAAAATGTGATATCAGCTTCTTTAAATTAACAGGAAACCATTAGAAGAAATGGGGTGAAATGTATGTAGGAATCCTCTGCAATATCTTTGCAACTTTTCTGTAAATGTAAAAATTAAAAAGTTTGTAAAAATAAAAAATAGAAAAGCCATAACTGCATATGTCTAATAAGTACAGTAATATCTTTATTGTCCTTAATGCTTGCCAGAATAATTTTTTAATGATTGTGGACCCTGCAGCTAAATTTTAGCTAAGTCATGAGCATATATGTTTAAAATAATGCCTCACAGCCAGTAAACTTTTAAGTCAGGTATGGAGAAGTTGGACACAAGCCCCTTTGGGATGGGAGTGAGGTCGCTAGAATTTACTACATCTTCCTATCTGAAACCTTTGGAAACAGATGTGTCTTGGAATTTGGAATTTTTTAGATTTTAGAAAAGAATTACAAAACACCCTACATGAGGTCTGGGACAGCATCTTGTAATTGAACACATTGATAATTCTGTAGTCAAATTTATGGGCATTCAAGTAAATGAGATAAAGAATATAAATAGCCTCACATTAAGTCAGGTCCAATTTTGCTACTAAATGGACATTTATTTCCATCTACAGAGCTTTCAGGATTTAAGAATCTCTCATGGGACCGAGGACCTAATACTGAGAAAATCTTTAAATTGTCATGAATCAACATTTGCTTTCTTACCTCTGACACCAAAGACCAGGTGTACTGGGCATTCCCAGGGAATTGTTCCCACCTCAGAAGTAGCAAATAAATGTACTCCATTTACAGTGTTTATGAAGGAAAAAGTGACACACAAAAGCAAAAATCATATTTTTTGGTTTCATCCTGACAGTTCAATGCCTTTTGTCTTGGGACTAATTACCCAAGTTTCCCTCTCTTGCTTCTACTTCCTAGATATGTCACAGACCTAGTCAAGCTTCTCTTACTATATTGGAGAGAAAAAACAAACAACCCAGATAATTGTACTTTCCTGAAATTAAATCTTCATTGGAGATAATTAATTTTTCAAATATATGTATTACATATATATGCATATATATATATATAAATACATATTCAACAATTTTGTTTTACCTTGTATTGAGTTTTTAAATGCATCCATTGAAAATGGTGGGACAATTGAATATTTCAATCTGAACAATTTAAAACTGTTTGATTACTACCTTCTTCATAAATAAAATTAATATAGAAATAGGATTATTAAAACCAGGCATTCATTTTAAACTAGGAATTCCAGATGTTTTTAGTCGCTGCCTATGACATTTCCACAATCAGAATAAATTGTGTTTCCAGAGTAATGTAATAGATAGAAGTGCTGAATAAATCTCATGCAGTTGAGATGACAAAATTAACATGCTGATGACATTTTAATGTTTCAATATAATCAAGGGGGTATGGCTCATGCCTCCACCAATTCTAATATAATCCTATCTTTAATCTCTTTCCAAGATGAAATAAAATATAGATAGATTTCAGAAAGTATATAAGCAGTGTGTGCTTCATTCTTCAGGCAAGCTGTTTTGGTTGCATCTTAAATGTCATTTAGGTTCAATTTTGTCAGTAGATATGTTATCAACGAATTGACTTATATATAAAAAATATAAAGATCCTGGGTTAAGGGCAGATATTTTGCTGTGTGATTGTTTTTGTTTTTGTTTTGTTTTGTTTTTCTGGTGGTTTCTGTTGATGCTTCTGCTACTAATAGTTTTATGTTTGGGCAAAAAGTTTCCTGACTTAAACAGGGAAATTAGTATATTTTGATTGGATCCAGTGAACTGATACTATTTGCTCATCTCACAAACAAAGAAATACACTTTTTAGATCAAAAGTAAGAAAAAAAAAAAAAAAGACAAAAGTCTGGAATCATAAAATAGGAAAGCTATTTTTTTCCTACCACTAAGTGGTTTTCCTACCATTAAGCTAAATTCATACCTTAAAAAAATAGTCTGTGAGCATGAACATAAGTTGAACTGCATAGAGCACTGACAAAATTGTATGCTTCTTGCTCAGTGGCATTGAAGAGGAGAATGAAAGACAAGGAGGTGGAATGACAATACCTCTTTCCTCATCTCAAATGAAATGGTGGTGATGACAGGCTAAGAAGGAGAAAATCCTTTAGATGGATGCATGAGCAAAACTGGAGTTCTGCTAGGAAGGAGGAAGGAGGAATGGTGCTGTAAACCAACCTGTAACTGTGGCACACTGAGAATTTGCACTTCCCACATAACATGCTGTCTTTTCTGTTGTGATTGGGCACACACTTGATGTTTTCCTTGGGTTGTCCACTGCTGCCCATATGTCTGAGCAACCTCTAACATTTCAGACTCAGGTATGGAGTCATCTTAAAAAAGCATTCTCTGAAGCCCATGAATGATTTCAGGACTACTTTTCTGCCATACCTGCTATATTTACAGGATCACATAATGAAAATATGGGTATGTTTCCCCCATTAGAATGTGAATTCCTTGAAAGAAGCTACTCTCCCTGGTTCACTTCTGTGTCCTAAGTACCTAAAACAGAGCTAGACATATAGTAAATGTTTGACGAACGGACACATGGGATACAAAAGCAAGTTATTTTCTGTCCCTTACAGAAATCTAACATTCCAAAAAGGTACTTAAAGGAAATAAGGTTGTCAACTAACAGGCATTACAATTTATTAGTTAAAGATACTTCAAGAAAGCTTAAGTTCTTACATTTGGATTTGAAGGAAAGGGCAGAAAGGGGCATTTTGTGAGAGTACCTGTGATTTTATACCTGTTTAAGTCTGTCTCACACCTCCATCTGACAGACTAATTCACACTCAACTGCCAAAGTAGGGATTCAGAGAATTAGAGCATTGAGCAGTCTTAGTTAACATGGCTGCTTTGTTTCTGTGTCTGCTATGGTGCTTTTTTGAGAGCAAGTTGTGCATCATTCAAAGGAATATGTTTTAATGTCACAACCAAGGGATGCAAATACACAACGTGCAATTGTGCTCCTTTCTTTCTCCTTGGATACCTTGAGAGAAAGAGTGTACTCAGACATTAACCCTCAGAGTAAAGCACTGAGGAATTTCCAGAATATGAGGTCATTTCACACTAAAATCCTAGTGCCCATCCAGTGCATCACATACACTAGAAAAGCACTCCATGTTGTCAGTTGCTTTGATGGCTCTCAGGACCTTCCACGTGGAGGGTAATGCTAAAAATATCAGATCCCTTGGTGAAGGTTTGGTTGAGGGATGTTTCCCTTCCAATCTGGCTTATTGAATTTGAAAAACTCCATTGCTTTTTCTGTCAGGGAAGCTATAAAAAACAGAATTGTTATAGGAATGAATGAAAAAGAAAGAATGAAAAAAGTTTAAAGTTAAGATAAATCCAAACTAACTTTTCAGTTCAACACTGTAACAAAGAGTAAATATATTTTCACTGAAAAGTTGGCTGGGGGTGGGGGGTTGGGGAAATCTTTTTTATAAGAATTGTAACCTCAGAAAACTCCTATCCACAATATAACACTGTTACAGCTGCCTAATACTTTACTTTCACTAAGAGAAAAGAAGTAATTTAAAGCCTTTTGAGCTTGTTTTTGAAAAAGTGTTAAAAGTATCCCTTGTTCTTTCATTAAAAAGTGAATTAACCATGCATTTCTGCCATTTAGTTCAAGTAGAATTTGTGAAGGGGACAAATATTGTAATGATTACTGTCATTTGCTCAAGCACCTCCAAATGGTCCAAGAACTCCACTGCAGAAAAAACACAAATCTCAGAACTTTGTCAAGCCATAAAATATACCTTTGGTGGGTGTGTTCTTTCTGCTAGATGACAATATATGTTTAGGAATTCAACTTTATTATTATATAATTTAATTCTTAAATAATTGTTACAGATTACATCATCTCACCTACAAAGACATGTTCAAGTCTTAAACCTGTGGATGTGACTCACTTGTAAATAGGATCTTTAAAGATCCTATTAAAATGAGGCCAAACTGAATTAGGGTGGGCCCCAATCCAATATGACTGGAGTCCTTATCAGCAGAGGAAATTTAGGTATAGGAGAAGGGGACAGGCAGAGACAGAAAGAGCAGAAGGCCATATGATAGAGGTAAAGACTAAGCTATAGATTGCTGGCATGCTACCAATAGAATGCTACAGACTTTAGAGAAAACAGCCTGCCAACCCCTTGATTCTGGACATCTAGCCACAAAAACTGTGAGACAATAAACTCCTGTTGTTTATGCCAGCCAGTATGTGATATTTGTTATGGCAGCCTTGGCAAACAAGAACAATAATTTTAAAAACAGTACTAACATAAGGCCTAGGTAATACATTGCTCTTCTAATAAAAACCTATGCCTTAGTTAAGACAAATTATAGATATTCCTGTGTGACTCTCCAAAAATAACTTTAAATTTTGCCACATAAGTAGCCACCTACACTGTCCGCCTGTTAATCCACTTTTAGAAAAGAAGATTTTAAGATTGTCATTCTTAGATTATTTTTTATTTCTTATCCAAATAAATGTTTGGAATATTGAAAAAAGTATTGGAATTGGGGTCCCTTCTGTCTCATACTTGTTGCAAAGTTTTGGCCAAATTTTTTGTTTTTTGTTTTTCCTCTGCAAATGGAAATGATAATCCAGGAGTGACTTCCTGTATGGAAGTAGGAGAGTAAAAGGATCAAATTCAAACTTGTCTTCAAGGGCCAACAGTACTGGCATGTGTGATGAAATTTAAGAAAGGGTGTTTGTAAGGAAAGAGATTGGGATATTCTGAGAAGAGTTCATGTGGTAGACACAAATTGGGATAATTTGAGAGGGGTTCATTTGGTAGCCAGCCTCCAAGATGGCCTCCAATGAGATTTGCCTCCTTGGATTCACATCCTTACATTGAGAGGAAATGTCCAGTGAAGCAAATAGGGTATTATGGAAATGTGACTTCAGATGCTAGGTCATGCTGTCAGGGTCTTCTGACTTGCACTGTCTTGGATCATTTGCTCTTGGGAAACCAGGTGCCACATTGTAAGGACTGTCAGACCAGCCTATGGAGAGTCAGATGACATCTGCACACATAGTGGCTTGTATTACATTAGAGAAACCCTGAGCTTAGAAAACTCAAATCTTTTATGCTGGACCATAAAGATGTCTATCCTTTGCTCAGGTGGAAGACACTATTTCTATATTCCAAAGCTGTTCACTACACAAATATTTGTGAAAAGATAGTTCATAACAAAGCCAATGTGTGCTCAACATGCAGAAAGGCAGGACCCATGAAGAACTGTCTCCCATCCTGTTAAAACACTCCTGAATTCCTAACCCAGGGACACTAGATAATAATTGATTATTGTTGTTTTACTCTAGGGCAGTAAATAGAAAACTCACTATGATAATGCCCAACACTCCTAGGAAAATTGTCCTCTCTTGAATGTCAAAGCCAAATGTGGAGACATTTGATTCTCTAAATCCAAATTTCTGACTTTGTTTCAAACCATTTGCCCTGGCCACTACTTCTGGATAACTAAAACTCTTTTGCATGTTCTCACTGGATTGGGACTTCCAATATTCCACTTGTGGATTAGTTAAACATTGCCTGTAAATTATCACGTAGGATGCAAAATAAAGTGGAATACTATGAGCCTTATTTATAAAAAAGACCATTTGTCAATTATAAAAGTCCTTATAAGCAATCAATGACTTCTCATGACTTCTAGAAATTCAACCTCTTGGATTCTTACTTAGTGTTGGAATTTAATCTAGACAATTTTTATTCACAATTTATATATAGGACCAAAGATAGAGAAAATAATTTTGATAGACTTACTAAGACTTAACTACAAAGTAAAAATCATAAAATTCGCTATTAAATCATTTCATAATTCTTATGAGGAATTTAGAAAAAATATATCTACTTTTAATTGTTTTTTTTTTTTTAGTTAAAAGAATATGATGTTTCATTATAACAAAAAGACTACTTTTAATACATATTAAGTTCTAATCTATCAACAAAAATATTAGCATACTGAGATAATAATAGTCAAGGGAGTATTAACTAACAATTTATAGATGAAATTGGACCAGAGAACAAGAACAAAAAATTGTCAATACATTAAAATCAAATGAAATAAGTCTAAGTAAAAGATAAAAATTTCAATTATGTAAGCTTTGGGTTGGGCTGTATATTGGTGTAGACTTTCTAGAATGCTCTTAGGCAATATCGTAATGAGTTTAATGAACTGTACAGTCCTCACAAGACAGTCCTCACTTCTAATAACAATTTAATAGAAGGACTGATAGAACTCATGGTTATGATATATTCCAGGGAAAGGAAGCAAATTAAATCATCCAACAGAAGAGACAGAGTGCAAATGCAGAGCTTCCATTTGTCTTCTCCTTGTGAATGCATGGACATTGTTGCCTCATTTTGATCACAATATTTGACAAATACACACAGTGTATTGCCAACCAGGAAAGCTCACTTGAGCCTTCGGTGTCCAGAGTCCTTACAAGCTTGATCATATACTGCCTGTGTCGGCTGACCTTCAGTCACCAGTCACTCCAGAAGTTGAAACTGATATGGTGTGACCCTTAGCCTCCATCATAGATTACATTTTTAGGGTGACTAATGACCAAAGCCGCCAGGCAAACAGAGATACTCCTATGAGACAGGATATTCCAGGAGTCCTAGAAGTTATCTCCCAGTTGACACAGGCAAAGACCAGACCTGTCTTTGTGTAAGGTTAATTATTCACGACCTAATTTTGCAGCAAGAATTCTCAAAAGTTTATGTAATTTGATTAATAAATTCAATATATAGAAATCTATTTGAAGAAAATAATCAAAGTTCTGAGAAAAGATTTATGTAGAAAGATGCTCATCCAAAAATTATTTACATTATCAAAAGAATTGTGAAATATCTCAATGTCCAGCTATAAAAAAGATAAATCAAAGTCTGGTACACCCATAATTTCAGTTATTCATATATTAAAATGAAATATCCAAATAAATTTTTAATGAATTTGTAATGTTCTCACAAAATAATAATGAAAACAAAGGGGAGAAAACATCAGATACAGCATGAGTACAAGTATATTAAACATACATGTATATATGATCATATGTAAATAAACCAAAATGTAAATTTTAATTAAAGAGGATATCTTTATATGGGAGGATTATAAATGATATTATTTTATTCTTTATATGTTTTGTGTTTACCAATGTTTTCAGCAATTTTGTTTATTACTAACTTTTAAAATGTACTTTGTCCTTAATTACAAGTATCAAATGAGCAAATGCTGGTCAAGTGAATAACATGAATGCACACACATTAAAATACTTTTTATATATGAACAAATTAGCATTCCTCTAATCTGCTATTAATAAAAGGGCTTTATAATAGAGATTACCATGTACTTTTAACTTTTTAAAAAAAATTCTTTTTAAATTAAAAAATATGTATATTTAGATTATACAAATGTCATATAAAAAAATATAGGGGATTCCCACATGCCCTGCTCCCCACACCTCCCACATTTTCCCACATTAACAACATCCTTCATTAGTGAGGTACATTCATTGCAATTGATGAACACATTTTGGAGCATTGAAACTAAGCAGGGATTAAAATTTACATTATAGTTTACACTCTCTCCCACCCAATTCTATAGGTTATGGCAAGATTTATAATGGCCCGTATCTGTCATTGCTATGTCATTCAGGACAATTCCCAAGTCCCAAAAATGCACTTGTATTATATCTGTTTTTCCCTCTCCCTGCCCTCAGAACCTCCAGTGGCCACTGCCTCCACATCAATGATATAATTTCTTCCATTGCTAGAATCACAATAAGTCTATAGTAGAATACCAGTAAGTCTACTTTAGTCCATTGTTCATTCCCCAATCCTGAGGAATCCGGGATGGTGATGTACAGTCCACCTCTAATTGAGAGGGGGCTGTGATCCATGGGACCAATGGATGGGACTCTCTTGCTTGCAGCTGTAGACTCTCGGTTCCTTGGTATGGTAGTTGTCCATCATCACCTCCATGTTAGTTGTCCTGGATGAGACCAATGAACTGGAGAGTAGGTGTTGCAACTCCATTGAGATCCAGGGCCCAGCTCGCATATGGACAGCCCAAAGATTTAAGTCTCTTGGACATACATCTACCAACTCTAGTACTAATTATAGGTTCAAATAGAAGGTCAGAGCAGCCATGTGTAGGGAAACCACAATTGAATCAAACTCTGTCACTCTGGGGAGCATAAATTCCAAAGCAGGGCCCACTGGCAAGGAACCAAATTCCTGAGCTTACTGCCCTATTTGTCTGGATGTCTCCAGAGCCCTTAAGACCCCTGCTATTTGTGGGTAGTATCTTCTTTGGGCAGTCAAAGAGATCCTGCTGAGACATGCATAAGTGTTACCTCTGGAATGATCTCCTGACTCACTTTGAAGTCTCTTAGCCATATAAACTCATTTGTCTTTACCTTTTCCCCCTTTTGGTTAAGGTCTTTTTCCAGTTGCATCGCTAGTTAGTGCTTGGTAGTAATCCCTTGGTGCCAGGGAGGCTCATCCCTGGGAGTCATGTCCCATGCTGTGGGAAAGGTAATGTATTTATATGCTGAGTTTGACTAGAGAGAGGCCACATTTCAGCAACAAGGAGGCTACCAGGAGGCAACTCTTAGGCACCTTATAATACTAGGCTAAGTTTCAATTTCAAGAGTAAAGTTTCATAAGCACAGTCATCAATTTCAAGAGCCTGCCAATGGACCATCCTCCTTCACTAGTCATCCCTGTACTCCGGGGATTCTTGCTGATCTATTAGAGTATGTGGCAGAGCTCGCCAGGATGAGAATTTGATATTCCTTCAGTTGTGTGACTCTCCACCCACTGTGACAATGCCCCATGAACATTTGAACACATTTAATGCCTTATTGTATGCCCAGGTGAGCTTCTTCCCATGTATCTCCCATCTCTGACAACCCACACCAATTATCCTCCCCTGCCACAGTTGTAACCCTTCTGTGATCCAAAACTTCTTCAGAAATGAAGCCAATAAAATAGCCAAATACAATTAATTAGAAAATGAAATAATAATGATAGTTTTAAAAATAAGAAATAAAATACAAAATTAAAAAAATAAATAAATGAAAACATAAAAATTGGGGATAATAAAAATTATTTTAAAATAATTAAAAAATTTTTTTTGACATTTTCTATTTCATCAGTGTAAGATCTGTTGTCCTATATGTACAGTAACATTGTCTTCTGTTTGTTCCGCCAGTGTCTTACTTTTTTATTATTTATTTTTTTCATTTTGTTCTCAAAGAAGTTTTAGGTTACAGAAAAGTCACCTACCGAATACAGGGGACTCCCATATATCCAACATCCCCTTTTCTCCCACCATGTACTTTTATATTACTCTTTTACTAAAGCTGTGGTTTTACACCACACACAAGAGAATTGGATATGTGTATGTTTGTGTATATATAATTCATGCTGAGTGATTGCTACATGTTATTTTTAGAGTGAAAATTCAAGAATTCAAAGTGATAGCTTTCACCATGATTGTAACTGGGAACTTTTCACCTCATGATCACACTGGTATCTTAGCATTCTGACTAAACACAATTTTCATGGTTGGTAATCATCATAGGGTAGGACCTGGACACAGCACATAGTTTTTATTATCATGGGAGAGAAAATGGAAATGAAGAGACAGGTTTTTGCTAAGACAGTGTCTCTACACATGTTTCTTTGATGAAACAGACTGGTACAGGGACATTTTCACCTTATATTAGAAACAATGAAAACCAAAGGCTGATGATTCTTTTACTTTACTGGTAATTTGTAAGTTTAATCATTTTTATTAACTTCTTGAACACTAATCATGATAAAATTTTCATATAACTCTATAAACAACTCCTTGAAAAGTGTCCAAATATCTAGGGAATATTTAGTATTCTGTTTATTTGAACTACTAACTAATAGTACAGGAATAGATGGGTCATCCCTGTTGAAGTTGTTTCAGTAGGGTGTTAACTGATAACACTGTCTCATTCTATCATCTGTTCCATGCATTCTCCATTTTGACTTCAGGGTTACTATGCAGAAGATCAAAAACCAAACCAAACCAACATAAGTTATACATTCCTCCCTCAAAATTCCTCAGCATAGCATTCAAGACCCCTCAGAATATTCTTAAACAATCCTTTTTGCCATTCCTTGTACAATCCATTCATATTCCTATTTCTACAAGTTTACTTCTGCTCTTCACTCATATTCCTCCTGGTACTCAGAGGACACTGCCTTGTTCCTTCAGCATTTTGCTTCATTCAATCTGTCATTTCACCCTCTTTATTCTGCTTCACTATTTAAATTGTAGGCAGTTGAGGTAATTTTTCTTTAGTTCTCTAGCTCTGTTAGTTTTGCCACAGTATTTTGCATAAAGTACAACTTCACGAATTGTTGAATGAATAAAAGGCTAGCTATTGACCAAATTCAAAATTCTGTTCCAATATGTGCATTGATCACTGCCTTTGTGATACTCCCCTTTTCTGAAATCTTGGATCAAGAGAGTTACTTTCCTTCTTCATTGATATGTGCTAATTTGGTGTTTGTGACACTACTACCTTTTCCCAGAAGCTTGTTTTTCTGTAACCTCCTTCAGAGATACTGTTTAATTATAACTTTCTGAAAATATATCAGTTCTTGTACATTTTCCAAATAGTTCCTAGGTGCCAGGTTTTCCAAAAGCAGCAAAAGGAATTGGAAGAAAAAAGTTTCTTCATAAATGTATCTTTCCTTCTTTCTTTCTTTCAACAAATGATTATTGTGTACCTCCTATGTGCCAGGCATTGCACTAGGCACTGGCGACACAGCAATCAATAAGATAGACACAGTCCTTGCAAGCTGTAACCAAAAGCAGACATGAGAGAAATTTACAGAAAAAAGTCTACTTATTCATTAATTGCAATTGCAGTGAGTGCTAGGAAGAAATGCATAATTCTGTAGGAAGGTTTACTTGGAAAACCTACCAAATCCAGGTATTTAGGAAAGGCCTGTAGAGTAGCTCACATTTAAGCTATTTATAAAATGAGTAGCACTTAATGCAGTGAAAATCCAGAAAGAATTATCTCAGCTAATAAGAACAACATAGGAAAAGGCCCTGAGGTTGGAATGAATATGAAGTGACTGAAGAAGGCCAATATGGCCAGAATGCAAAGAGGAAAGAGGATTTATCCAGAAAAATCAGACTGCAATACCGTGCCTGAGAACTCCTCTTTTACTGCTGCTAATGATGAAGAACTAATGCAGTAAGAAAGTGGATTCAGTTACAAAGTCTGTAGCCTGGGGACTGCTTTGTGGCAACTTCACTTTTTCAGAGTGCCAAATGAGAAGAGAGACTTCAGATAAGACATCTCTGCATTTCTACATCCTTGACCACTCCTGAGCAAAGAGAAAGAGAACTGGGCCAGAAATGAGCAGAGATTGCTTTCAAATATGTTTCTTCCATTCTGGTTTATAAAACCTATTAACAGACTCTTTATGAAGAACCTACAACAATGGACTTAGAATTCTTCACTTTCACTTTTAGATTGTTTACATTAAAAATGGAAGCAGGGGGACAGATGTGGCTCAAATGGTTGGGCATCCATCTCCCATATGGAAGGACCTGGGTTTGATACCCGGGACCTCCCGGTAAAAAAAAAAAAAAAAATGGAAGCAGTAGAAAGAAGACACAGGGTAGTTGGAGAATTATGAGAGATACAGTCTCTTTAACAACAAGAAACATTGGCAAAACTAAAAATCCAAGTCAACATGCAAATAAAATTGTAATTCAGCAAACTAAGTTTGATTAAAGGAAATATTTTCATTCTCAAGGTGTTTCCTGGTGTTTAATTCTCTCTCTTTCTTTACAAATTCCATATTTCTTCAAAATTCACTTCTTTAAAACTACAAATATATTAATATTAGTCTTACCTAAGGCTTTCAACAAGTAATAGAAAAGTGCCAAAATTATCAAAGGTTCTTGCCAATTCAGAATGCCTTGCTAATATAGTGGTCCAAAAACTCATCAAAGGCATTCCAGTTACAGATAGAAAGGAAGTTTTGGGGAAGATATGATCACTTTTCCATTAAAGTATACCCTGGTTAACAATTTTCTATTTAGAAATCTTAGCAACCACAAACATAAATGTTATATTAATAAATTTCACTATGTCGCATTTAAGGTAACATGTTTGAAAAATCACTCTTTGATTCATTATTTTGATCTCCTCCTTTTTAAATTGAAAATAATTTTTAAAGAGAGGAAATATATTTAAGACTAAGTAATTCTGCATCTGTATTCAAAAGTATTTTGCAAATAAAGTGACTCCAGTGACATTATCTTTAAAACATTTATAGTAGAGTTAACTATATGTATTTGCTGGGTTTGGTATAGACTACAGATCAGTGAAAATCCAAATTGATAACCAGCATCCTTCTCTTGGGCAGAGATCTGAGAGATGATGGAGACACCCTGCTCTGGAAACACCCTACCTGCGATTTTCCAAATCTGCATGCAACTCCAAGGTAGACGTACTACCTAAGGGATAGAGAGGAGAAGATGATCTACTAAGTCTGTATACATTTGGCATCCAGTCATCCAGATTAAAAAACTTTTTTTTAAGGGCATGCCCTGGTTACAGCTAGCTTGAACACGTAATTAATAGACTATGCACAAGGCAACTAAAAATATAGTGATCTGATTTTTGTTCACTCTGTTTTTCTAAGACACTGCTCATGTACCTGTGCAGAAAAAACAAACTAGATGAAGAAGTTAGACCATGGGAATTCAGGCTTGTTAACAAAGGGAAGAAAGGGAGGAGGGAGGAAGAAAAAGGGAAAAAGGAAGGAATGGAAGGAAGGAGTAATGGAATGAATAAATTATGGCTAGAAGGACAATGATAAAATATAGCCACGAGGAAGATAGGAAAATGAAGAGAGGAAAGTGTGGGGAAATGAAATATAGCTGTTGAATCAGAAGTTCAATTAAATTTATTTCAATGAATAGTTGACTATGGTCTTCTAGCTCCAAATTAGTCAAATTCACAGTGATTAAATAATGGAATGAAGGAGTAAAGGGGTTTAATAAAGTTTTACACCTTTTGAACATATCATCATTTCTGAAGGCAGCATCTGAAAAGTAACATTATGTTTATAATATTCACAAATAATACAGTGCAAGTTCACAAATACACAAAATGATGTGTAAAATGGCCTTGCAGTTCTTTCTTCAAAAGAGTGATTGCAATAGGACTATGCAAGATAATGCCATGTTGCCATACCTCAGCATTCTGAATTTTTTTATGCTATGCTAAATTAACTTATATTGAACCTATCATTTTATACCATGTATATCTTGAGATATGATGACTCATCTAGTTACTTAAAAAAACTGTTATTTAGGGAGAAAGGCTTTATAGAAAGTTTTAATTACACAGTCCAGATTTTCTCCAAAATGATTTTTCCTGTGCTCTGTGACATCAATGAAATTATTTCCCTCTTAAGTTGAAATGGATCAGCAAACAAGATTGAATATATTTTATTTTTATTTTATTTTTTATATTTATTTATTTATTTTAAGAATCTCTAAGACAATCTAAAACAAGTTACAACTTGTAACATTATAATAAATATGTGAGTCAAGTTCAGTATCCCCTTAGCTTACATTCACCCTTGTCAACTTCCAGATGCACATTCCACTGCCAAAGCTGCTTGACGGCCTCTATTATGTGTTCCCTATAATTTAATATCTATTGTACACTGGTTAGAAGCTGTTTGACACAAACATCTATACATAGTCTAGGGAAGAGAATGCAGAATTCAGGGTCAAGCTGCTAATAGTACTAAGTACTTCTAATTATTTTGAATATAAAGGTCTTAATTCTGGATTCTAATCCACTGCCAGAATGAATTTATTTTGGGAACAAAGTCTCAGAGCTATTTGAATAATATTGCAGTATTAGTGAACAATACTGAAGTCCATAGGATTCATATACTTATGATTTACTTTTCAGAAAGATAAACGTAAACTTCAGTGTACATATTTAATGTATGTAAATACACAATTCAATATAGAACTAAAAGAGATACATTCTGAAAGTGAGATGACCTTGATGACTGTGGTTTAAACTTTTTCTGAAACTAATATATATTAAGTCATTATAAATATTTTGGTTCTAGGATAGAGTGTACTTTGTTTTGTAATATTTACTGTTAATTTCATTCCTCACATCCCATTCATTAAATGTCATTTGTAATATAAAACACTACTTTTTTAGGTAATATAAAATAAGCTGTTTTTTTCTTTGAGTTATATGTAATGTAATTTGGCAAACACACTATGAGCTATTTAGCTAAAATATTCATTCATTCATCCAATAACATCTATCCAATTATTACTATCTTTTGTATACTATTAGATGCTGAGGACAAATCCAGAGATAGTTGATGTTTATTAAATGTTGCTATAAAAGAGTGCTACATGAATTAATTTGTCTAGTTCTCACAGTTATGAGAAAAGTACTTTTTTATCTCCTGCATTTTTCAGAATTGAAAATGAGGCAAGAAATGGTGAAGTGACTTGGCATGGATTCATCTATATTAGGTGGTTGAGCTGGGATTGAAATCCAAGAAGTCTTTTCCAAAATCTACACCCTTAACCACTAAATTTTATTGCCTCTCAAATGCAAATAAACTGGTGATTCCTACCTTCAAGTTTAAAACCAACTTCAAAAGCTTTAGAAAAGAAGTTATACCTTCTGGAGACAGGAAGACAATGATTTCAGATCAATAGAGACAAAGATAAATTAGAGAATGGTGTATACTAGAGATGGTCCATGGATTCTTTCAGAACTTCAAAACTATTTCTGGGGCTAAAATCTTGAATATGGAAAGAAAACATCCAATGTCTAATTCAAGAGGACAAAAATGCCCTCAAAAGTCAACAGGGGATGAAGATGCCCTGCAAACGGCCCTGTACAACCAACATGGCCAGCTGATATCACACCCAAGAGAGCAAAATCCCTGGGACTGAAATGAATATACATGTCCATCAAATTAACTAAATCTACTATTCCTTACTTTATTAGACCTCTGGGATGTCATTTTTTTAATGGCAAAGTTGGTCATAGTCCAAGGACGTATACACTTATCACTAGTGGGATATAAATGTATAAATTATGAAAGGTTTGGAGAGTAAAATGCTACAAACTTAGTGTCTTCAGTAAGCATTTAACTTTGATTTATGAATACAGTTATTGCATGTTAATTGAACAGTACTGTTAGGTATATACAAGGTATGAGTCAATTTTATGTCACTTAAAATGATTATATTGAGGACACACATTAGTGGATTCACTATTGGCTTATAGTAGTCATTATTAATGCATCCTAATGCAATGACAGCTGTTTATGGACGGTTCCAGTGCAGTAAAGAAGTTATGATCTGAGAGCTAGCAAACGTTCTAGTCACCTGCAAACATTCTTTGTGGGAGAATGGAGTTTGCTTCAAATTTTAAAATAAGCATACTCATGAGATCATTTAATCCTCCCTTTTCCTTAATAAGTCAAACTCTCAACTATATTTTTTGAACATTTCCTCTTTTTCCATCTTTTATTATTTGTATATTCTGTTCAATCACTTTTACTTATTTTATACCAAAGTGTTTCATGTACTCCTAGAAAATTCCATCTACTACCCTTATCATAGAAATACACTAGATCATAAAGATTAAGTTATTTGTGATTTGGAGAAGGAGGACATAGGTTCCTAGTGTAGCAAAGAAATAGCCAGGTTCTGGTAAAGCAATCAATCACATTTTAGCATGTCAGCGATTCCTTCTTATTCCACTAGTTTTTATTTCTCTTACATGTAATTAATATAATCAAAATCAGTACTCAAACTTAAATTTCACCCAATATTTGGTACACTATGCAGCTATTAAAAATCAAATGGTAGCTCTACATGGGTAACATCATCAAGATGATGATGTAAGAATCCCCTGGGAAAGTTTCACCTCAGAAACAAGTAGTAAAATGACAAATCCCACTTGCTTGGAACTCTGGAAGACAATGGAGATTGGATAAAGACTCCACAAATGCTGAATTGAATAAAAAGAGAGAAAAAAGCATGAAAAAATAAAGTAGGAGATCTGAGACCTGGACCAGCCACTCCAAACTACTCCCCATCACTAGGTCCCATGCAACTGAGGAGTTGCACAGATCTGGTCCATCCTGCCATTGATTCAGACAATAGAGACACTTACACCAGTGAGTTAGAACCCCACACACTTAGGGTCCTAAGTCCACAGACACCATGGCAGAACACAGTAGCTAGTGAGCAAGTGCATACAAAAGGGCCCAAGGAAATAAAAGAAACTGTGGCAGAACTATTGGCAAGAGATACACTCAACCCAGTCTCTAATTGCTGGATCACCTACATGAAAACAACAACAAAAACAACAAACATGCCTTTTTGAACATCATGATACCCTAAGGGGGAAGTAAGTGGTGGCAAAAAAAAAAAAAAAAAAAAACCTTCATGGAGAAAAATAAAGGGGGGGAGGAGGGGCCACTTAACTTCTGTAAGGTAGGATGAGTCCCAGAACTGGAGTGTAATGAAATGAAAAGGGGGCACATAATGAAGGAGAGAAGTTAAACAAATCATAGGAGCTGTAGAGAAAATTCTACACAAAATGAAAAAAAAAAAAAAAGACCAGGAATTCCAGAGAAGCAGAGGAAAGGAAGCTTTCTCCTGGAGATAAAACAATTACACATAAAAGAGTAACCTTAAGAGGTGTACCATAGGTCCAGGTTAAGAATCAGGTGCAGAAGACCTGAGAAGATCTGAACAGTTAAACATGGGTTTCTCTAAATGACCAGTGTAAGTTGGACAAAGATTTAAAAATAGCCTTAACACATAATCAATCTATAATAAAACCCTAGGCAAAAGGGAGAAACTGACCTTCAGAGTTAGCACATCAAAATAATCAGATGTCCAGAAATCAGAGAAAAATTACAAATCATGCTAAGAAACAGGAAGATATGGCTCAGTCAAGGGAACAAATTAAAGAGGAAATACAGACTGTAGAATAGCTTATCAAAGAAATGCAAACAAACATCCAAAATCAGTTCAAGGAGAAAAAAGAAAATATGGAAAGAAATAAACTAATGCTAGATATGGAGCCAAAGGATATTAAGACAATGTGTGAGCAAAAAGAAGAATTAGAAAGTTTAAAAAGAAGCATAACAGAAATTATGAGGATGAAAGACACAATAATGGAGATTAAAAATACACTAGAGGGAAGCAGATGTGGCTCAAGCAGTTGAGTGCCTGATTCCCACATGCGAGGTCCCAAATTCGGTCCCCAGTACCTCCTAAAAAAAAAAACAAACAGCAAGCAAACAAATGAAAAAACCAACTCAGGGGAGCCCATGTGGCTTAGTAGTTAAGCACCAGTTTCCTGCAAATGAGATCCTGGGTTCAATCCCTGGCCAAGGTACCTCAAAAATAAATAAATAAATAAATAAATACACTAGTGGCATACAACAGCAGATTTGAATAGGCAGAAGAAAGGCTCAGCAAACTAGAAGACAGGACAGTCAAAATCATACAGTCAGAAAAACAGATAGAGAAAATAATAGAAAAAATTGAGCGTAGTCTAAGGGACTTGAGTGACAGCAGGAAGTGTACAAATATATGCATCACAGAAGTTCCAGAAAGAGAAGGGAAGGGAAAATGGGCAGTAAGAATGTTTGAGGAAATAATGGCAGAAAATTTCCCAACTCTTACGAAAGACATGAATATACATGTCCAAGAAGTGCAACATATTCCAAACAGAATAAACCTTAATCGACTAACTCTGAGACACATGTCAAGCAGAATGTAAAATGCCAATAATAAGACAGAATTGTGAAAGCAGCAAGAGAAAAGAGATTTGTCACAAACAAGGGATCATCAATAAGACTAAGTGCTGATTTCTCATCAGAAATCATGAGGGTGAAGAGGCAGTGGCATTATATATTTAAGGTACTGAAGGAGAAAAACTGCCAGCCAAAAATTATTTATCTGGCAAAAATATACTTCAAAAATAAGGGATATTTTACAATATTCACAGATAAACAGAAACTGAAAGATTTCTTCAAGAAACCTGCCATACAAGAAATACTGAAGGGAGTTCTGCAGGCTGGAGGGAAAAGAAAAGAAAGAGAGATTTGGAAGAGAGTATAGAAATGAAGAATATCAGTAAGGTAACTAAAAGGGTAAATGCAAAACTCAAAAATACTGTATCCTCATATATAAGTCTATTCTTTAATTCCTGTGAGTTAAAATATGATTGAATATGAAATAGTCATATTTCCTGATAATGGACACACAAAATATAAAGACATAATGTGAGACAAAAACAACATAAAGAGGGGAAACAGAGGGATATGGGACCAGAGGAAATATACGCTATTCTTGTTAAGTTAGTATCTTTTCAAATTAGTTGGTTATAGACTTAACTTGTATAATACAAACCCCAGGGTAACCAAGAAGAAAGTATTTAAAAATAAACAGAAAAAGAAATGATAAAGGGAGCAATTACATGTATCACAACAGATCAACTATACAGAAAAGAAGGCTGCAATAAAGAAAAGAGAGACAAAAAAGTTATAAGACACATGAAAACCAAAGATATAAATGGCTAAATTAAGAACTGCCTTTAGAGTAATAACAATGAATGTTAATGGATTAAATTCCCCAATCAAAAGACACAGGCTGACAGAATGGATTTTTTTTAAAAGCACAATTGAATTATATGTTATTTACAATAAGCTCACCTAACACCCAAAGATACAAATAGATTGAAAGTGAAAGGATAGAAAAAGATAATCCAGGAAAGTGTGTGCAAAAGAGAGCTGGAGATAGCTAACTAATATTGGACAAAATAGACTTTAAGTCATAAGCTGTTGCAAGAAACAAAGGACACTATGCATTTTTAAAAGGGTCAATCCACCAAGAAGAAATAATAATCATAAATATTTATGCACCTAACCATGGTACCCCAAAATACATGAGGCAAGCACTGGCAAAACAGAAAGGAGAAATAGACACTTCTACCATAAGAGTTGGAGGTTTCAATACTCCACATTCATCATTAGACAGAACATCTGGACAGAAGATCAATAAGGAAACATAGAACTTGAGTAATACAATATGAACTGGACCTAACAGACATATATAGAACATTGCACCTCAAATTAGCAGGTATACTTTCTCCTCAAATGCACAGTGATTGTTCCCCAGGATAGACCACATATTGGGTCAAAAAGCAAGTCTCAATAAATGTAAAAAGATTGAAATTATACGAAGCATTTTCTCTAACCACAACAGAATGAAGCTGGAAATCAAGAACAGGCATAGAATTGGAAAACCCACAAGTATATGGAAGTAAAATAACACACTCAAACAATCAGTGCATCAAAGAAGAAATTACAGGGGAAATAAGGAAATATCTTGAGACAAATGAAAATGAGAACACAAAATATCAAAACTTATGGGACGCAGCAAAGCCAATTCTGAGAGGGAAATTTAGGGTCCTAAATACTTTTATTAATAAAGAAGAAAAAGATAATATCCAAGACCTAACCACACACTAGAAAGGGGCTAGAAAAGCAGCAAAATAAATTCAAACCAAGGAGAAAGAAATAACAAAGATTAAAGCAGAAATAAATGAAATAGAGAATTAAAAAACAATTGAGGACATTAACAAAACCAGATTTGGTTCTTAAAAAAAATCAATAAAGTTGACAAAACTTTAGCTAGACTGACAAAGAAAAGAAGATAGAGGATGCAAATATATAAAATTAGAAATGAGAGAGGGGACATTACTACAAATCCCACAGAAATGAGAATAATCATAGGAGAATACTGTGAACAACTTTATGACAACAAATTAGACAACCTAGATGAAATGGACAAATTTCTATAAACACACAAACAACCTACACTGACTCTAGAAGTAATAGAAAATACCAATAGATCAATTACAAGTAATGAGATTGAATCAGTAACCAAACATCTCCCAAAAAAGAAAAGTCCAGGACCAGATGGTTCCTCAGAGAAATTATACCAAACATTCTAAGAAGAATTATTACCAATCCTGCTTAAATGCTCCCAAAATTACGAAAAGGAGGGAACACTAGCTATGTCATTCCTTGAGGCCAACATCACCCTAATAACAAAACCAGATAAAGATACTACAAGCATGGGAGGCGGCTGTGGCTCAATCAGTGGGGCTCCCGTTTGCCATATGGGAGGGCCCGGGTTTGGTTCCCGGGGTCTCCTGGTGAGGGCAGGCCCACCCGCACGGCATGGTTGGCTGACCCAGCGGGCACAGGCAGCAAGGGGGGGATAAATGAATGGATAAATAGAATCTTTGAAAAAAAAAAGATACTACAAGCAAAGAAAATTACAGATAATTTTCTCTTATGAATATAGATGCAAAATCCTCAATAAAATACTAGCAAATCAAATCCAGCAGCACATTAAAAAAATTATATGCCATGATAAGGTGGGATTTATCCCAGGTATGCCAGGGTGGTTTAACATAAAAATCAATTACTGTAATACACCATATTAACAGAACAAAGAGAAAAGCACATCATTATCTCTATTGACACAGAAAAGGCATTTGACAAAAAATCCAGCATCCTTTCTTGATAAAAACACTTAGAAAAAGTTCTTTGACATGACAAAGGGCATATATGAAGATTCCACTGCAAACATCATACTCAATGGTGAAAGACTGAAAGCTTTTACTATACGATGTTGAAAAAGTCAATGACGCCCACTACACCACTGTTATTCAGTATTGTACAAGAAGTTCTAACCTGAGCAATTCACCAAGAAAAATAAACAAAAGGCATCCAAAAGGGCAAGGAAACAGTAAAACATTCCCTATTTGCAGATGACATGATGCTATATATATAGAAAGACCTGAAAAATCTACAGCAAAGCTCTTAGAGCTAATAAATGAATTCAGTGAAGTTGTGGGGTACAAAAATCAACCTGCAAAACTCAGTAGTGTTTCTATACACTAGTAGCGAGCAATCCAAGGAAGAAAGAAAAAAAAATTCCATTTACAATAGCAACTAAAAGACTGAAATATCTAGGAATAAATCTAACCAAGGATGTAAAGGAATTATACTCAGAAAACTACAAAATATTTCTCAGAGAAAACAAAGAACTAAAGAAATAGAAGGACATTCCACGCTCAAGGATTGGAAGACTAAATATTGTTAAGATATCATTTCTGCCCAAAATGACTTACAGATTTAATGCAATCCTATTAAAATTTCCAATAGTCTACTTAGCATACATGTAAAAACTAACCATACAATTTATATGGAAGAGTAAGGGGTCCTGAATACCCAAAGACATCTTGAAAAAGAACAAGGATGGAGGACCCATACTTTCTGATCTTAAAACTTATTACAAAGCCATAGTAATCAAAACAGCATGGTACTAGTACAAGAACAGGCATATACACCAATGGAATTGAAATGAGAGCTCATAAATAGATCCTCACATCTATGGCCAGTTGATTTTTGATAAGGCTCCCAAGTCTACTCAATTGGGAAAGGATAGTCTCTTCAACATATGGTTCTGGAAGAACCAGATGTCCATGTGCAAAAGAATGATTGAGAGCCCCTTTCTCACACCATATACAAAAATTAACTCTAAATAGATCAAAGACCTAAGAACCAGGACTATAAAACTCCTAGAAGAATATGAAAGGAAGGATCACCAGGATCTTGTTAGGCAATGGCTTTATATCCAAAGCACAAGCAACCAAAGAAAAGATAGATAAAAGGGACCTCATCAAAATTTAAAATTTTGTACATCAAAGGGCTTTGTCATGAAAGTAAAAAGACAGCTTACTTAATGGGAGAAAATATTTCAAAACCATATATCTGATAAGGGTTTAATATCAAGAATATATTTAAAAATTCTACAACTCAACAATAAAAAGACAATCAACCATTTAAAAAATGGGCAAAAGATTTAAATAGGCATTTGCCCAAAGAAGATATACAATGGCCAAAAAGCACATGAAAAGTTATTCAACATCATTAGCCTTTGGAGAAAAGGAAATCAAAACAACTATGAGATAGCATTTCACACCTACTAGAATGACAACTGTTAAAAAAAAAAACAGAAAATTACAAGTGTTGGAGAGGATGCAGAGAAATAGGAATACGCATTCATTATTGGTGGCAATGTAAAATGGTGCAGCTGCTGTGGAAGACAGTTTAGCAGTTCCTCAGAAAGTTAGATACAGAATTACCATATGACCTGGTAATCCCACTTCTAGGTACATACCCAAAAGATTTGTAAGCAGGGACTCGGTTACATATTTGCACACTGATGTTCATAGTGGCATTATTCACAATTGCCAAAATGGGGAAGCAACCAAAGTATCCATGAACTAATGAATGGATAAATATAGTGTGGTATATACATACAATGGAATATTATTCAGCTGTAAAAAAAAAGTGGACGTTCTTATACATGTGACAACATGGAAGAACTTTGAAGGCATAATGGTGAGTGAAATAAGCAAGACACAAAAGGACAAGTATTGTATGATCTCACTGATATGAAATAATTAGAATAAACAAATTCATAGAGTCAGAATCTAGAATATAGATTACCAGGGGTTGGGGTGGGGGTAGGGAAGGGGGAATTAATGTTTATATTTTATGGAGTTTCTATTTAGATTGATTGTAAGGTTTTGGTAATGGATGTTGGTGATGGTAGCACAGCATTGTGATTGTAATTAACAGGACTCTATTATGTATGTTAATGTGGTTAAAAGGAGAAATTTTACATTATATATGTTACTAGAACAAAAATTTTTAAAAATCATGGGACTGTACAGAATAAAAAGTGAACCCGATTGTAAATGATGGGCTACTCTTAACAGTAAAATTATAAAAATGTTCTTTCATGAATTATAACGAATTTATCATACTAATTCAATGTGTTAATAACAGGGTGGTATATGGGCACTCTGTATTTTATGCATAGTTTTTCTGTAATAAAACTTCTTCTCTAAAAAAAAAGATCATATGGTAAAATTATATTTGAGAAAAAGTGGTCTATAAAACTGCATATATAATATTATTCTATTTTCTTAAAAAACTCTATGCATACCCATATGAAATGTTACCATAAACTAATAGGCCAATATTTACAATTATTATATTTCTGTATCACAATTAATGACTTTCCCCCACACCATTGTCCTTTACTCTTTTAAAAGATTTATTTGTTGAGTATGAAATACATTTATATTTCAATGAAATATTATTTTCAAAAACTTACTAAAACCTCTCATTTCCTTATATTATTCTGTTATTCACTGTATATGACTATTTAGTTGTAACCCATGACTTACAAGCATTTAGAACATCCAACTCGGTGAAGTGCCTTCAGCAGTGTTTCTCAACCTTATCAGAACCAATACCTCTTTTTATAACAATTATTTGGTAATACCTTTGTTTACTATTGTCAAATTACTAAACAATACTAAATAGATATTTATCTATTAGTGGATAAATATACCCCACCTAGATACTTCATCTCAGAGATCTTTTTACTGTCCTTACTAAAACCATGGTGAAAAATAACAATAATTTATAAAAAAGAAACTTTATTTCAATTCATGAAATACTCTCAAGACATAGAGAAATAGTCTGTTTGCACCTATCCATCAAAAAATCAGGAAAAGATTAATTAACAACAAATGTAGATTGATACAGGTATAATGAATTAGTGACTCAAATATTAAAAGCAACATTCCTGTTGATTAAGATTTGTTTTCCCAATTGATCAACAACTCTTGGTAACATGCCAAACAAAATATCTGAAACTTTCATTTTTTATAATGTTAGTATTTCTGAAAAATTTAAAACTTCATATTAAAACTGTAATAAATGTGTCTATTTGTGCATAAAATGGAGTCAGGTTCAAAGTTATTTTGTTATAAATAGTTTTTCACTTATGTGAATGACTTGTGGGGCAACCAAAAGTTGAACAGGAAGATAGATGAGTTTTTAATTTGAGGACTCTCTTGTGTATGCAAGGAATCTAGCATCCCTTATATTTGGCCCCCGAATGACAACTATACCTAAGGCATTCTGATAACCAACACAGGCTTACAGATTTCCAACATGCTGGCTGAATCAAGTACTGAATATATTATTCTGAAAGTTGTACTTCAACTTCTTGTTAGCTTTTATAGTTGTTAGAAAGAGCCATGCCCATTTTTATAAATACTATTACTTAGTAAACTTCATTTTTAAAATATTGGTTTTGTTCTTCAAGCTGGCCTCTTTTGCCCTTTTTCATGCCTATGAAATGAATCTTTCACTATCTTCTAAAATTTCTATTTACTCCCAGCAGTCCGTCTCAGACTTTTTTATGTGTTTCTCCATCTGAATTTGCTCCCACAATCTCTCTCCTTCCTCATTCCACTAAAACAACAAGTATACTATATATAAAACAGAACTTCTCAGCTCCAGTTGACTCCATGTTTGTAGCTATAAAATGAGACTTTTTGAACTCACATTTTCTACTTGTTTCTTCATGGCATCCCTTTTAATTCTTTTTTTTTTCTTTTCATTCCTTTTAATTCTATCACATTTTAGGAATATTTAGAAAATCTCACTATGGGGCCAGGTTTTATACCAAACAAAGAGGAATTAACTTATAGTACATGAACAAAAGAAATATTTCTAAATTTCACTTTATCATTGATTTGTCAGAATTCATAAAATTAACCACATTTTGAAGATAGAATAACAAATAGGCAAGAGTTGTCTACATTAAAAGAATACTGACATTTGAAAGGAAAAACAAAATTATGAATATAATATGAAATGGTTGGAAGGGTAGGGAAAGGCCCATTGGCATGGACAAATGGGCACTTATAAACATTTTGTGCTTTAATTTTAGTCCTGATGGATAAAAAAGAGAAGTTTTCTTGAGTGCAGAACAAATAGAGCTATGACTTATGGTGTACTATTTGTTTGGCCAAATTCAATTAGTTTCAGTGCTTCCAGATGTTTTTGTTTGAGAATTGGGGGTATTTCACTAAGCTATTGAAAGGCGAGTACCTTCCTTCTGACCTGCCTCCACCACGCTGGGCTAAAGGCAAAGACCTCAAAATCTGGGTTTTATAAACTGGAGCCACGACCCATCATTTGGCCCAGGATACTACCAGTTTAGTGATCATAATCAGCCATTTTTAAAAATTCAGTACCATCAATAAGGAAAAAATAGTAATATCAGTGTACATTGTAGTAAGAGAAATATTTTTTGTGAAACTTTTTGTTTTATATATATATTAAAATCTGTCAGCCAGTAAAAGTCTATTCCTAACTGTGGTTCTAAGTCAGAACTGTTTGAGAGCTGCTGCTCTAAAACAGATACATAAACAAATGAAGAAATGAAACCATAGAGGCAATAAAACAGTATCTCTAGAATTCATTGAAGTAAGAAGTGGTAGATTCAGAAAAATCCAGTTATTACTATCTTGTGGTTATCTTACTCATTCTGGCATAGGATACATTGTATAAATAAAAGAATGGTAACTAGCCACCATAAATGCATCGAGTATTTCAGAACTTCCTATCTTTTAAATCAGAGATCTTCTTTAATATGACAAATATGGAACATTCTAAAAGAAAAACAAAAAAATATATTATTATTTACACAATCGGATTATTTTAATAAACATTGTTTCTAGTCCTTATAAAAGCAATGATAACAAATTTATACTTCCCGCCATTAGTATCAATTAGTGACACATTCATTTCCCAATTATACCATTGCCTACCATGCATGTATCCAATATTCTAAAATTAAAATCCAGTATGCTGTGCCATTCTCATTAAATGCCTTACATCTAATCTGTTGCACTTGAGCTAGTGAAGGATATTGTTTTGGAAAGGTAATTAGCAATTTTATTTCTTACAGCAGTCTATCTGCAATAGTAGAGACTTTAAAAAAAAAACAGCAAATATTCTAATTGAACTATCCGTTTGACATAAGCATTCACACAGATACTGTTAATTATTCTCTGCTTTAACTGGTCAATTAAAACTGTAAAAAGGACATCCAGTATGAAAGCAGTGTTTTTAAAATGTTGTCTCCCCATCATTTAACTCCAATAACTTAATAGGATCACTTTTACTGAATGAAACAAATGCTTCCAAATGCACATATCTTTCTTAAAATAAAATAAAAAAGTAACAGTCTATGTCACATGGTGGCAAGTACAGTTCAAAGTGCCATTATCACTGTACTTATGGTGATAATTAATCCCTCAGTCATTATCATAATGTAAGAAGATGTAAGAAGAAATCATGTTCAGAAAATGCTGATTGAAATTTTCAGATATCAAACACAATTCACTCATTGCTTATCAGCCAAATTTATTCTTACACTTACGGCAGATTAGCACAGAGCCTTCTAAATAATTTGTCTAGCCTACTCCAAACTTTTCTAGCCTTCTTATTTTTCACTTCATGATTTTGTTAAATGGCCTACTCTAATATGAAGTACAGTATTATACTTTTAGTCCTTAATTTGTGATGGATCTTTTCCTGATTTTGTTTTTAATATGGTCTACACTTCACACCTCAACTAAAATAATTGGAATAAGTTTGCAATTATCTATGGTCAATTAAGTCTGCAAACTTTCAAATATCTAAGCCTAACTTTATCAACTTGGAAGGACAGATAGTCATTTTTACATTGCCCAATGAAACACATAAGGTAAGTTAGAATTTCAAAGAGGTCTAGCCCTGAACTGATCTAGAAGCATACAGGTGCAGAGTAAGACACTGCTTTTTCCAGTATGCAAAAATGGGAAGTACAACACTTCATTGAGTGTGAAAATAGCTTAAAATGAGTGTTTTCTGATTTTGTTCCCCAAGGTTTAGTCCTGTATCTGCATTCTGGGCATTTCCACAAGGATACCTGGTCATTACTTGAGAATATTCTGAAATCTCCCAGTTGTCTTAACTTTTCTTACCTTCCTACCTCTTTCCTCCACCCTACATTTCTCAAACTGAAAACTTGAGCATCATATTGAAATCTGTTTTCCTAGGCAATCACACTCAACCTACATACACGGGCACACATAACTATCCAGTAACCAGATTACATTATAGGATCCCTTGACACATTTTCCTATGTTCCTATTGATCCATGCATAGCAACATATAATAAAAAAAACAAGGAAAAAGTGAGGATTCAGAAAGCAGCATTAATATGAATAAAATATGAGTGACTTAAGGCAAAGGTGGTATGTTTATAAGACAAAGGTCTCAGTGTTTCAAAATGGATATCACACATAAACTAATCTCTACAGATAATTTTATACCAACACTTACATTCCAAATTAAGAAAAAGAATAAGAAAAAATGGAAGAAGGGTAAAAAATATAATCAAATTATTGAATTTTAGTTATACTTCCAGCGCCAACAAGAAATAGAAAATCTGTGATATGGTTGACTAGTGGCTCCAACATCAGAATTCAGTGCAGCACAAATCACTATTAACAGAGTTCATATTCTCAAGTATACAATATCACAAAGATCTTTCTATACCAACCAAAATTATAATTCTATTGTATGAGAGTATCAGCAATGTCACTGGCTTAGCCAAAGCTTCATGTATATGGAATTTGGATTGAAAGCATTGCTTCTCTGTGAACTATTTCTCTTGTGATACCTTTCCCAATCAAAGATTCATTCAATATGCCCGTTTATTATCACAATCTAATAAAGTTCTGACAGCTTGTGGAATAAGACTGGTAGAAACCGCATTTACATCTTTAATCAAGCCATCCATATTATTGGTTATTTAATGCTATCACCTATATATTTAAAATCAAGATTGAGGATGGCTATTTCTCCCTAAAATAGTCTTACTCAAAAGTGCCAACCTAAAGTCTAATACAACTGGAATTTTTAATTTGTGGAAGCAAGAACTTGGGAGCGGATTTCTCTAAGTCAATAGTAACATTTCACGTTCTAAAGATTTCATAGTTCTCTTTTGCACATAACCACATATTAACACAAGACAATCGTGACAGTCCTTTGGCTAGGCAATCAGGGAACTAAACATCCTATCTCTTGGGTCAATAAATTCTGCCCAAAACATCCTAACTAATTCAGCTAATGGATACTTAAGGTATGTATGGTTGAGGAGACTGTCAACTGGACAGCTGGGGGATCAGTATGCACTAGTATCATAACTAATCAAGAGTCTGGAAATAGGATGCAAATTACTGGCTGCTATTATTTAGATGATTGTCTCCCTTTACCACTATAAAAATACAGACCACATTTCTGTTCTCCATCTAAACTATGAACTTTCTCACCTCTGAAGTTTGCACATGCTGCTCTCCCAGCTGATAATATCTAATGTATTTTTCGCTTTATCTCCTCTGTTTCCTCCAATGACTTTCCCAATATCAGAATTTTTAACAGAAAACCAATATTCTATATTTTAATCCCTATATTATTTCCATAAACATTGCTCCTTTTGCTCCTTTTCACCTTTAAGCTCACTTTCTTATAATTTTATATGCTTGGCATAACCAGCAACATTTCATGGATTATACTAATAGCAAATTTTTTTTAGGAGGTACTAGGGATTGAACCCAGGACCTCATATATGGGAAGCAGGCACTCAACCAACTACATCTGCATCCCAGCAAACATTTTTGAGTGTTTAAAGACAGGCCTCATAAGGATTTTACTTGAATTGACATTTAATTGTTACAACTACCCTCTGAATGAGCTACTAAAATTGTCCTTACTTTTATAAAGTGAAAACTGAGCTAAAGAAAGGTTAAGTAACTGTCCCAAAGTCAGACAAACAGGGATTAGCAGTATATGTGTTTGAACCCTGGCAATATGACAGCAGAACCAGTGCACTACCCACTAAGCTTAATCCTTAGTATAAACCACCAGCAAATCTGTCCTTCCATGAAATTTACTTGGATACATGACATAAGGCAAATATTTTGTTTCTTTTTGCTTCCTGTAAAAAAGAGGGAGAGAAAAAGACATTAAACCTATCTGTTTAATTTGATTTTCTTTTTAAACATTATATCTTGTGTTCCTATAAGGCATCTGACACATTTAATGTACTCACATAGGTCAACTTCTCCTAAAACCTCTTAAAAAACAAAAATGTGCTAAAATGATCATCATTAGCACAAGTAGATAGGTGAGTTGAAAAGCATACAGAGTTTTTCTTCCTCCTCTTTCTTTCCATTTTGCTTTCTTCCTTTCTTAATCCTTTCCTTTCTTAAATAATTCAGGCCTAATGTCTTTAGATAAGATAGAACAATATATGGAGTGGGGTATAAAGGAGAGTGCTATGGGGAGGCAGTGGTCCAGAACAGGTTACCTGTGCCTGAGCAGGGTAAGGGAGGCATCCACAGGGAGGGCATTCTTACATAATGAAAGCCCATCACTGAGTATTGGAGCCCAAGATGTGTTAGCACAGAGTCCATGCCAAGGAGTGGGTGGCAGTAGAGACAGTAGTCTGTAAACATACAAGCTTTAATCAAATAAGTAAATATATTGAGGATACTGGAAGGCAGATTCTCACTGTGGAAGAAGAGATTTATAAATATAGAAAAGTAATAAACTAGAATAAACCCTGACATAATGGTTTGGAATTGGAATTATTGGTGTGAATATGCATACATATACACAAAATCTAGTTATATATAGTTATATAGAAATGTAGACATAAATATAATACATATAATACAGAAACATCATGGAGATTGATATGACTCTGTGTGTACATACACACAAACAGACAAACATATTCCTTGCTTTGTCTCAGATAACAGCTGAGAGCAACGATACCTTCAAAATAACCAAGAAATATGAGAAGCCAGATCTTGGCTTTAAATACCACCAAATACTAAAAACAGCCAGAGCCTCTTGGAGAAGTAGCTGTTTCCAGAGCTGAAACAGGGAAAGTACAAGATGAGCCAAGAAATCCTGTTTGCCAGAAAAAAGGGAAGTGCTCAAAGAATGATGCGGACAAGTTAAAGAGATACAGAAACTAGCTTACAGGTTCTCTCTAAACCAAACATGATAATTTGAACATCCAAATAAGTGATAGTAATGGATTAGAAGCCATTCAATGGAACAGTAAACCTTGAGTCCATACAGATATGAATGAATAAATGAATGAATGAATGAATGAATAAATAAATAAATAAATAAATGGAGCATATTACTTAGTTTGAAGGTACTTTCCCACACAATATTAGTTATAAAGGTAAAAATGGTGCAGGGAACTTGAGCAATTTGGGGAAAAAATCCTCTGATGAAATGTATGATATATGCCTGTTTCAGAAATCCTGGCAAACAACGCTTTGCTCAAGTAATAAGAATGATCATAAATAATGAGACCGATAAAAAATCATGAGGTACTCAATAGGATGCATTGGGAGAAACACATTATCAATTCTATGATATTACTTTCATTGATGCATAAGCTGAATCTAAATATGAGGACCAATCCAAATTGAACTATGCCCTACAAAATAACGGCCCTTTAATTTTTAAGAGCATTATGGTTATAGAAGTAAAAAAAAGACTGATGAACTCTTCTAAGCTGAAGGAGACTAAGGAGATACAACAACTCAATCCACAATTTGACTCTGAACTGGATTGTCTCAGAATTAAATGGAAGTGATCTATCAATGTTAAGTTTCTGATTTTGATGGCTGAATCGTGGTCATGTAGAAAATAAATAATAAATCATTCAGAAGTTATGGGAAATGAGGGCAGCAACTTTTATTCAATAGGTTTAGGAAACAAAAATTTAACTTGTACCAATACTTACAACTATTCTGTAAATTTGTGATTGTTTCTAAGCCAAAAACAAAATTTTAATTGTGTAGAAAAATGAATAGAAGATAATCAAGAAATGATTATGTTATATCATTTCTCTAGCACTCCTCAATCTTGTGTATGGCTCACCAATGCACTTCCCACATAGCCCTGAAAATATTTAAAATGAACTGCTCTCCTGCATCTCCTGTGTGATACATTCTTATGGTCTCACTGCTTGAAAGAGCTCCATAACTATGCTTGAATTGATCATGTTTTGTTCTTAACTGGATTTTAAGTCACATACATACCTTGGTTTACCTTTTTTCTTTTCATAAAAGAAAAAAAAAATTTTCGGTAGATTTGAAAGGAGCTAGAGAAATATGAAGCAACTCAGTGTTGATCCAGGCACCTATGCATTCTTCCAAAGAGTGGTGTCAAAAAAAAACTGCACCACAGAATGTGATACAAGCAAAGATGACTTTATTCAGTTGTCACAAGAGAGAAGAGGGAGAGAGAGGTCAGAAGGCTATAGTGTGTGAGAGAAAGAGGAGAGAGATTAGAAGGCTATTGCTACACGGGGGGAGAGAGGACAACCCAGCTGAAGCAGAGGGCCAGAGAGTCTTTGAGGAATAAGATGAGCTAATGGAATAGCACTGGAGGGGGAGGTCAAACAATGGGGGGTGGGGTGTAAAAGTGGAGGCCAGGTGGAACCCCTTCTAAGTGGATGTTATTACTGAGTTTACTGTGGAGGCAGGTGGAACACGTTCTATCTGGATTCTATAAGGGCCAAGGTGAGGGAGGTCAGAGGCCTAGAGAAGCCTGTCGAAAGTTTAGTCGAGATAAGTTCCAGGATCACCGGGTTCAGGTAAAACTAAACATTGTCAGAAGAGTAACTGCATTGGTCTCTTACAATTGTTCAGGGCATTCTTTCAAAATTTCATAAGTTTCCTGCACTCTTTTTTAGAAAAGGGTTGCAAAAATGATAGGAAATAATTTCTTAAATAGAAGCCAAACATAATAAAAGAATTCCCCTGCTTTTAAACTACAAACTATGCTAAAAATTATCTAAGAACGGTATCCTGAAGTTTGTTTCAGTTACAGCACAGAGGTGAGATAATGTTTCTTCTCTGTCCCTGCTTTTGATAATTAGGAAAATAAAGATTCTTGGATTATGTGATTGCTAAGTTTTTTTTTTTCTGCTTTAGTGTTTATGGTTCCATCTCTCTCTCTCTCTCTCTTTTTTATTTTTACCTAGAGCAAAGCTCTGAAGTATCCAGGGCTCCATTGGAATTGATATACAACGGGGCAACTATTCATTTACTTTTTGAGAGTCAAATAGTCTCATGGCATGATATTAATATAAATTTTTAAAATAACCAATCCATTTTGAATTCTTGTTCAGATAAAACTATATAGGCCCCCTATTTTTCTACAACACTGTATGTGAAATGTCAAAACAGGCTAGTACAACCTTGTGTGCTGCCTACTACATTTCTCACTTTGCAGCTAGAGTAATACAGTTTGATAGTGGTGAAAATGAAACAAATCTTTCTTTTAAGCTTGTTGCTTATTTCGAGTTAAACATCTTTGATATTCTCCTTTTTTCACTGCAACTGCTGTGGGTTGAGGGAAGATTTACAGGCTTAAAACTATTTTCAGGACTAATTTTGAGTTTTTTTTTTCAGTTCCCCCACCCCCACCCCCACCCCCTGCATTATCTCTTCACATTTCCATGGATTATTTTATTCTAAGATAGTGTGTAATATTAAATTACAATAATAGCAATCAAAGTCATGGGGAGCAAAAGGATTTTCGATTGCAGCCCATGCTTGGCTCTCAATAGCACGGCAGAAGGAGAGTCTGAAAAGCACAACAACTCAGAGAACTTGCCAGCAGACTCCATTGTCCTTTCAGTTTCTAATGACACTGAAGTACTTCCATGATTAAAATTTAAAGGCTTCCTAGTAACCAAGTAATTTGCCCAAAACTCCTTATCTAGCACTCACCAAGAAGGCTCTGATTTTAATATACTATTAATCAAGCTCCAGCCAAGTTTACCACTGATACTTTCAATTACAGGGAGAGACTAACTTCATCTCTCTCAATAAGTACTTATAAGGGAATTTTTTTTTTTTTCCTGATGAGCCAGTTACGCGACAACGAAATACACTGCAAACTTGTTTTAGATGCATGTTACTAAGACACTAGTTATGGATTTGATAACAACAAACCAAAACATTTGAAACTATTTTAGGCCATTAATCATTTGTTGGGATGATTACAAATTTGAATGTCTTGGAAGACATTGCTAATTATGAGTTAATAATATTATAAACCATGCACTCATTAAGGGACGTGCTGAAAAAGTGTTTTAAAATGTAAAAATCAACTAAGGAATTTATTTTAAGAAAATCATGGATATATGCAAGAATGTATCTATTAAGTTTGTTCAGTGTTTGTTTCAATAGTATTTCATAATACCAAGTACTTATAGAAACATAAATATTCCAAATAAAAGATTGTATACATTATAGATTATTCCTCCAAATAATTGAATAATATAAAATTATATTTATAATACTTTTTAATTATATGGGAAATGCTTTAATGTATTACATGGAAAAAGAGCCAGTTTTATTTTATTAAAAATCTATGTATATGCATAAATAACTGTAAGTATAATTATTTACACTTGACCAGTGTTTATCTTTTGATGATTAAAGGCCATTATTTTTTAATTGATTTTTTGTATTTGCCTTTTTTCAATATTAAACATGTATTACCTCTTTGACCAGATAAAAGAAATTAATTCATCTCATTCCACACTTAAAAATACATTTAAAGAGCCAAGGATAGCTACTGTATAATATTTTGGGTTTGTGAAAATAATGTAGACCGTGTGCACGAGGCTTTGTGAATAGTGAAGATCACAAAATTTATTTGGTCAACTTAAGTTTGCTGAAATTTATTTTTCCCATCCAATTTTTGCTTTTCTATAAAGGAGTTTTTGTGTTAAGTGTAATGTAAGTGGAGGATTTTTACTGTCTCTTATGTGAAATATAGGATGATTATAAAGCATAACTATTTGGCACTGTTTGTTAGTGGAAACAGGATAAGAGGAAATAAAAATTGACTGAACCTGAATAGCTTCAATTAGAACTATTACCTTTTGTATTGTTATAATATAAATTAAATAAATTTTCCTATTTGGATTTATCAAAAATATGAACAACTTCTAATTCTGGAGATACATGTTATTGTGTATACTGTTATGCTAGTTTAAAATAAAAGTGATAAAATAAAAACAGGTTTATACATGTAGAAGTTATTTATTAGTATGTTAATATTAATAGCTTATATATGTATAGTATTTTACAAAAGCACCTTTATTGCAACTAAATCTTAAAAAATAATCACTGAATTTCATCTTTTAATCACTATTTTGCAGAGGAAGAATTTGTGCCTCACAGAGCATATGAGACAATGTTTAACTTCACTAATAATGAGAGGTAGGCAAATAAGAACTTGCTACTTTTTAACCTATAAAATTAAAGATTTCTTTTGTTGTTATTTTGATGATAATACTTGATGCTGTTAGAGATGTGACAGTTTTTCTTTCATGACAGGGAAAAGGACAACTGTTTTGAAAAGTAATGAAACAATATGTATCAAGTTTCAAAAGTATTGACATTATTTGAGCAAATAATCCTAATTCTGAGAATCAGGCCTAAGGAATTTAACTGAAATACAGGAAAAGTTTATGAGTAAAGATGTTCATTGCTTTATTATTTATAACTAAAAGAATGGATATAAGTTAATATGGACAGTTTTATTTAAAACTATAAATTTGTTAAAAGAATATTAATAAAGTTGTTTTTAATAGCAGGGCAACTTTTTATGTTATATTTTATTATTCATCTCATGGATTTTTTAAAAAAATGAACATATGTAGGTTAAAGATGGGAATGAAATGAATAAAATGTTAACTGTAGTTATTTTGCAAAAGTGGTATTAGAAATGATTTTTTAATCTTTTTACATTGCCGTGGTTTTTAGATTATCAACAGTAAGCAAATATCATTTCTTTAAACAAATATAAAAACAATTGTGTTCTAAAATTTTGCATGTCACCTGAATAGTCACTGGACATATTTTGGATCTAGCCTGATTTGGCAATATTTATTTACCTGAAGTCCTCCAAAACAATTTACTTTCAAGCTGACTGAAAACAAGAGAGAAATAAAGTAAGTTTTGTCCCCTACAAATAACAATTTGAAATATTTCTAACATTTGATTTAATTTTTCCATTAATGCTAGATGCAGAGACAATATTTGGAAATATTTAAATTTCATTACAAGGCAATAAATTTATTGAAAAACAACTAATTAGCAGTTTTAGGCATTCTTGATGACTTCCTTATATTATCTGTATGATTAAAATGAGTTCTTATTCATTTAGTGATCAGTAATTTGGATTTTAAAAATATTGTACAGCAGATGATGCATTAGCCCTCTCTCAAGCAGACTTACTTATAAGATCATTTATGTTAGGACAGACACATAGCTTAATATGCCATTTTCCCTTAAATTTTCTAAAAGCTATAGTCTGAGATTTAAAATTTTCTGTATAATTACAGCTAAGAAGGATATAGAATGACACATTTTAATCCCTTATAAATGTATTGGTCACATGAACACATGTACATGTATTTAAAATATGTAAATGCAGATTATCCCTTGTATACTATGAAAGATTTCTTGAGTCCTTTCTAAACTAATTCTATACAAATAAAGAACGTCTTATTTTTCTGTGAGCTTTGATTTGACATTATAGCAGTGTTCATCCACCTGTACATAAAAGTAAGATGGAAAAATCCTTAGCTCCAATGAATCAAAATGCCAAGTAAAAAATAAATTGGAATGGAACTAACAACATAAAATTACAGGTAGTTTAGACCAATTCCAAGGGGAAAAAATTCATTGCAAATTTTATAATTATTGTTTTCTGATTTTTGTTTTATCTTTTTAAGATATTAATAACTTCTATGAACATCAAAAAGAGATCTTTACACATTTCTGTGATGATTTACGTATGCAAGCTTTATATAAGGTCTTTCTTACACTTCCTTTCAAAACTGAATAACAAGGTATTTAATAATTTTAAATAGTCTGCATCTCTAACTTACTAGGAGGACAGAAGTTTATTGACGCTATCAAATGAGACTACAAATGTATGAATTACCTACCCTCTATAATAAATAAATACACAAATATTTATATGCCCCAAAAAGTTGATAGATAGAATAAGTAAATAAAAGTGAGGATGTAGGACCTGAAAGCAGTAAATATTAGCTCATTCAAGTTTTCTGCTTTTTAATGAAAGCTCTTTCTTTACTTTGTATATGTACTTAATTAAGAAATATTCAAGTTGGGTATTTCATGAAAGATTTGAATCCTCCTATGAACTGAACCTTCACTAGTATGTAGGTTTATTCTTCATTAAGGGAAATTTTCAAGTTTGTTTAAGAATGCTAAGTAAATCTTACAATAGAATATTTAGGCAATTGTCTATAGTCTAAACAAATGTTGAGTTTCACTCTGCATTACCTTCCAACAAAATGCACAGCATTAACCAATTCTTTTCTGTCAACTAGCAATTTTTGGCAGATCCCTTTTGCATGATTCATGAAGGACCAGTAAAAGGCTAATTGTTCAAATTAATTTGCGTAAATGACTAAGCAAGAGATAACAAAATTACATCTGCACTTGTTTGGCAAAGATTCAATAGCAGCGGCCCTGTACTGCCAGCTGCTTCCAGACAACACTCTTGCAGAAATTAAAAGCTACAAATATTAATTAATACACTTTTTTGGTACGTTAATTTGCACTGAAAGGTTCCGGAGTGCAAAACTGCTGAGAAGATGAACCATGATAATTAGAATTAATGGGATGGATGCATGTTTTTTGCAGCTGAAGTTTTAAAAACCCATGAATGGAACTGGGAACTTAAAACTGACATTCTCATAAATCTCTATGATAATGCAGCTATTAGTATTAGAAGGATTAAGTACTATGGCTCCAGAGTTATCCATCACATGACATGTTATATCCCATCTGTCATTGCAGTAGCTAAGACATGATAGCTGTCCTTGAGGAAACCATATGAAAAGCTTTGGGATTTCAAGGAATTGGTGGTGATGGCTGTCGGACTACAAACCTTTGACTTCTAAACAGAAATAATAGCTAGCACACTGTATTTGTCAGTTTAGTGCTTTGCAAATACCCTTACTCTTGTATCTATATTTAAGTTTAGTTAGGTAATCTGAATTACAGAGAGATCAGATTGGAAAAATTAGTAGTAAATTGTATAATTTAAGGATTATACATTTCCTATAGAACAGCTTTTCCTAATTGCGGTATTAATTTTACATAGGAACATCTTAGAAAAACTTTACTGCTGAAATACTAGTAAATATATGCTGAACTTATGCTTGACAAAATGACTAAGAATTGAAAATTCAGTGTTTAGACATACAGTGAGCCTTTAGTTTTATCCATGGCTTTAAAATTCTTAAAAATGTTTAACAGTTGAACAGCTGGCAAAAAAAGTAGAATATTAGTTTCCACAGAGCTTTCCCCAAATTTCTAATGGATACTACACAATTAGATATATATATGAGAAATTTGCTTTCTTTTGCTTAGAAAACATAAAAAATGAAATTTACTTGAGGGTTTACAAATGTGCGCAATGCCTAATTTTTTTTAAATTAGCTCATACTTAGAAAGGAACTTGGCATCTAAAAGCTAGGAAGTAACTGTTTTATTGTAGTCTAATTTGAATCAGTAGCACCTTCTAGGATATTGTACCTGTCTTACAGTACTACATTTAAAGAGGAATTATAGGGAAATGAAAAGGAGCCTTAAGATTTATATAGATTGAATATTTGGGAAATAACATTCTTTAAACAGTTGGCTATGTCCCTATGCATGAAGGGAAAAATCCATACTTAAGAAAATCTCAACTCTTAATTGATATCCCAAACTATAAGCTAGCATGTTTATTCATTTACACCTGTGATTTTTTAATAGGTGTTCCTTGGATAGCCCTCCCAGATTTAATCTTCCTCTTACATTTTGTGGGAACCTGTGTATATATTTTCTTTTTTCTCGTGAAGAAAAGGCTAGTTACATTATAGTCTCAAGCATGTTAAGCAAGACACAGGTTTAAACTCAAGACTTTGAACTCTATTATGGTGGAAATAAAAGCATTGCCTGGAAAGCAATACTTAAGACTGCTAATAGCCATTTACTGTCCTTGGAAAGAGATATCCATCTTTCCTTGATAACAGCCCCCATAGAAAACTGCTAGGAGAACACTGAGGTAATCTCAGGCAGAAAGAAGAGGTTCAAAGTGGACAACAGGAGTAGAATTAGAAGGCTGAGAGCCTCAGGGTAAGCCTTGCCTAACTTAAGAGCTGTGTTCTGGGCCTGTGTTGCTTTTGAAGAATGATAAAGAACATAAGTAATTTTTTCAGTGGAAGAAAAGTCATGCAGTAACTTAATACTTTAAGTATTTGATGAGTCATTGTCATAAAGGGACTATATATTTGACTTTATAGAGACTATCTTAGTTAAAAAACTGATGAAACCTGATGGTATACCTTCATACATTCAAGTATGGAATTAGTTTCTCAGGGGAGGAAGCAGAACTCAGTCATTTGTTTGCTCTATCACATTAAATTTTTTCAAATATTTTTCCCCAGAGGAGTGTGTAAATATTAAAAAATAAGAATATACTCAGATGTATCACACTATCTCTTTTATAAGTTCTCTAAATGGCCAAGTGATATGCAGAATAAAAGCTTTTTGTTAGAATGGTGAATGTGACATGTCAAGGTGTTTGCTTAATTGATAAAATCTATGCAATAACTCTAGAGTCCTACCATGTCGTGTTCATTTGTCCTGCCCATCATGGGTTGCCTCTACTCTTTGCCACTATATTAGTCTGGACTCGGAAATATGCCCACTCTCCAGATCAGGCTTCTCTGTTGTTTTTCAGGATTTTTGTCTTAGTCCAAATTTTCACAAAGTATAAACATTTTGTCAATGATTCTTTGGAAGTTCTTTAGCTTTACTGTATTTTCTATAAGCTCTTTAATAGCATTCTTCTTAAAACTGTTTAAAGGTATGCTGTTTTTTAATTTCTTGAATTAAATGCATGTTTCCAAACACTTCACTAAGTTATTATAATCACTCTTTGAAAGGTACAGATGCTTCTATACCTTTGATGTTCAAATTGTTTATTTGAGTCCATGAAGTACTCGTTAGAGTAGTAGAAATGTGTTTTCAGAGTATACACAATATTTCTTTCCATTGGGAATAAGTTTCTACACATATATGTAATTTCAGAATTATTTAGATGCTATAACTTTGTGGGTGCCAGGTCAGCACATTGTAAGCTATGGTTTTACAAGAGCAGAATGTTTGACCCTTGTGTAAACATGATGCATTGCCTGACACAAAGTTAGCTAAATCTATTGTCACCTTATTTGTAAGTAAATAGTTCGGCAAATAGCACGTATCAATGTGCAACAGCAACCCAATTTGAAGAGATCCCTATCACATGGAATATATAAAGGAAGCCAGTACCATGCAGATTCTTTATTTCCTTGGGCAATGCATCCAAAGTTGAGAGAGTAAATAGCTGAAACAAGAAAATAAACATTAGTTAAACATAATCATAATCAATAAATTTAAATAATCATGGACCATGGACTATGAACTATGGACTTAATGGTATTCTGCTGTACAAATATGATGATTCTAGCAATGGAAGAAATTATAACAGTGAGGTGGAGCCAGTGGCCACTTGACACTTTTGGGGCTGGGAGGGGACGAGTAGTTGAAATACAGGGGCTTCTTTGGGATTTGGAGGTTGTCCTGAGTACCCTTGTGGCAATGGATGTAGGCCATTTTAAATCAGCACACACCACTCAGAACTGTGTGGGAGAGAGTGTGGTCTACGATGTGAACTGTGGTCTATGGTTGGTGGCAAGGCCCCAGGATGTGTAAGTCCATTGAGGGTGGTGGGCCACACTTCTGAGGGATGTTTGTGTGGGATGTTGTGGGAGGTGTGGGAGGTGGGGAATATGGGAATCCCTGTAGTTTCTGTGTAATATTTAGGTAATCTAACCACCTTTAAAAAAAAAAAAAATTAAAAAAAAAAAATATATATATATATATACTCACACACACACACACACACACATATATATATAACATTTTTGTAAGCAAATGCACATATATGCATATATATTTATATATCATTTTACAAATATTGGTATGTATTGTGAAAAATTTGATTTTTACCCACAATAAAATAAAAAAAAATTTAAATAATCAAATTCTTTACACTCAGTCTCCCTTTTACTTTACCCCTGAAGAAACAGTTCATGAATAAAAGTAAAGAAAAATTTCTTCACAAAAATCATATGACAAATAATTTTTCTGAATCCATTTTTTTTTTAATTTTTTTAAATTTATATATATATAAATATATTTTAAGAGGTGCTTAGATTACCGAAAATATTACACAGAACCCCCTGGGATTCCCATGTTGCCCACCCCCCACACCTCCCACCACGTTCCACACAAACATCTCCCACAAGTGTGGCCCACCACCCTCAATGGACTTACACATCCTGGGGCCTTGCCACCAACCATAGACCAGAGTTCACATCGTAGACCACACTCTCTCACACACAGTTCTGAGTGGTGTGTGCTGATTTAAAATGGCCTACATCCATTGCCACAACGGCACTCAGGACAACCTCCAAATCCCAAAGAAGTCCCTGTATTTCAACTACTCGTCCCCTCCCAGCCCCAAAAGTGTCAAGTGGCCACTGGCTCCACCTCATTGTTATAATTTCTTCCATTGCTAGAATCACCATATGTGTACAACAGAATACCATCAAGTCTACTCTAGTCCATAGTTCTTCCCCCAATCCTGAGGGGACTGGGATGGTGATGTCCACTCCACCGCCAAGTGAGAGAGGGTTTATATCCCATGGATATGGTGGGTGGGATTATCCTTCCTGCAGATGCAGGCCCTCTCCATTCCCTGGGATGGCCGTTGCCCATCGTTGTCTCCTTGCCAGGTGACTTGGATGAGTCCATTGAGCTGTAGGGTAGGAGTTGCAGCTCCACCGAGATTCCATGCACACCTGGCACATAGGTAGGCCAGAGGCTCCAGTCTCTGGAAGTATACCTAAAAACTTCTGCATCACATATAGGTTTGAATAGAAGGGATTGATGAACCATATGCAGGGAGGACTTATTTGAGTCCAATTCTGTCACTCTCAGGAGCACAGATTCCAAAGTAGAGGCCACTGATAAGGCATCAGTCTCTGGGGCTATCCCCACTTATATAAGTCAAATAAAACACACATACTCCGTTTTACCCCACTTGGAAGATCATACACCATAGAATCTATAAGGCTATTAATAAATGAGTATAGTACAAACTGTCTTGACCTGGTATCTTACACAAAAACATTTCCTGTTTTCATCAAGGAAAAGCAATCTACCTCATCCACCATGCATTTCTCCCACCTAAAATGTTTTCAGAACAAGAAACACTCAACATTAAAATAGCAAGTTGTCCTGTGACAACTACACAACTTTTTTTAGCTTTTCTGCCATAAACTAATCTTTCTGGTCTCTTAACCTGCTATGTTTGCACAATTATTTTAGAGCAATTAAGTGTGCTTTCCTTTGAGATAACTATTTCATCAAACTAATGTTTAAATTGTTGGTTCTTGTTTATTTTTCCATCTATCTTGTGTTATTATTGTGGCAACTAGGTAGTAAGTTCCTTAGGGACAGGAACCATGATCTCGTACCATAATCTCTAAAAGGGCTTGTCTATATTTGATTTATCTGGGAGCTTTTGGAGGGTTTTCCAAGCTCCTACTGCCCCTCATTCTCTGGAAACTTCATTTGATAAAAGCTTCCCCCGCACCCACTAGCACTACAGTTGCAATACAGAAACCTATCTCTTGTGCTTAAGAGGGCACCTTATCTAAGCTAGAAAATCAGATTTTTTTCCCCCTCAGAACTGGAAATTTGAAACTGAGGTGTTGGTCTCTGAAAATCTTTGGAACTGAATCATTTTTATTATCTAACACTTGAACCAGAATGTCCATGAATGCCTCTAGCTGAGGGTCTTAGATTGGTCCTGACCTCCACTCCTCTTGAATCTTGGTTGTTCACCTACTACTTGAATTTCACAACATGCCTTGATGTAATCCCCAAATATTCCCTTATTTGAAGCTGTGATGGTTAGGCTAATGTGTCAACTCGGTCAGGTAATTGTGTCCCGGTGTTTGGTCCAGCAAGCACTGGGCTAATTGTAATACAAGAATATTTATGGACTTTGGTCACCAGTGAGTTTACTGGGTGGATGGTTGATTACATCTGCATCAATCAAGGAGATTGGATGAAAGTGTCACCCATTGCTGACAGCAATCAGTTGAATACCTTAAAAGGGTAAGTGATTTCAACATTTGGAGAGAATTTCCCAGCTCGTCTTCGGACAGCCAACTTCTCCTAGAAACTCATCAAGGATCTTCACTGGACTTTCATTAGAGCCTCTGGTTTGCAGCTTGCCTGCGGAACCTGGACTTGTGCATCCCCACAGTCATGTGAGAGACTTTTATAGAATCTCTTATTATTAACAGATATCTCCTGTTGATTCTGTTTCCCTAGAGAACCCTGATTAATACAGAAGCTGTCTGGAGTTGTTTTTTCTTTGTTTTTAGTGTGCTTTCAGTTACTTACAATTCTAAGAATCCTAGCTAATGCATACAACATCATTGTCACTAGAGTCAACATCATAAAGAAAACCCCAAGTTAGAATCTTGCCTTCAAAAATGAACTTTAAGGGGTAAAAATGATTTCTTAACTAACCCCTTTCCATAAATGAATAAAAATACCTACCTCACTATATATAATTATTTTAGGATGATGCCCACATCAATAAAAGATGGAAAGTATCTTTGAATATGAGTCTCATTAAATATTATTACATGCATGTTATCAAAATATTCAGTTGGATTAAAATATATTTGAGGAATCCCATTCACACTTGCTCCATGCTTCTACACAACTTGACCTCAGATTAAGTACATGTTTACTTTTCCTAGCTAGAATTCTCATGCCAGCATCAAAATAAAGCTGTCTTTAGGAAGTTATTTTATAAAATCCAAATTCTTGATTGTGTTTTCTATGATTTATTATGAAATGTGTTTGTATTATGAAAAGTCAGTGTCCCACAAGACTTATTACATACACCTCCATAAACAATATCTTACAAAGTAAATATTCCATCATCCCATTAGCAAGTGGAAAAAAATGATAAGGAAGTCAAATGACACTTTGGGGAGTTAGGGGGCAAAGGTTCTTTGAGAGGGCATCTGCTATGAAAGAGACTATTTCTTTTTGTGTGAAGTACATAGAATCTAGAGGGTACAAAAAGTCCTTATTCACATGGAATCAGAAAGAGTAGGAGCCATTTGTGAGTATATTTCTCACACACTTACTGTGTTGGTTTATTAGACAAGATAATGCTTGATTAGTGATTTAAAAAAAAAAAAAAAAAAAAAAAAAGACAGGTTTCACACACAGTCACTAAAGTTATCACCCCATGGAAGGAAATGTTTGACATAGCTATTTATAAGTTGCATAATATATTTAGAATCTTGATTATATGAATAGTAGTGGCTTTTTAATACCTAGTGCTTTCTTGGAAAACAACCCACAGTCCAGTATGCTGATAAAAAATAAACCTTAAATTCCTTCACCAACATGTGCTCTCTTAGAATGTTGACATTTAAAGTCCTATAATCTAAATACGTAATGCTTAGTCTGGGTACAGGGACTAGTTTCAGGATACTAAGTAGAAAGTGTAAAATTGATCATATTTCTTCCACACAATGCATTGTGTCTGAATGATCTACCTCAATACCTTTGGCAACTGTTTCTCTGAGGTTCAGCTTATAAAAGGAAAATTAATGAACCCTGTTTACCACTTATTGGTAATAATTCACCCTAATCTTGCAAAGGAAAGATCTGCTTCCAGGTTTCCAATAATCTTAGGTTTTTATCACCCTAATTCCTTCCAAAGAAAAGATTTCATTCTTTGAAGGAACATTAGAATAAAATTCCTTCTGAGATTACTTTACATTTCCTATTCATAAGTTTCAAACAATAGCACACCAGAGTGTGCCAATATATTTGCCAAATGTCTGACCACAGAATACCCTTTATTTAGTATCCTTCAGTCAGGTATGTTTTTTTCCAGCTATGTGCCAAAATGGAAAAATCATTGTTCTGGGAGCAAGACTACTTCATGGCTCATGGGTGACCTTGAAGAAATTACTTAAATTCCCCTAGGCTCAGTTTATACATCCAACATATGGGGTCGTGTATACTATATATTCTTGCTACCTCAGTAAAATCAATGTAATTAAAAATGAAGGCTGATTTGATATCTTCAAAAGAAAGGACCAACATATCAAGGAAATTGCTATTATATCTACTGGAATAGATAATTCAATTTACAGGTGGTTTACTGTTGATTTAGAAGTGAAATTGGAGTTCAAAGAAATAAACCAAGTAAATAAGCATGTGTCCATGTTTTATTTCATTTAACAAACATTAAATATGGCAGTCGGTGACTCCTCTTCTGGGTCACAAGAAAGCATTTACACCGTTTGAATAAGAGATCGAGGCAACCAGGCTTTATGTTTTTATCAGGTGGAAAAGCAGCCACAGGAGGTTTGAAATCCCAAACTATCACCAAGTAGGAGGAAACTAAATATTATTTTTTAAATGACAGTACATAGAAAACTGGAAAAGGAAGGCGGGAAAGATATGGATAAAGAAAGGGTCTCCAGTTACTGTGCAGAATGTCAGAAATACTAAGAATTCAATCAGATTGCTTTTATAATAATTTTTTAGAACATTGATTAGATAAAATGAATGACTTTTTGCTTGTATCTTTTTCTAAACGTTGATCCAACACCCTTCAAGGAAAAAAAAATTCACTGACCAAAATAGAGGATCTGGCTTTCCCAGCAGTACTTGAGCTGGAGAATGGTTTCATGCTTGTCACATTTAGTCTGTTGCTAAGCTTCATGTAGAAATATGAAATAGATATTGCTGAACAAAGCCTTAGCAAGACAAAATTGTGATTCATATATCCTTCCCATTCAACACCTTCTAGAGAGTAGAAATACCCAGGAGCAATGCAAAGTAGAAAATTAAGCATTTTAGAAAATTAGAGAAATTGAACATTTCTAGGTATTGGGCAATTTTACAACTACATAGGAACAAAGGGTTTTACCAGGTAGAGATGCAAATCATTTCTGTACAATGGAAGAGATAATTCCAAAAGTTATGATTTGTTCTGCAAGCAATTAGTTTCATGTCTAACTCAAGACACTTATCCTTACATTTATTAAATTATCTATATACCTACCTCAATAAATATTCTTTGGACTGATTTTACTCTTAAGAGTTTACTCATTAAATAATGGGTTAAATAGAATCATTGATACATTTTCATTTCATATTTGCTTGAGATGAATAAATTTACCTTTTTAAAAATAATGCTTAAACATAGCTAATGAACATTTATTTATTGATTAATAACTTGTTGGCACATTAAAATAAGAATTTTGATTTTTACCCATAATAAAAAAAAAAAAAAAAAGAAAATGCACCAAAAATAAAATAAAATAAAAATAAAAATTAAAAAAAAAAAAATGAGTTCAGGGAATTATTGTTAAGAAATCTAATCTGGAAATTGAATACTTAATAGAGACTATACTACAATATGATTTGTAGTTTAATTTTAAAATTGCTTATTGTGTTTTTAGAGAAATAGAAAGTTAGAAATTCAAGAAAAGTATCTGGAGCATTTTTTAAAATTCCTTTTGATTTTAATTTTGTTGATTAAACTTATGTAGGGAAAGATCATGTATATTCCTGAATTTTTTCATTGTTTCCCATTTCTAATTTTTAATAAACACTTGTTGATTGATTCAGTAGGTTTTGAAGATATATTTATAGAGAGAAATTCAGGTAGTGAATATGGTTTTGATCTATAGCTATATATAGTAAAGAAACCAAGTCGAGTTCCCATAGCTAACCTAACAGATTTTGAACATCATGCCACATCAACTAAATATTTCAGGAATCTCGTTCATTGGACGAATTAGATTCCTCTGCATTCCCATGTCAATGTTTAATTGCACTTAATTTATTATATATTTCTTATTTTCTGATTCTGCATCCTTCTCTCTTCTACTGTCTCAATGAAAAGAGAAACTTCCATGTTTGTAATTTGACTAATTTAGCATTTGACATGTACACATTCAAAAGATATATTGAGATGAAATATATATTTGGTTGACCAGTCAACGTGAACTACCTAGCTAACTTATAAAAACTTTAGCATGCTTAAAACTTTGAGACCTTGTGGAATGTATCTGCACAAAAATAGTGGATCTTTTTGTGCAAACATTAATAGAGCAATCGTTAAATTTTTTTCTTTATTTCACTCCAAGTAATTGCCTAGCTACTGAATTCAACCCTTTTTTTTTTCCAAGTCTTATTGGGAGTATGAACATAATCTGTATCTAAATCAGTCTGAATCTAATTTAAAATCTCCACACTTTTAACTGTCAATTGCTATGATGTCATTTTCTCCACTCTCTCACTTCATGATTTTGTAATCCATTTATTTTTAAAATCATTGGGACTTGTAGCTATTAGCAGTATAAAAGTTATAGAGATATCCCAAATATTCTACATATAACAATAAATTGTATTTCAAAGGAAGGTTTTGTTGTACATTTAAATGCCTGAATATAAGGTATATGATATAGAAACTTGTAGACCTTTTACTCTGACAAGATCACTGAAAATGGCAATAAAGTCTGACAGAAACACTGAAAGATCACCTAAGGGGAATGCAGAATCCATTTTGTTTTTAAACTGACCCTGAAGGTGTGTCAAAACATTTGTAATATCCACAATGAAGAGTCAAAGACATGGTTGGAAGATTTTTGGGGCTTAGAATAAAACATTTAGTTTAGTGATGTGACTTTTTCTTGTGGTCAGGCAGAAAACTGCTGCAAAGGAAGAGTGTCAGTTTGCCTTTATATACACCTATTAATCAGCACTTCTGAGTTAACCAAGGAACATAATGAAACTATGCAAAAAGCATTTGTAATTGCCAGAATAGAACAGGCAAACTCTAGTCAGTCATAAGATAAGGAACAACAAAGAATTAAATTTTTTTCAATGCTTACAATAAATTCTATCTCAACCATATCAATGGTTAATATGATTTAATTTCCTCCTAATGTAAGCTAAAATGTTAAGTTATTCTCACACTTCAGCAAGGACATAAGGTATTTTAAGAATAGCCACGTGAGATGTAATTGTCAATAATATACTCATTCCTTGCAGTGAGATACGGTCTTTTGCGGTCCAATTTATTTAGGAAAATGGGTTCTGTGGCTCAAGTTTCTGAATTTAGAACCTTCTAAGCTTCCTAAGAGGGTAGTGGTGTTCTAGCTTGGTAATTCTTGTTACTCATAAAGAACTAAACTTTCCCTATTTCTGGGATGAATCTGTTCTGTTAGTTATCACTACATTTTATTAAGTATATGTTATTTAACATAAACCATCCTTTCACTTTTCTTGCAAATCAATCTTAGGAAAATTAGCCTGGAAGAATTGTTACTCAAATATATAAAACGACAATTAGTTCCTCCTGGGAATAAAGTATCTTCCAACAATTTAAGTGCTCCATCCCTTGCAGATCTTATCCCATTGTCTCAGTCAAAAAGTTTGCTCCCTAGTCAAGAAAACACTTCATTTATTGGCACTTATATATTCTAGTGTGATTCAAAGACACTGCTAGTTGTTTCCTTTTAATATTTCAGATTTTAAACTGCTTCCCTGCCTCACTGAGCTCATATAAGATACATCTGAAAGCTTTAGTACAAATTTACTTCAAATAAAGTCTTCAATTCATTTTCATGGCACCAAAAAGACAGCTTTAATAACTGCAGTGACAAATAAACTGGAAATCATTCCAGGCCTTTTCACTTAACTGACAAGTAGAACACTCTCATAATGAGCCACAGGTTTTACGTTTTCTCTTTGACCATAATAGCTTCATTTAAGAGCGTCAGACCCTGACACTTCATCATTTATCTACATTATTTCTCATCTTCTTTCAAATAAATTATGGAATACTAGACTGAGCACATAAAAACAAAGTGACTTGTTATCAGTAAACAGCAAGATAAATTGTCCAGAAGTTCCTCATTTAGTTCCTTTTAAATTTAAGGGCAAGTTATTGGGTGCACCTTTTTTAACTTCAAATGTTTGCATTTTTACGGCCATCTTATTTCTCTTGCCACTGGCCTCTGTGCACTCATCCAGATCCTGATGTAGAAGGCATAAAGTAATCCCATTATCCCAAGGTTGGCTGCTAAAGTACAAAGAGGCAGAAGGCGGGGAAATCAAATAATTAACTTGGAAAAAAATTTGTCTACATCTGTAAAACTCCCCATCCATAATACATCTTGTCATACTAGGAAATGTGACACTTCCAAAGTAATGAACAGTGCAACTATAACTGTTTTAGCCCTTGGAAATATAACACTGAGTGTAAATGGATGGGCATGTCATCCTTCCTCATCAAATCCTTTTTTTAAAACCATAAGGTACTGGAGAAAATAAAATCACCATCAGATTATATTTCTTTTCAAAGCTGACTTTTGACCAGGGTTATAAGAATCCTCACATATCTTCCTTCTTATTTATTTGGTATTAACTTCCATAGACTTTCAAGTTCATATCAGATTAATAAATACAAATTCAATATTTATGAAACAATTAAAACATCCGTGTTTCTGAGTGGAGGGGGGTTACCTATTAAACACTTGGTTGTCTGTTGTATTTATCAATGAAAAAATATAGTGCAGATAGTCATAGAATGGTTGTATATTGACAGATTTTCAGTCATGAGTTATTCTAGAATTGACTCTCAAGAGAGTGTGTGTGTTTTATCCTAGTTAATTCAATCAACTGGAGAGTAAGGTTTTCCAAATTTAGTAATAGTAGATAGATAATTGATCATAGGTGACTCAATAATGTTAATGGTTCCCACTACTCTGCAAAATCCTGAAACATAGAGGTGCAAGAAAAAGGATATATACTAACTATCTGTCCCCATAGATATCCAGAAAAAGGTCTACTCTTTTATTTTTAGGATGCCATTTAATTTTTGAGAATATACAGTGGTGAGAATAATTTACATGGTGAGAGTACTTTATAAGCCTCTACATTTATCCTTTGAAGGACTAGTCCAAGTTCTAGTTCCTGAGAAGATGATGAGATAATTTGGCTACTTCTGCATAATCCAACCCTGAAGTTGCTCTAGAAATCAGAGAGAGGTTAATGGATCTGTGGGGGAAAAGAAGATGGTTAGGGATGAAGGGGCTGGGAGTAGACTGGAGGTAGAAGAAACAAAAGGCAGGAGAACTTGGAGTGGAAAGAGTCCAAGTAATATTGAATTAACTAAAATAGCCATAAGTTTGGGTGCATGTGTGCCCCCTCCCACACACACACAATTCTTTGACCCTTGCAGGAACAATGCTGGTTAGAGGTGTGGGGAGAACACAAGGTAAAATAAGGGCATTACTTAAACTCATTGGTGTGGAGAAGGATCTCCTTAAAAAGAGCAGTATCTAGGAAAATGTACAAGTTATAGCCCCAGAGGTTCTTTGTGCTGTCACATGTCCTCCACACTCTAAAGTCACCAAGAAGAAGACTAGGACTTGCATTTTTTGCCCCATCCCCAAGTTCACAACCCAGGAAAGGGCACTAATTCCCCATGGTAATCCCTAGTATAACTCATAAGGAAAAGTAAAGCAACAGCTTGAGATTTTAATATACATAAGGAAAAGACAATCTGCAAACGTATAGGCTGAAGCTGATTTAACATATAGTTAGAACGAATGTGCTAAATGTCTTCAGAGAAGCAAAAGGGGATATTATATACTGGGAAGAGGAACAAACAATAATAAAGAATATCAACTATAATGACTAGGGATTCTGGGTGTGAAAATATCACAGCTAAAATGGAGAAGTCAATATATGGTTCAAATAAAGAGCTAAAGAACTTCTCAGTGATATCGAAAATATGATAAAGGAGCTTGTGCAGAAGAATAAAAAGGGAGTTTGGTAACCAAAGAAAGGAGATAGTGTGGAAGGGTTAAAGTGCATATTACAAAAATCCAAAAAGAGATAAAAAGAAGGATGACAGGAAGCATTTAAGCATTTAATGACATACAGTTTCCTGGAACTAAAAAGAAGTATGAGAACTCAGTTTGAAAGGATTTATAATAAGCCAAACAGGACAGATAATTTTAAAAAGTACTGACACCTGTAAATCTAGTAAACTTTAAGAACTGCAAAAACAAAAAGAAAATTCTAAATGCTGCCAGATAGGGAAAAGAAGCAGATCCTCTACAATAAAACAGAGGAAAAGATAGTCATTATACTTCCTAAAGGCTACGAATGATACAAAAAGAAGTCAGTGCACTAAAGTAGTCAATGGCCTACATAAAAAGAACTTCAAATATAAAATTGCTTATCCAGGTAGAATGTAATTTAAAGGTGGACAGCCCAATAAAGATATTCTCAAGTATACAAGACCTCATAAATTTTATTACACAAAGACACCCTTTGAAAGTACCTTGGGGTATAAGAAGACAAATGTACTCTATGAAATAAAGGGAGGGAGAGTAGCAGTTCTAAGTTATATCTAACAACTCTCTAAACTTGGCCCTGTTATTATCTCCATTTTTTTGCATTAGGCAGTTGGGGTATATAAATGTCACACACACAGGAATTAGAAATGTCAGGATATGAACCCAAGTGTGCTGATTCCAGATTTTGAATTCATAATTGCTACATAAAAGTAAACACACACACACAAAAATGTATTCATAAAAAAAATACAGAACTAAGTTTCTAAACTCTAGGGCTTATATGTTGGCCAATACCAATGAAAAGTATTCTGTAGAATATTATATTATGTGCCAAGAGACAATCATTCACCTTATGCATTGTGAAAAACATGTTCTGGAGTTGTGCAAAGCAATGACCATATTTTTATTGTAGCATTATAAAAGACTAAATTGATTTTAAAAATAAAAAGAGCAAAGTGTAAGACTCATACTTCCACATATGGACATATTTCCCAAAGAGAATAGTTTGGAAAGATAAATAGCAAACACATGCATATGTGAGTATTCGGCATGGAATAAAGGTGACACAATAAACCAGTGGGAAAACTACAGATAATTTAAATGGAAGAGGTTGAGAAAGTGGCTTTTGATTTGGAAAAAATTAAGATAAGTCCCAGTATATAGATATATAATTAAACTCTCCCCCAAAAGTAACAACATAAAACTGAATTTTAACTTAATACCTCAAAAATATTACCTAAACAAAACAATTTAATTCCAATAATTGTATAAAGAGTACTATTTGGGGGGCAGCTTCTTTTTTCTAGGAGCTCAAGATATACAAATGAATACATGTGGTCTATGATCAAGTAGAACTTCCATAAGTAAATAAATGGTATGAAGATGACTTAACTGAGCAGAGGGTAAGGTACAAGGGTCAGGTAAGTCTTATTAGACAGATTAATACTTGAGACACATCTTAAAGTCTCTGTATTAACATGTCAATATTCCATAAATGATGCAATCCCAATAAAAACCTCAACATATGTAATGATAGATAAATAGATCAAAGAATCAGAATACAGAGTCCAGAAATAGACACATTCGAAATTGATTTTAAAGAAAGGGCTGAAGTAATACACACATAAAGGAAAGTTTTTCAAAAACAATTTCAGAATAACCAGATAAACATATGGGAAAACAAAAACAAAACAAATTTTTTACCCATACCTCACACCATTCCAAAAACTTGGATTTGAAATAGATAAAAAATACAAGAACAAAAACTATAAAGATTTTGGAAGAAAACAGGAGTAAAGAAACCATAAATGAAAATGGAGATGTGGATTTTATCAAAATTTAAAAAATTTCTCTTCATGAATAGACACCATTAGGAAAATAAAGAAGCAAGTCAAAAACAGAGAAACATGTATCTGATAAACGAAAAAAAAACTTTTCATACAATTTAGGATCTCACAGTTTTATTGAGCGATTCATGATTCAGGCAGCAGCCCATTCGGAAAGTAAAAGGGAGCTGAAAACGGGAAGCTCATGTAGGGCAAATGCAAAAACAAGTGAGGAAATGTTCTGATTGGCTGACATTAAGTTTCCATTTTACTTAGGGGAGTATTACAAAGTGGCGAATAGTTGCTTGCTTAGGAATGAGCAAGTCACTGTGGTCCACCAGTCAGAGTAGGGGCTTATAGAGGTCCGGTGATTGATGGAGTTGTAGCTCAGGTCTGTCTCACAGTGGGTCCAGTGGGTCCCCGGACCCATTCTGTGGTTATTTCTCCAGTTCCAGAATGCATAATTGGAATAGACATGAGAAAACTCGGGCCTGGTTTACAGATGGTTCTGCATGATATGCAGGTACCACCCGAAAGTGGACAGCTGCAGCACTGCAGCCCTTCTCTGGGACATCCTTGAAGGATAGCAGTGAGGGCAAAGCCTCCCAGTGGGCAGAGCTTCGAGCAGTGCATCTAGTTGTTCATTTTGCTTGAAGGAAGAAATGGCCAGAGGTGCGTTTGTACACTGATTCATGGGCCAATGGTTTGGCTGGATGGTCAGGGACTTGGAAGGAACATGATTGGAAAATTGGTGACAAGGAGGTCTGGGAAAGAGCTATGTGGATAGATCTTTCTGAGTGGGCAAAAAACATGAACATATCTGTGTCCCACATGAATGCTCACCAGAGGGTGACTTCAGCAGAGGAAGAGTTTAATAATCAAGTGGATAAGATGACCCGCTCTGTGGCTAATGCTCAGCCTCTTTCCCCAGCCACTCCTGTCATTGCCCAATGGGCTCATGAACAAAGTGGCCATGGAGGTAGGGATGGAGGTTGTGCATGAGCTCAGCAACATGGACTTCCCCTCACCAAGGCTGACTTGACTACAGCCACTGCTGAATGCCCAATCTGCCAGCAGTAGAGATCCACACTCAGCCCCAGACATGGCACCATTCCTCGAGGTGACCAGCCTGCTACCTGGTGGCAGGTGGTCTACATTGGGCCACTCTCATCATGGAAGGGGCAGCTATTTGTTTTAACTGGAATAGACATATACTCTGGCTATGGGTTTGCATTTCTGGCACACAATGCTTCTTCCAAAACTACCATCCGTGGACTTACCGAATGTCTTATCTACTGCCATGGCATTCCACACAGCATTGCTTCTGATCAAGGAACCCATTTCACAGCAAATGATGTGCAGGAATGGAAACATGCCCATGAAATTCACTGGTCTTACCATGTTCCCCATCACCCTGAAGCAGCTGGATTAATAGAACGGTGGAATGGCCTTTTGAAGACTCAATTACGGCACCAACTAGGTGGCAATACCTTGCAGGGTTGGGGCAATGTTCTCCAGGAGGCTGTGTATGTCCTGAATCAGTGTTCTCTCTATGCTGCTGTTTCTCCCATAGCCAGGATTCATGGATCCAGGAATCAAGGGGTGGAAATGGGAGTGGCACCACTCACTATTACCCCTAGTGACCCACTAGGAAAATTTTTGCTTCCTATCCCTGAAACCTTAAGATTTGCTGGTCTACAGGTTTTAGTCCCAAGAGGAGGAGTGCTGCCAACTGGGAACATAGCAGTGATTCCATTGAGCTGGAAGTAAAGACTGCCACCTGGCCACTTTGGGCTCCTCTTACCTGTGAATCAACAGGCAAAGAAGGGAATTACTGTACTGGCTAGGGTGATTGATCCTGACTATCAAGGGGAAATAGGACACATCTACATAATGGGAGAAAAGAAGAGTTTGCCTGTAATGCAGGAGATCCTCTAAGGCATCTCCTAGTCCTGCCATGCCCTGTGATTAAAGTCAATGGAAAATTGCAACAAACCAATTCAAGCAGTACTAACAATGGCCCAGAATCTTTGGGAATGAAAGTTTGGGTCACCCCACCAGTCAAAGAACCACGGCCACCTGAAGTGCTTGCTGAAGGTAACGGGAACATGGAATGGGTAGTGGAAGAAGGTCGTGATAAATATGAACTTTGACCACATGACCAGTTACAGAAACGAGTAATGGTCATGAACCCTTCTTCCATGTTTCGTTATGAGTATGATTGTATATGTACACAAAATGAATTTCTTTGTTTTCTTCCCCAACCTTTTCCCCTATCATGAAAAGTTGTATTAATTCCACATCATAATATTTAAGGATGTCAAGTTTAAGAGTGACTATTACCCAAGGACTTGCACCCTGTTCTGTGGGGAATTAATGCGTTTCCGGTTGTACGCAGGGGAGTTGAACATTGTTAGATGGAAATATATATGTATGCTTGTCTGTTATTGTTTTTACTTAGAGACTAAGTATGGTTTAGAGTAATGTGTATGATTGCTGAGTTGACAAGGGGTGGACTGTGATGGTTAAGCTAATGTGTCAACATGGCCAGGTAATTGTGTCCAGGTGTTTGGTCCAGCAAGCACTGGGCTAGTTGTAATACAAGAGCATTTATGGACTTCAATCACCAGTGAGTTTACTGTGTGGATGGCTGATAACATATGCATCAATCAGGGAGATTACATCATCAGTGGGTGGCGCTTTTATCCAATCAGTTGAATGACTTAAAAGCGGAAGTGATTTCAACATTCAGAGAGAATTTCCCAGCACGTCATTGGACAGGCAACTTCTCCCAGAAACTCATCAACGACCTTTCATCGGACTTGCATCGGAGCCACTGGTTTGCAGCCTGCCTGTGGAACCTGGACTTGTGCATCCCCACGGTCACAACAGACTCTTTTAAAATTTCATATTATTGACAGATATCTCCTGCTAATTCTGTTTCCCGAGAGAATCCTGACTAATACACCTTCCTTCATCACATTGAAAATGTTTTCTTCTGGTTTCCATTATTTCTGTATAGAAGTCATCTGTAATTCTTTATCTTGCTCTAATTACATAATCTCTCTCTTTTTTTTCTCTGAAGGCCTTTAAGATTTTCTTTTTGTCTTTTGTTTTGTTTTAGCAGTTGTCCTATGAATTTTTGAAATTTGAGTTACTGCTTGGGATTTGCATGACTCCTTAAATTTATGGATTGTTTTTAAAAATGTTTTGGAAAATTCTTAGCTGTCATCACTTAGAACATGGACTCCAAATAAATGTATGCTATAACTTACCATTCTACCCTCTGTCTCTTATCCTTTTTTCTATATTTTCTTTCATCTCTCCAGAATCCACTCTTGATATTTTTGCTGATCTCTTTTACACTTTTCTAATTCTCTTTTATTCACATTTTATATACTGTTAACATGCTCCATAAACATTTGAATCTTGATTTTTGCAGCGAACAATTCTAGAATTTATATTTGTTTCTATTTAAGTCTGCTATCTAACTGTTTTTAAGAATTTCTAATTATCGGCCAAGATTCTCAATCTTATGTGCTTTTTAAATGACCTTAAGCATAACAAGCAATTTTTTTCTAAAAGTCTCTGTTTGATAGGTCCAATAACAACAGCCCCTGAGGCTCCGTTCCAACTTTTTCTTTTCTTCTGTTAGTCTTGTTCATATTTCTTTGTTTCCTTGGTTTCTTAGATTTGGTGTTTGACACTGTATTTGATAATTTATTTATAGATCTTATTCGAAGCATAGGCTATCATTTTCCTTTTGTTAGGTCCCTAAGAGAAATTGCCAACCAATTTGAGTTGTACACATTTTTCAGGCCACTGAAATGACTAGAAACTGAATTTGGTATGAGGCCCCATTTGCTGCCAGATTACTTTTACTTCAGGGAGGACCCCTCCTGTATCCTGATTCAAAGGTTAAGGGTATATTCTGGGGTCGCTATCCTTGTGAGCCCAGTATTTCAAACTGTGGCCACTAGACATGAAAGAATGCCAAAAGAGCTACTCAGTCTTCAGCCACCTTCTGGGATTTTGCAAAGGCCTCTGGGAGAAAAACATCCCAAATGCCAGGCTCACCTCTGTGGATTTCCATCTCCTCTGGGATTTGGGGCTTTATAACTTCCTCACTTTTAGCTCTCTGATGTTTTCTAGCACATTAAAAATATATCCCTCTCCCCATTTCTAGTTTCCTCAGAGAGAAGTTGCTCAGTTATTTTCCAAGTTGCCATTTCAGGAAGGGAGAGTCTCCACACCCAGAATTTTAAGGACTTATATATCAGCAGTAGCTCAAAGCAGCAGGAAATGCAGCAAAGGACAATAAAACAAAACAAGGTAAGCAGGAATTTGAACTAATTGGTGAAAATCATTTGGTTTTTAGCAATAGAATATAAAAAGCAAACATATTTACAAACATAAAATACTTTGTTTGTTTGTTTGTTTGTTTTAAGCTGTCTCTGCAGGCCTTTAAGGACTCATTAATTTGTACTGGTCTGTAAAGCACTAATATTAGCACAATCCCTTCCTGCCAAGGCAATATGCCCTGGTTGGGGAATGTGAGTGCTTTGCTTATACCTTCAAGTACTCAAGAACCACAGAACAGCATTTCCAATCATTCACTGACCTCAACTATTACTTGCCCTCTGAGCTCCTTAAAAGACACAAGCTTGTCTGTCATAGAAAAGTGAAATTCACTTGATAATACTTATATTTTGGGAGAAAAACAATCTTTTAAGAGCACAAACCCATTTTCCCTCAAATAAACTGATGCTCCAAGAACATTTAGCACTGTTTACTTTGGCTTTTGTTTTTGTTTTTAACTTCAAAATTGTTTTATTCTAATTTGAGAAGCAGAGCTCTAACAAATATCAGCTTCTGTGTCCTGAGACACTGCATACAGTTCTAAGATCTGAAGCAACCAATTTGCTTAAGGTGAAAAAATTAACCAAACGATTATCACATCACCTTTCTCTTTTTGCTGGTTTCGTATGGCCTTCTAAGGATTCCATAAAATCACTGTTTTAATAAATCTATTTGATAAAAGTAAAATTGAGTTTGTTTTTTGTAGTTTTACTTTACAATTCAATTCTTCACAACATATTAAAGACCTAATAGTCTAGGTAAAAACCATTAGAAGAAAAAAAGATAACATGAATAATTATACCAGTTTTGAAATACTCTACTATCTAAAGTATAAAAGATTTTGTCCTATTTATACTATGGAAATAATTATAGATAAAACATTTCAGAAAATGCGTGCATTTTGAGATTACCAAAAAGAGAAGAAAACATTGGAAGAATAAATGCTTAATTTTATGCCATTCCTATCTCTTAAAAAAAAAAAAAAAAACCTACATATCACATAAAACATGTCAGTATAACATCAGCAAGAAACACATGACTGATTAGTGAAGGTTGGTTTTGAATGTTCACACTGTGTACCTACATTATAGTAACCTTTATTAAAATATTTGCATACTGTTTTTAGAAGGTGAATAATCTATTTGTGACTGAGCTTTATGTTCAAATATTGCTTTCAAAAAAGGCTACACTATTCCTTTTTACTATTTCTGATTTAGAATGTAGGGCATAAGCATAAATACTTAAAAGTCTGCCTTAATATGTATCTTTTAAGAAAATGTATCCAGGCATGTAAGATTTTTAAAGCAAATGAACAGAATAATTTTTGTGAAACAAATTGCTAGTTACATTAAAGGAAAGCACTTAGTTATGAATATATTAAATCAATTCACAGTTTATACTCTTTATGACTGAAACTATGTAATATTCAGCTCTGTGTGTGTATTTTACTTGATTGCTACCCAAATGAATGTTGCATTGATTATATACTATCCTTCCTAATCCTCTTAAATATGAATGTAAAATAATACACATTCACATACTCTTTCTGTGTCCCAGGAGTACATTGGGGTGTGCAATACTTTAAATTAAATTGGCAAACAAGGAAATGTTCAGAAACTTCCTCTTTATTTTCTGACTTACTTTGGCTTACCAGGAGATTAAAATGAGCAGTTAAGAGGTAACGGTATCAAGCAATGATGCTATGAAAATCTGTGCTTACATTACTTTCTAGAACTGACACATTTCTCCTGCCCTTTCTGTTTTTTAAACTGTCTAGCAGTCCTGCATTTTCTAAGACAATGGATGGACTATATACGTCTGTCTTCTGAAGTGATGAGTTAGAGAATGCTGCAAGAGTACTTGCCAAATCACAGTACCATTACTAATTCAAGCACAATGAAATTGTTCATTTTAACTATAATCATGTAATTCATCAAATTACTACTAGTGCATATCATTCCCAACTATTAAACTGATATAGCACCTTATTGTAAAGGCAACAAATACAGAAAATTATTTTTGATGTTTGGCTACCAAAAAAAAGTAATTTTTTTAAAAATTGGGCCAACCTAGCCTCACATTTTGATAAAAGGAAATTTTAACTTGTTTTTATGTACTGACTTGAATGCAATTGTTTTGCATTTCAGATCTCCATCTATTAATCATTAAGATATCTCAGGATGTCAGGAACTGAAATAATATATTTCCCTAGTGCCAGTTCCTTCGTTCTCTTTGATGAATATAGTGCAAATAGTGGTGGTAAGTGTCCATCTACGTCATAGATCAACAGAATCATACAAAACTATGAACTCATCACCCAACATTTCTTCCGTGAAAATTCTTTATGCTACTATGACCACAGACTTTTTCAAATATTATGTTGGAACTCAAAAATGCACTTGACAGTAACTCATTCTGTGGCTCTTTATTGAAAACCAGGAAATTGAAGAACAATTTGTTAGGAATAAAAGGTCAATGAAGAAAATTTTTGCAATATGTAGTTCACTAGGATCCCAGATTTCTTTTGCTTATTTACCATGGATTTATGTACTTATTACATAAAATAAAAACTATTTACTACTGAAACAATATTGCAATGGATAACAATACCAACTAATTTGTATATCATATTTTAGCATTCACATATATGGGTGAAAATGTCCTACTCTGGATTATTTATAACACAGGGTCATGCCTAGAGGACAACCCTGTTAGGAAGGGAAGTTATTAACACTGAAGAACCTCTGGTGACTTTCTGTGCCACTGAATCTATCATTTCATTTTCTGTTTCCTTCGTCTTGTTTTTAGGTTGTTTGTAAATTAGTATTCTTTTACCAGCAGATATCACAGACTTGGAAATCTTCAGCTTGGTAGGTCTCTAAGGCAGGTGAATTCCACTACCCATCCCTAATTTTGATTCAGGCGGGAGAGGGACACTGCCCTTGGCTGACAAGCCTGCCCCCCGGCCCCACTACCGTCCCCATACTTGTGGTTTAAGAACATTCTCTCCTTAGTCTCAGGATCTGCATGGTGAGCATCTTTCCTTGTCCAAAACTGTGATGAAGGCTTTTGGAATATGAAAATTAGTTTTACCAAACTAGAACTAACTTGGACTAACCATAAACAAACCAAATCCATGTCACTCAGCAACAAAGCCCTTGTACATACCCTAGCCTTGCCTGGTATTCTATTCTCTTGACTGGCTGCTTACAACTGATCATCTACTTATCTATTATAAAATATCTCATGAATAAATAAATATCTCATGAGGTAAAATTAATATATAAATCTTAACAACCCTTCTTCAAATGTATCAAGAAGGAAAGGATTATACATCTTTTTAAAATAACACAACTTGAAAGGACATGGCTGTGTAAAATAATAACTTAGGTCTTGTTATAGTTTCTCAGCTGCTAAAACAAATACCATACAATGGATAGGCTTAATAACATGATTTATTAGCTCACAGTTTCAGAGGTTAGAAGGCTTGCTTCCTCCCGGGCTCAGTATCAACTGGCTGGCCAGCAGTCTTTAGAATTCCTTGCTTTTTCCATCACATGGCAATGCACATGCAGCACCTTCTTTCTCTTCTGAGTTTCTTTGACTTCCAGTATCTGCTGCTCTCCATGGCTTCTCTTTCTTTCTGACTTTCACTCTGCTTATAAAAGGCTCCAGTTATCCTGATTAAAGCCCAACCTGATTCAGTAGCATCTTGCTACTGAAGAAGTATTCTGAAGAAATCTTATTTATAATAAGTCAACATACACCAAAATATGGACCAAGACCAAGAACATGTCCAAACTGGGGTACACAGTTCATTCCACCACAGGTCTATACTAAACAATTTACCAAAGAATGTTAAAAATATGGTATAGCATTTTTCAAAAATATTACTGTAAGCTTATTCTTTCAAAGATTTTATTTTAGCCAATTGCCACTATTAGCAAGTAAATTATTTTTTAAAAAAGGTTTGTTTTCCAAAACTAAGAAACCTTGCCTGCTCTGATCTTATTAATAGCATATCTCCTTGTCCTAAGACGATACAACAGGATTTTGTAGAAAACCTTCTATATTTATGTGTTTGCTTTTTTATTTATGGCTTTCTAGAATTTACAAAGCACATATGAATTTCTAATCAATCTACCTAAGTAGATGATTAGGATATCCCATTAAAGACACATTCTGAATTCTAATTCGCTTGCCCTTGACAAAGCATAATAAGTTTGGTAAAGGGTAAGGGGAGGAGGATGTTCATCATAAAGGATTGTAAATTTCAAAAACTTTTTGAAACATCAGTAATTTGATCATTTCCATGTAAGGTGAAGAACATATGTACTGACACTCCTTCCTATTCAATTAAATTCATAAACAAAGGGAAGCATGAAAACTATTTGCATATAGGAGAAAATAGTCATGGCACAGCTTGTTTTTTCTAATGGCATTGTTCCCTGACATTTTTTCCCTGGTAAAAAGGGAAAGTATTTTGCTAAATCCTTACTAAAACTTTCTCTTTTATCAGGATGTCTCCATGACAAGTTAGCATTCCTGCATAAGAAATAGCTAAGTTAGGTGATTAGTTGAGTATTGTCTAGTTCCCCACCAAATGCTATTATCTCAATGACAGGAACATTGCCTATCTTCTGTATTACCACATCTTCAGGACTTAGGAACCCAAAAGAATATTTCTTTATAGGAAAAATATTTTATTTTCTTTTTTTACAATTAATGGTCATTAGAAAGCTCTTACATTTTCTCCTTATATGCAGTAAGCGCTTTGTTGAGCTGAAGAGAGCAAAATGTCTACCAGGGGCTTAGGAAACTATACCAATTCTGATTCACAGATGATTCTTATTTCTGGATTCTCCTGAAGTGTGCTGAAGGAGAATATGATAAGGAAGGTGGGGCTATTCAACATAAGATTGTCCGAGAAGAACCTCTGAGGCCAGTAATATGGGATATATGATTTGGGAGTTAAGAGGTAAAAGGTGAAACACAATTTATTATGTAAGACCTGATAACCTACAACCTAACTATTTTCCCCAGAGGTCCTGAGGATTCTGTCTTTGCCAGGGCAATAAGGAGAGTACCTATGAGGAAGAACTGGCATCTTTAAGAAGTTTAGTGGTGACTATCATTTTCCTGTGTGTCTCTGTTTTTATCAGCTCCAGCAAGAGGGCAGAGACTCAACCTGAGTCAGGCCTCACTTGTGTCATCCAGTCAAATGGGTCTTATACTCACCAGGATGGATTAGTTAAAATATATACTCTTTCTCTTTTGAGGATTCATAAAAGAATTTCAAGCAGTCACACCTATCTATCCTATCTATCTATCCATCTATCTACTCAACTACCTATCTATCCATTTATATTTAGATAGAACATTCACATTGATTTCCTGGCTAACAAACCTTTGGACATTACTGCAGGAAGGGCCAAATACAAGCGCTAAAACCCTCTCACCATCCTAGCCAAGAAAGGCTAAGCAAAAAGCAATACTTCAACCTGGAAGAATTGCAAATAATAGTGCCACTTCAAAGACTAGAAGAATCCCTTTTATCTAGAAGCAGCTGCCAAGTAGAATAGAGTGACATGTTTAAGTCTCAGTCTTCACTGGTTGAATACCTTTGTTCACACCTTCAACCAACAGCCCAATCAATTATCATGGTATCACAGGCAGCAGTCCTCAGATTAAGGGACTCACATTACTATAAAAGCATATAATGGAACAATAATCATGAGATTCACTGCTCTGACCGTTGACACAGCTACCCAGATAACAGTGAAACTGCATGTCAAAGGCTCAGCTAAGGTGCCAGCTCAACAACAAAACCTTGCAGGGTTGAGTTTTAGTCTACTAAGATGAAGTGTATGTACTGAAACAATAGCCAAACATTGATAGCTAGAACAGGATTAAGGAACCAGGGCAGGAAGTAGAAATGACTAGGGACTCATTTGTGGAATTTATTCTGCTACCACAACCTTAAGCTCTATTAATCTAGAGGTCCAGTATGGTGGAGGGAGTAGGGAGTTGTTGAACACTATGTTAAGGTGAATTAAAGGTTTTTTTCTCGAACTGCTAGCTATAGCTATACACTTGGGGCTCTTCATGTCATTTGACAAGAAGGAAAATAAAGGAGCTACTGTACCTGCCAGGATAATTGTCTCTGATTACCATGTGGATTTAGTAGCTACTGCACAATATGCATGTGGAGAAGTATATCTGGAACCCAGGTGTTTTGATTACCTTCTTTTGACCCCTTTGGAGAGGGAGAGATTCTACCCTAGAGCTCTGGGGATGACTGAACACTGGACACCTGACAGTGGACAGATGAGGTCAACAGCAGTTTATTAGTCAAATATACTCATGGCCCTGGAGGAGGAGGACACTGCACACCATGCAGGGCTATATGGGTGCTGCACTAGGAGGCAGCGTAAATAGAGGCAGTTTTGTAGAAACGAGGTAAGATGACTCCTGATTCTCACAGATGGATGTGATAGGCTTCTTTGAAAAATTCTGCAGTTTGGCAGGCAACTGAAGTCTGCTATTGAGGCATAAGCAGACATTGTGTTGGTTCCATGATGAGGAGGGTTATTTTGCTAGAGGACCTTATCTACTGGAGCAGAATGGGCAGGGGAATTTGTTGTTAGGTCATTGAAGACCCTCCAGATTTTCCCTAGTTGTCAAGATGGTACATAATATTAATTTTAGGCCCTATACCACATCAGGATATTCATCAGGGCTTCTTTGGTATTTCCATGCCAAGTGATAACTGAAAATTGTGACAAACACTCTCAACAGGAAAAATGCACGTAAGGGCTCAGAGCTCTTGAGTGTGAAAATCTGTGGCTTTCAAAAAGAACACTATCCGGAATTTCTGTAAGAGAGGAAAGAAAACTAGACTCAGTGGTGGAGGAGGGAAATGTAGCAACAGGGTGTGCAGCTTGGTATATTACTACACTGTCTTTTTTGGGGGTTGCAACTTGCCATCACCTTGACAGAATGGTCTTACAGCTCCATTCTCATAGAGGATTGAGTATCATAAAAGTGTGCAATATATTTGAGTGACATAGGGGTAAGCTGTTGGACCTAGATAGTATTTGAATTAAATGGGGGCATAAAATGTATGGGGCTTGAAATATATTTTTCAGATAACCTACATGCTAGATAGAGAAGCAAGATAAAGGAAGAATAAAAGATAATTCTGTAGTTTTTTTTTTTTTTTTTTTTGTCTTTAGCAACTAGTTAGATGATGTCAGTTATTTAGATTAAAAAGACTCAGGTGTTGGTGGAGGGGTCAGGTTCAAGATATTTGTTCTGAATATATCTATTATTCATAATAGAAGTCAAATATAATGTCAATTAGGCAATTGTAAATAAAATTCTGCATCTCAGAGGAGAATTTCAAACTAGAAAACTGTATATTTAAGTGGTATATAGATGCCAGTTAGAGCCATAGAAATGGATACAATAGCTTAGAGTGGCTGTCTAAATAAGGAGGAGAATAGAGCCATGGCCAAGTCCTTGGGAAATCCTTAATTCAAAGGGTGGTAGAGAATTACAAATAGATTAAGGCACTGAAGGGTATTGCCAAAGAGGTAGAAAGTACATTACAGTGAAATGTTATGGGCCCAGTTGTTTTGAATGCTCATGAAAGATCAAATAAATATAGGAAAGTGTCCATTGGATTCGACCACATGAAGATTTGGGGGGAATTCATTAGGACAAATTTCCATACAGTGATAGGTATAGAGATGAGATTGAAGAAGGTTGGATAGTGAATGGAAGTAAGGTAACAGAGGTTAGGGGTTGGGTGTGAACAAATATTTCAACATGTTTTATTTAGCATGAAAGGAAGAAAGAAATTAGGTAGTAAGCTGTACCTACATTATGTGACATAAAGTGCAGGTTTGCTATGTAATTTTCCCCCCAAAATTTCAGTTGCTCTGATATAGGTTTGGAGATAGGTTTTAATTTGCATTGAGCTAGTTGTGGAGAGAGTAGGTGCTGGTAATAATAGGCCATAGACTCTAAGGTGAGTGAGGAAGTAAATATGGGAGAAGGGAGAAAACGTTGACAGATAGTGAAAAATTGATATGGGCGAATAGTTTGTAGTTCTTGAAAGTACGTCTTTAGGAATATTAGGGTAATCAAATGGAACAATAAGATTTTGTAATAAGAAAATAAAACACTTGAAACCAAGATGCTGGTGTTAACATGGCGATTGGTAATGACAACTTAGTCTAGGATGTGAATACCTGGAAGTGGACAACGGAGGTAGTGATTGAAAAGATATTTAGAGACATAGAACTACAGGAACTGAGAGATCAGGCAGTTGGATGGGGCATCCACATAGATGCTTGAGACTGACAACAAAGAGTAGGGCTAGAAAGAAAGAACTGACACAGGAGCTAAGTTTCAGTGATGAGGGAGATTAAAAGGAAAAATTATGGCAGCCACAAAGATACAGATGGTAGAAATGATGATATGAGCACCAGTGAAACTGACGTTCTTTTACCATGTCTTGAGGGTTTTGAGAAGGAATCAGAAGACAAAGTATGGGGACACATACCTAGGGTGACATTACATCTTGTTAGCCTGGGATCATCCCTGGTTATGTTATCATAGCATAACTATTACAAGCATCCGCCTCTACTCTCAAAATTGTTCTGATTTGAACAATATATTATTTGGTCACTACAATACCACATCTGTAACCCTTCTGTATTGAATCTCCCAAAATATTTTTCTAGATTTATCTTCACCTTGTGCAATACAAAAATCAGAATCCTTCACACTCATGTTTCTCTATCCTGGCTATTCAGACAGGGGAATGTTTGCATGGAATTCCCTCACTGACCAAATTAGGACCTGTCTATCCAGTGATTTCTGAATTTCCACAGACTGATCCTATTGGACTGGGTGCTGCATAGGAATTCCCTGGGGAGAAATCCTGATTCAGCAAGGGCCAGAAGCCTTATCTGCTTTTTATAAAGTCCTGATATGATTCACAAATGCTACAAGGTTGGCTAGCCCTCAGTTATGACTTTAACAAACTTAAAGACACAGTGGTGCGTGTGTGCGTACGTGCGTGCATTGTGTTGAAAGTCCCAGAAGTTCCCATTTGACCAAATGTCTCTTCATAACTGCATTCTTTGAGTTCCCACAGTAACAGATCCTAAAATCATAGTTGGGTTTTATAATTTATAAGGTATCTTAACATTTACAAAGCATATTCCAAGATGGGTCTCTTTAAATTACCTTTGATAGATAAACCCATTTTCCCGAATGAGATTGCAAACCCCTTAAGGTCTTGTGAAATCCTGGAAAACGTTTTGCTCTGAACCTCAGGTGTAGCATATACTTAATAAACAATCAAGTGCCGGATTAGATTATGTGGAACCAAAACTCCAGTCAAATTTTCTTTAGTCCCTGGTTTCCCAGCTGTGCTCACTGGGGCTATCTCTCCCAATCTACTGCTGAATAACACCTATCTGCCACCACTATAGAGTGAGATTTATGATTCTTCCTTAAGACTGGAATTTCTTTCCATCTGTGACTGCTCAGTCTCCACAAGCACAGTAAGTTATCCATGTTATCCAGTTAATATTTAAATAGTTCCTCTACCTTCTATTGGTAATTTATTCAATAATAAGTAATTCAACATGTATCTCTTTTAACAAGCAGTATACATCTTCCTAGTAGAAGGTCCAAAATAATATAAATGTTGCATAACTCATTTATTTAATAAAATTTCACTAGATAGGAAATCAAAATGCACCATCATCTATTTGAACTCTAATTTTGGCTCACATTGTAGATAACACAGTAAATGTAATTTGTCATCATAAACGTATCAGTATTTAATCTTATGAAAGTTTTGTTTTATCTTGAGCAAACTTTATAGTCATTTTAATACACAAAAGCTGTTCCTGACAGATATGATGAAATAGATTTATCACTCTTGACAAATTATATTGCAAAATGTCCTCTCATGACTGCCCACAATGGAACCCACATTGCTATGTTCAACAGGAATGTCACCTGTGATTCTTATTTTATAACCTTGTTCATTGGCAATCTAAAATCACTTTTTGAGGGGACTGTAGAGCACATAGAATATGAGTTGGTTATAAAAATAATTGTATGAATGAAGGAAACCTGCAGCCCTTTAAATCAGTCTAAGTAGTGTTTTATTAAAGTGCTCAGCAAATCAATCTAAATCCAAGGATAATAAAGCCCTAATCAGGTGGTAGAAAAAATAATAGGTTGTCATGCATGAGAAAAAATAGGCAATCATGGAATGTTTTCTTTAATTAGGTCGTGTAAAGTGGAGGAACTGAGTAGTAACTGGCAAGACATTCATCATGAGCAAGGTGGGAAATTATTTAGATTACTAAGAAAAGAAAATTGAGTGTGATACACTTAGATTTGACTGGACAGAAAATTAAAGCTCCCCCCCCCCTCACTATATGTACCACTTTGCTGGTGATAACTATTGACAGGTGTGTGATATTTTCAAAGCTGAGTTCAGTCAGTTAGTCATCTAGTTTACTAAGTCCACACACGTTAATTGTTTTCTAATGATTTTAATTTCAGCAGTGCTCTGGGCCACTGGATGTGTTCCTCTGGCATTCTTACTGCAAAACTACCTCTTGCCTCCAATGGAATCTAGCTCCTAATAAACTTGAGATTGATTATTAGGCACTTCTCATTTTCTTCTTAAACTGAAAGGGGTAATTAATACTATCTGGGATTGTTAGTACACTGCTCTATACAGGGATACTGTTACAAATTACAAACATCAGTAGACAGATTTCTTGTTAGATATTGTTGCCTTCACAGCTAAGACTATTAAATACGTCTTTGTTTAAAGCCTTAATTTAGGGATTGTAATGACATGATTTCAAATATTTGCAGTATTGTGACAACCACCTCAGACAAAATTATGTTTACCAAATTAAATCTGAGAACTCAGCCTTCACCACCCCAAATAGCATCATCAAACAATAGGAATATTATTTGGTCTTTGTTTCTCCACTGCTAAAGTCATTTCTATATGTCCCCCGTGATACTGCTAATTAAAGGCACTACGGACATGTATCTGACTGTCCTTCATTCTATTTCACATTGATCAACCATGCAAAGAGAACATATATGCCATGGGGAAGGAAACTAGGTGAAGTTTAGTTTCCATGAATTTCATTTGTGGGGTAAAGCATGGCAGGACACATCTAGGACAACTGTGAATCTACTCTTACCCTCTATAAGGGTAAAAATAAGGGGTTCTTAACCATTTTTGTTCTATGGACCCCTTTTTCCAGTCAAGTGAAAACCATGGATCCCTTGCTAAGTCCATACTATGCTGTGTATTATTTAACAAATATATCACACCCGAACTAACATGTGCCCACAAGAGTAATGTTTTGTTTTTTTTTTATTTCAATTCATGCTCACGGATACCCTTGCTAAGAACCCCTGCTCTAAATCCAGGTTTGGCCTGAGAATCGTTTTAGAGCAGCCTCTTAGTGGCCTGGCCACATTCCCTTGGTCCACCTCAGAGGTAGTTTGTACTTTTATGAACAGTTCCAGCACTTACCAATGGCTTTCTACTTCAAGCACCTACTTCTGCTTAAGGAGAGAGAAATCTTGACCAGTGCATGGGGCCAGTCAGAGGAGTGACAGTAGTTAATGTTAGTACCCACACTCCACAGCTCTCAGGGGGTCACTTCTCATTCATATTCTACATGATGATTTAAATGGTCTCTGGAAGGATGGGGCCTCAGTTGCCCACAGCAATAACTTGAACGTTAAGTTAAACATTATTAGCATCATCCCTTCCCTTCCTTCATTCATCTGCCAATAAACTGCTTGACTCTGGGACTACTTTTGGAGAAAACATCTCAACACAGTGCTCTGGGCAGATATTCCAATTACCCAGCTGCCTATGGCATGAGACTTCTCTGCCAGTCCAGTAGCAGGTCTTGGCAACACTATACCCTGACTCCTACTTTAGCAGCTATAAGCCAGACATGTTTTATTTTCTTCTGCTCTGTCACAGTCATTTCTCTATAATTAATTACAAGACCAAATTATTTTGAGCCTTTTCCTTTGGCTTGGCACAATCCAAGGGAGTGTACTTATGAATTAGCTCAAAGGTTCTTTACAAACAAGTCTTCCTCTGCCTTCTATGGGCAAATCCCTCCTGAAAATATGCCTTGGAGTTTAAGTTCTCAGAAGCAGAATACAAATTTGTTATGAATTTTAGTGGGAAAAATTATTCTTAAGTTCTAAAACTAATCTTTTTTTTTTTTAAGGGAACTATTTAAATGGAGAATTTACTTCAAAAGGTAACATTATCAAAGAATATTTTTCCTTAATTAATTAAGCTGTTTGCCTGCTTTTATTACTCTTTTACAGCTATTATGAATTGCACACTTAAGATTATGCTCTGTGAATATGATACTTAAAATGCCACCTAGATATCAGTAAATATAAAAATCAATCAATGAAACAATGCATTTTTTGGTGACATGATGCACAAGATTATTATTACAAAGACTAGCAACTCAGATTCTTTGAGAGGAGATTGCAACAAAATGCATACCTACTATGAAATTGTTTAGGAGATTGCATTTGGTAATCCACCTACTTATTCGAGTAGGTTCTTTGAAATGTGAATAAATGCCTCATAAGCCCAAGAAAGGGCTTTAATGAAACTCTTTGTACAGTTGAATCCTTGTAAACTTTATTTGCTTGTCATGGGTATGCCTAAACCCCAAGATGGGCAGACTTTCCTGAAATCCACTAACACAGTATAGTGATTTTTATTTCCTGCAGTATTTGGGCCTAATACATTGATTCTTAATGTTTGGATTCTATCAGAACACCCTGGAAAATGTAAAAATCCAAATTTCTAGTTGCAATCACAGAAATTCTCTCTAGGGAGAGTCTAATAGGGTCCAACAATATCTGTTTTTTTCAAGCATCCAGGAGACTCTGATATAGACAGTCCACAGATCCCACTTTGAGAAAACCTAGTCTATTTGGTACTCAATAAATTCTGGTTGAATTCAAATTTAAATGTTCAAATGCATTGAATGAAGTATTCCCATCTTGTTTAAGAAGGGGGACATATTAAAATATATTAAGATGACTATATTACATATTTACCATGAATTATATCCATCTATTGGTAGCCAGTGGACATAAGCACAATTAAACTACTTTCTGAAGAACAGACTCTCATTAGCCTACCTGAGATTTGTAGCAATTTAAATTGCGTGGTTTGGTATGAGGACTGTGCACCGTGTTCCATTACCTTCCGGTAATATTAAACAAACTTCATACTTGTGTAGCTTTTATATTTCCATGTGCTGCCTGGTTGGGTGTTAGCCTGAGCTTTGGCAAGGTCTGCTTGATTTAGCGGTTCAACAAGCCTGCCAGAGAGTTCCTATTGCCTCTCCTCCACCACTCATGAAGAACCAACCTACAAATCACCTGTCAACAACTTTGATCTACCTTGTTTCAGGTGGTTTACTCTCTGTCTATTATTTCTGCTAAGAGACCCGTGAAAATTAAATACAGACCCCGCCAATGCTTGACTGACCCGGTGCTCCATCATAACAGCAGTGTAATAGTAATAAATCATTTCAACTTTAATCTATTGTTATTGATGAATGTACAATTATTTGTCATCTAATATGCTGAAAATGATGACCAAAGAAATAGATCAACTTTTTTCTTCTTCCAAGTGCGGCATTGATGGATTGTATCCCTAAGCTGTTATTACACTTATAATGTACTCCTCTGCACTGACAGCACAGCTAGTTTTTTAATCATTCCATAGTAATCAACTTAAGACAACATAGCAAGACTCATAACTCATGTTCTTTTCATTTTTGGCAGTGATGGGAAATGAAAATGTTTTTATTCTTTTGAAATAATTCTTACCTGACTAGGCTTAAGATTGCTTTAAAATTGTAAATAAATGGTTGTTTATTGAGCTGGAACTGAAACGTGACATATTAAAATGTCTCTTTCCAAAGGGAAAAAAAATTATTTAGGCCTGAGTGGAGAGAGACTTTTAACTGGTTCTTTGCTAACTGATACCTTAGGGGAAATTTTTAGCAAAGCCAATGTTATGGGGAGAAATGCTATGGGGAAAAATGACAATCCTAAAATAAGAAATAATAATCTCACTGCAAGCACTAGTTTACCATCTTCCTGGAAGTGCCTTATCACTTCTTCTCATTTATGCTTTCATTATTAGCTCAGGTGGCTGGTTAAGTTATTGTGATGAACCACAGAGATCAGAAGGAAAACTAAAGCAGTGATTTAATCAACATCTGACTCAAGATAAAGCTTCCCCTTAATCCAGCAAAATATGCATAGCTACATAGAAGATTTAACATCTGTGAACCAAAATTGAATTGAATTTAATCCCTCTCATAACTAGTTCTCATCTCATAAAAAAATATTCTTAGAAATCCCTGCTAAATTCTAACCTAAATATTTCTAGCTGCAATCTATTTATAGGAACGATTTTCCCACAACTAAGAATACTAAAAGTGTCACTGTGAGGTCTAAGTGAACAAACTTATTATGACTCACATACAGTAGTTCTGCTTTTATGTTCATTCTGTCTCAGGAACTGGCTGGAGTTGAAGCCATATTCTTAGTAGATTCTCAAAGATACATAGTTAGGATGTACTGTAAATAAGAACTAGATTATGACTTAAATATCTAATGCAGTGATACTCGAAGTGTGGTCAATAGATCAGCAGCACTAGCACCACCTGGGAACATTCTAGAAGGGCAAATTTGTAGGCCTTCTCCCCAACCCATTGAATCTGAATCTTTGGGGTTGGGGTTCGGGAAAGTACTTTACAAGAATCCATGGGATTCTGATGCATATGAAAGTTGGGAAATGCTGATTGAATAGGCTTCTCCTCTTCCTGTTATTTAGTACTTGTGAAAGGGTCCAAAATAGACATGGCAGGAGAATACTTCTTCCACAGACCAGCATGAGCTAGTAGTTCAGAGCACGGCTCTGGAGCTACTCTATCTAAATTGAATCTTGGCTTACTGTGAAGTGGGGAAGTCACTTACCCTTTCTCTGTCTCAGCTTTCACATCTGTAAAAGGGGAATAAGAATAATGCCTACCTGTATAAGGTTGTTGAGAAGATCAGTTGGGTTATAGATGAAAAGGGCTTTGATAATTACTTAGCACACATCAAACACTCAATAAATGCTAGCTATTGATAGTACCCTTTTACCCATGTTTGGAGAATATTTTAAAGGCGTTGAACATGCCTGGGAGAGGACAGCTGCTTGAGAGGAAGAGGGCAGTTAGTCCAATATTAGGTATTAAATAATATTATAAATCATAAATAAGGTCAATTTAAAAAATGTTTTATTCCTATTTTATGGTCAAGAATAATGGGGAAAAAAATACCATTCTCTAATTAAACTTGTGAAATCTCCAGTTTTCAAAACCAAGATTAAACTGGCCTGACTTTTCAGGATCCAGACCACTAGTACATACTGATTTATAATGTCAGGTAAAAGGCAAAGTATTACCATCTTCCCTAGTAATTTCTTATCTTTTTACTTTTCTGGTCAATCTAAAATGCTTGCCTCTGTTGAAGCAACATTAGCAGGGCTTTAAGATGTAAACTTTACCACGATGGGGCTTTGTGTTTTGCTGCTCTTCATCTACTTTTAGGGCAAAACCTCAGACAGGTTAGGAAATAGTCAAATGGCAGGCTTACGAGTTCACTTTTCTTCTACTCAGAGAGTGTGCCTGGTATGGAGGGGAAAAGAAACGAACAAAAACACTGAATATTCTCAGAGGGAGTAGAAAGCTCTAAACTGTCAAAAAACGGATACAGAAAGCTGTCCGGGTTACAATCTATTTTTTCCAAAGGCAAAAGACAATCAAGGACTCTCACAAATGAGAGGAGGCCTCACCATAGACACTAAGTATGAAATAACATTCCATATTCAACTTCTGCCATAGTTTGTCATACCTGACCCTGTCCTTCTTTTACCAGTCCATGATAAATGTAGAGTATGTTGTAGAATCAATGACTTTCTGAAGTTGCATTAATCACTCTGCAGTATCAAATATTTACTCACCTTATTCTTTAATGGGTCTATCTCTTTAATCATTGTCATTTCCATTATTTTTTCTCTGAGATATTCATACTTTCTGAGGTGGCAAAGTCTAGTTTCTTGTGCATTCCCACTGACAGGATAGGGGATGGGACTGTCTTTTGATTCAACAAAATCATACCTCTGCTTAAATTCTAACATCACTGATGCTACGTGTGACTGGATTTTTTAACTGCCAAATCATCACGCAGAGTTTCAACTAATTTTCTTTGCCCCTCTCAGCTACCTTTTGGAACTATTTATACTAAATTTTCTCCCAGTCTTAGAAGTCTTTGCAGATTACAGTACTCTGCAAATGGAATCCCTTTGTCATCTTTGCATACTGATTAACATCTTTATTTCGCTTCATTAGTATAAGCTACATGACTCAGTTTATTATAAGGAAATTTCATTTAGATCAGGATCATTGAGAATGAGTCCAAGAGGACCAAATGCGGCTCACTGTAGCTGCTTCCTGGCACCATTATTTTAGGTAAAAATTCTTTCAATATATAAGTAAATATTATGTTTATAAGGTGAATGGAAGCAACTATAGGGTCTTTTCTCTTTTTCAATACCATATATACTTGCACAATGCTTTTGTTTCAAATACAAAGTTCACTGGAAGTCTAAATTTCTAAAATTTCATTTTATAATGAATAGATTAACAGAATCTCAGAATTTATTTTTTCTTTATACTGAAAATATGTCTGACCCAATATAAAAAGCCTTCAATATAAAAAAAGATGCCTATGTAAAATGAATTCTATCCAGGCAAAATCAATAGTTATTCACTTATATGCTCTCTATACATGCTTAAATTTCTTTCTAATATTTTTTCTTTAGTGATCTAAATGGAAAATAAAGAGTTCTAATTATTAGCAAGTTATCATATATAATATGCACCAATTCATCATTCATGTTATATGACTATAAAATGACAAAATTGATTCTACAAAGCTATGTGTAAAAACAAGTCAATAATCTTTCTAACCATAACTTTTTTATTATCTATAATGCACATAAATAGCCTATTTTCAGAGAATTAGGATACAATGAAATGCACATAATACTGCACATATATAATCATTTAAACCTCTCTCATGTACAAAAGGCTCTTGGAGATCTTGCCCTTACTCAATATGTTTGTTATAATCATACCATAGATACCAAAGTGCTAATTTTTATAAAGTGTGAGTTGATACAATATTGGCTAGATCATCCTTTAATATAACAACTGTTAATTTATTATACATATTGAAACCTTTTCTATATTATATTATGTCAATATGTTTTTAGTAGTGAGTGATTAAGCTGGATTGGAAAATCTGATCAATGGCCATCTGACCAATTTTAAAAGAATCAAGTATTAAAAAAATTAAGATAAGATTAATTTTTATGGGGTTTTATAGTCGACTAAAATAAAGTAAAACATTGCCTATGAAGATATGAAGTATAGCTTCCAAAAAGAAAGATGTTAGTAACTATACCACAATAATAAAAGTATTATATTCTGAATAAAGAATAGAATGGTCACAATCACTTTGCCCTGGAAATTATAAATATGAAGAAATATACTTAACTTCTCGCACATTTAGAAAGGACAATTGCAAATATAACTTCTGTCCAGAAAGTAAAATGATAAAAAGTCATGAAATAGGGTTGCCTGATAAAATTCAGAACACCAAAAGAAAAGTGAATTTCTGATAAGTAATTTTTATCATCATTATGTCCCATGTAATACTTGAGACACTATATGCTAAGAAATTATTTATTGTTTATCACAAGTTCATGGTTCACTCACTATTCTATGTTTTTATTTGCTAAATCTGTCAACCCTATCTTGAAATAGCATCTTTTAAGGAGTCATTGAAGGTATAGTAAGCATGGAAAAGAGACAATGAGAAAAATTTGAATACCTCTCATTTGGAAGAGAAATTAGCAGACATAGGGTAAAATAAAATAGAATTAAAAAATAACTATCTAGTAATTACAATGATCAAATAATGGAATTTGGATGATAAATTCCCTTGTCTGAAAGATGTCCAGCCAGTACCATCACACAAGTTGCTCTAGAATTGGGAATGTGGAGACTTAGAATGAGAAGATCCCTTCCCACTCTGAGATGTTATGGTTTTAACTTAGTTCATATCCTAAGTAAATAAATACATTAGGAATCTTTTGGTGGCAATTAACAGTAATTTAAACTGCTAAAGAGTAATGAGGAAGAATTTATTGAGTGATATGGGAGATTATTTTAAAAATTAAATGTAGGAATACAGTAAAGCCTTAGAAGGAGCTGACAAATGGAACTCAAAAGCTGTCAAGACACTCCCCATCTCCTATCTCTGTTCTTTTCTGAGCATTGGAGACCCTCTCTCTCCCTCCATCCCTCCATTTCTCTTTCTCTCTCTGTCTGTAAAAAAGCTTCTCTAGGGCTGGTTCCCTCACATAAGGAAACCTAGGTGCTGCTTCCCTTGAGCTCTACCTCTTATTAGTCACAGTTAATTGAAATAGACCACTCTCTCTTGATCTCAAGTCCAAATTCCTATTGGAGGAGCTTGTTGGTCCACTTTGGATCATTTGTTCATCTCTTAACCATTTTCCTCATTGGCTATTACTGATAGTAAAAGTTCTCTTCAAGCCTTTTTAGCAAACTGATTTTCATTCTTCTCCTTGTGAACATGGTGGTCACCATAATTAAGGTTATCCTTTGGCTCTGTAAAATATATGTTGAAAACAACCAGCATAAAGTTCTAAGTCTATGAATAGGGATATAAGGAATCTCCATAATTTGGGCCCTGTATACTTACTTCTTTAGCTTACTCCACACTGCTGTTCTCCCCATAACTTATATGGCAGACATATTGAATGACTGGACATATTTTATATGATTATTTTTTCACACCTCTAGTCTTTGCTCATGCTTTTATCTCTTTGTTATTGCTCCATGCCACATCGCTTCTACATGCATCACTTGAAAAAACTCCTTTATATAATTAAGGAATCAACTTTGAAGTATTTCCTAATATCTTCAGGTAGATTTGGTAGATAAGATAGCCTAGCATTTTCTCCTATAACAATTTATCCCCAATGTCAGTGGAATAATAGAGTTGAAGTGGATTTTTTGCAATTAGTTATGCTGTCCCTGACCAGTATGTTCATGACACAGGCTCCTTCCATGTTCGGGCAGGAAAAGCAGAAAGGAAGAGTGGAGAAAGTAAATTGATGAAGGCCTGGAAAACATGGTTCTTTGTTGACAAGACACCTTGACTGATTGCTCTGTATTAGTGGACTCTTTACTCATTCTACCTCACTTGAACCTCACTGTCCCTTATATTTCACCACTTTTATAGTATATACAATATTACATTTCATTCTTTTTTTCATTTTCCCCTTCAAATAGACTATTGTTTGTGAGAACAAATAGTGCCTTGATAATTGTACTTTCATTTATCCCAGAATGTACTTAGCACATGTTATGAGCTAAATAAGTATATATTTCATTTAATTATTAGGTTAAGCAAAATCGTTAATTTCTGCTACTGTTTATACTTTCACTGTCCTGTGATTTCTGGTCTCTTAAAATCAAATAAGATTGTTTAAAAAGAATTCAACCAATTTTTAATATTTAAATATTTTTCTAGATTTAAAGGATAACTAATATTCATAGGTAAGCTTGTTAAGCACTAGGCCTGAAACCCCTAATCAAATCTAATATTACTGGTGGCATCTAATTGCTCAAGTGTTCAAATAATAGAATGCTGAAAAATGCATTTTATATTAGCAAAGTCTGATAACATCCAACTTGGTTATTACTATTTCCAAAGATGTGAAACTCAACAATGTTTCTAAAAAGTTTATATGATAATGAACTTCTCTTATTTCATTTATTGCTCAGAATTGTTTGGGCTATAACATTCACATTGATCATGGAAGAACAAAAACTAATGAAATATATGGGGCACTAAATAGGAAGAAGGAACGTCTGAATATGCAGCTGCATGGAACCTCTCATATTTAAAATTTATTTTAAAATTTTATTATCAGTTTAGATTTCATTATGTATAGCTCTGCATTTTTATTTGTTTCCACATGTGTTAGCTAAAATGAATTGTTGTAATTAGTATAAATTGTTTTATAAGAGACACAAAGAAGTTAAAGCTCTCTTGAGGCCACTATAGCTCAAAATTTGGTCAGGAATGTCCCAGTTCCTCCTTTCTACATGCCATGATTGAAACATTATACACTTAATACAGAGAATTTTAAAAGAAATCTAACAGCAAAGCCAATAACATTAATTCTGGATTGCAAATCTCATAAAATTGTATCAAGATAGCATATTGGTTGTCATTAAACCAATAACTTAAAATATTTGTGAGCAATTGTTCTATAAATTTGAAAAATAGCTGCCCAAATTCTCTAGTCCTCAAAAAAACGCCCACCCCCAAATAAAAACCAGCAACCAATCTTTTTATAAGGTTTTAAATGCCTTAATCCTAATATAAATTCCACAACCATGCATGCATATATGCAAACAAAAAGCAGATGTGGATTTTCAAGCCTCAAGTTCTAGTTGGGATAATATAGCATTTTTTAATGATAACATAATCTTTACTTTGAGACCCTTTTCTGACTAAAAGAAAAATTAATCTAGTTAATGACAGATAAGCTTGATCACTCTAGTATTTTCTTGGTTATTTCATGTTCAGACTCAGCCAATTAAGATTTCTCCCTTTTCCCTTCCTTTGCCAAGGGCTGGATAGCTTTATTCATGCTTAAGTTGATCATGACCTCAAGACAAGTCTGGTTATAGGTCAGGTTCTGGCTGTGATGGCCACTCTGGGTTGTGAATACCTCATTTCTATGCTGTCATTGCTCCTCCACACTGAAAACTGTTGCTGTGGACACAATTCAACTGGCCTCCAATTATATCGTCAAACCTGATATCATCCAGGGCTCTCTCTAGCTACCTGGCTTGTGCTCATTGTCACTTTCTGAAAATGTATTGTATTCTTCTCCAGGTAATGGATAATTAGAAAATTAGCTTGCCTACTCCTTCCCAGGGTTCCAGACAGAATGGATTACATGGCCGTTCTGTTCTCCCATTCCACAAAATTTACCCGAGGGTTTACTCATACCCCTGGACTTCAGCCTTGAGTAGTAAGCACAGAACCCCTCTCCAGAGACCTCACTCTCCTAGAAATGTGAAGTTCTTGGTGAGTAAGCTGGCTCTTAGATTTCAGTGCATTCCAGCATTGTTATTATTTATGTAATAAAAATAATTGTCATTACTTCTGTAAGCCAGACTTAACATATCTAATGAAAGATGTGTCAAATTGGTCAAATTGAAGTAGCAATGGGTTCAAATAAGGGTATCAGCTGGTGAGCTTGAGAAGTACAGAGAAACAGTCAGAAAGGGAATGATTGCCCAGCACTGGCCACAGGAAAATGTAGCTGTCAAGCTACTCAAGAATCTCAAATGCCTCAAAGATTACAGCATAAGGCCATTTACACATTTGGATAATATAACTAATTATCCCTGCACTGATTTTAGACTCATTAAATAATCCTCTGATAGGATACCTATTAGAATGGCTGCTATTTAAAAAATGGAAAATAACCAGAGTTGAAAAGGATGCAGAGAAAAGGAACACTCATTCATTGCTGGTGGCAATGTAAATGGTATAGCCACTATGGAAAACAGCTTGGTGGTTCCTCAGAAAGCTAAGTATAGAACTACCATATGACCTAGCAATCCCACTACTAGGTATATACCCAAAAGAATTGAAAACAGGAGCTTGAACAGATATTTGAACACTGATATTCATAGCAGGATTATTCACAATTGCCAACAGATGGAAGTGACTCAAGTGTCCTTCAACCGATGAATGGGTAAACAAAAATGTGGTATATATATACAATGGAATATTATTCAGCCATTCTAAGGAATGAAGTCCTGATACATGTGACAACATGGATGAACCTTGAAGACATCGTGTTGAGTGAAATAAGCCAGAAATAAGAACAAATATTGTATGATCTCACTGATTTGATACAATTAGAATATGCAGACTTATAAAATAAAAATCTAGAATATAGGTTACTAGGGGACAGTGTGGGAATAGGGAATGGAAAGTTAAAGCTTAAAATGTACAGTGTACCTATGTGGAATGATGGAAATGTTTTGGTAATGGATGGTGGTGATGGTAGCACAACACTGTGAATCCAGTTTTCAGCACTGAAATATATATCTGAATATGATTAAAAGGGTAAATGTTAGATAGTATATATGGTAACAGAAAAAAATTTTTTTAAATCCATGGAGCTATTCAACACAAACCACAGACTTTAATAAATACAATTAAAAAATATACCGTCATCAATTATAACAAATGTGCCACACCTATGCAAATTGTTGTTGGGGTGGTATAGGGAATCCTGTATTTTATGCCTGATTTTCTGTTAACCCACATCACCCTCTAATAAAAAAAAAAAAAAGATCTTGGGATTTTGTTAGAGAATCCTCTTGGTAAATGATTCAGAACTAGCTATTAGTGTTTACAAATATCAACCCAAGATTTATTGTTATTCAGCATACATATGTCTAAAATATTTAATTGTACTTAATTTATATCCATAAGTGAGATTATCCTTGTTAGGGAGGCATAGCTAAATACACACAGGTCAGTTAAAGCTCGTGTCACAGGGCAGTCATGTGATAACAAGAAAAACTAAAGGGAAGTATAGTGAGGGAGGCAAGGAAAGCCTGCATGGGTGATTCCTATGCATGAGTGAATACTGTGCTCATACCTCCTATTCAACTAGTGCCAGACAGGAGCCGGTTATTATTGCTTCTACACAGCTGATTCACCTGGCATTCATTCTCCTGAGACTTGGTGAGCAACTTTCATTAAGCCTTACATCACTTTATCATAAAGGTTAACTCCTCACTCTAAAGGCCATTAACAGAACTTTATTATTCGTTTGTAATTTTGTATGTTTTAAGTGGAATGACATTATTTTGCCCAAGTGAATAAAATGAAGTAAAGTAATTATAATTGCTATTGCCGGACTCTATTACAAGGCTCACAGGATTTTCTAAAGTACAATGACAATGCATCATCATCAACCTGCCCACCATCCTGCCACAACCGTGCCTGGCATATTTTCAGCATTCTTCAACAATTCTTGGGTGTCCTCTGTAAGATATATGACACGCCAAACTCCAGATTCATTACATTTCTACTTTTTTTTTTCTTCAGTACAAGATAATCCTTCATCAATGACTCATTTTTTAAAGGAGTCCTCCAGTTAAAAATATATCAAGATCTTACTACAAGATTTCTTGACATTGATTCGTTATTATAGAAAAGAATATATTCAAGGAAACTAATGGGTAGTATAATAGCCAAGTGACAAAGTACAGTGCTATATACACAAGATGGATAGCATTGACATAAGATGATAAACTGTAGTACCTGAATGTTCCTGGTAATTTAAATCATATCCATTCAATAAAAATGCCATCGAGAATTAAGGAGAACCAACACATTAAAAAAGAGTCTGAAAATAACAAAATCCTAATGCCTTAAGCATATATTCCCTGGTCCCTATCCTTAGGGAGAACCTCATCACTTCTCGCTAGTACTCTTACCACTCCCCTTCAGTCTCCTTTGTTTCATATTTGTGTGCAAACACATATACAACACACACACAAGCACCCACTTGTAACCACTCAATTTGATATCTGACAGTTTCTTGACTACTTCAAATTTTTGTATATCATTAGGATTTTGCTCTTCTTTAATTCTTTACACACAACTGCCTGGCTTCCCTGACCCCTTGCTCTATTAATTTTGGCCCATGTAGCTTTTGACTCTTCCAGAAATCTTTAATTTGCAATGGAAGAAACTAAAGCCAAAATGCAGATGCCACATATGTTAAGGCAGCTTCTCACAGAACCCAAGTATAGTAATATGCCTGGGCCTCAAATATAACTTGAATCACAAACTTGAGAATGTGAACATTCTCCAGACTTGTTTTGCATCTTGTCTCTTTTCAACACAGCTGTTTGATTAGTTTCCCTCTCTTCCATCTCTCACTCTTTGTGGACTAACCTCCAATTTTCTAATCTATGTGCCAAAAACACACCCAGTTGCCAGACCTGAGGTTTATATTCTACTGTTTCGGCCACATGCATCGCAAATCCTCAAACAGGGAAAGTGTTGTCAGGGATATCTACAGGGACAGAGATGTCTTCAGTTTACTTTTTTTTTTTTTTTGTTTTATTTTGAATTTGAATTGTATGCTTTATTTTATTTTATTTTAAATTTTTATTGTGGGTAAAAATCAAAATTCTCACAATACATACAAACATTTGCAAAATGATATATAAATATACATGCATATATGTGTATTTGCTTACAAAAATGTTATATATATATATATATATACATATATTTTAAGAGGTGCTTAGATTACCCAAAATATTACACGGAACCCACTGGGATTCCCATGTTGCCCACCTCCCACAGCTCCCACCACCTCCCACACAAACATCTCCCACAAGTGTGGCCCACCTTCAGTTTACATTTGATCAAAAGCTTCAACAATCTACTGAAGACTCAGTTTTTCTTGATTGTCCTCTCTCCTTCCATGCTATCTGATGGATTCTACCTGTGTTTCTCCTCCAGGTTGCAAAATGCCTGACTAAAACTCCTGGCATCCACATCCTTTCTGGTTCACACCCAACCAAAAGAATTATCTTTTCATGTATTTTCCATTAAAAATAAAAAAGAGAGAGAGAGAGATACTTCCTTCCGATAACCCCTAAGCAAACATTTCACATTCCATTGTCCTGAATTGGGTCATCGACCCAGCCCTGAATTTTGTTATGCAAGCAGGGGAATGAGATATGCAGACTAATTTAATCCAACCGGGCTCACCTTTGGCTGCTCGGAGAAGTTACAGATAAGTAAGAAAAACTGAAGCTCTCATAACAAGAGGAAGGGAGAGTGGATTATAATGATCAGGCATCTATACTGTGTATGCTGTAGTTCAATGGAAATATAAAGGACAGGAAGTAATATGGGTTATAAAAGTAGTTTCAAAAATTCAAAAATATAATCTAAATACATACTTATTAACAACACAGAATTCTAATGCTATTTTTGCTGATCTTTTTTTCTAAATACCCTGGAAACTGTGATAAATGGGAAAGTGATAAATGGGAATTTGCTGTACTCAACATTATTTTTTCCAGTATTTGTAGAGTGCCTGGAATTTAGTAAGTACATAATAATGAACAATTAAATGCCACTTTCCTTTAGAATTACAAAAGGAAAGAAAGTTCTTTTACTTTTAATCTTCTCAAGGTATGGATTATTCATTGTTAAATAATAACAGATATCATCAGTCCTACCTATACTGATCTTTACCAGGTCCAGTGCAGTTCTGCTTTAGTTTTTCCTGTAATAGTTTGGAGGTTCTTCTTATAGCCTGGTTTCCAACAGCTGTTCTTCTTAGAGAAACAGCTTGAGCAAGAATATATATCTCCTCAAGCCACAAGTCATTTCAAAGTAAACTCATACTTACAAAAGAAACATTTCCTCAAAGGAAGTATAGCCTAGGATAACAGCGCCCACCATGGTATCTACAAAAATTTCACCGCAGCTTCTTGTTTTAGTCCCTGCTTTACGTAAGTCTAATTAAAGGATCCATTAGAAAGGGTTTCAGAACATAGGGATGCGTTGCACCAAATATGCATTCAAGTCTCTGCTCTTCCAAGACATGGAGCTGCTTGGAGCTTTGAAACAAGTTTTTCCCTGGATTCTACTATTCCCATGATTATTTATAAAATCTAAAACTTAGGTTTAAGGATAATATATTGCCCTTTTCAAGACAGGAAATTTCTGAAACAAAAGTCTAGAGGGATTGTAGATCAGTTTTGATGAGCCACCACAGCAGAAGGTCCTTGTTCCCTCCCATCTGCTAATGAGATACCAGGCAAGTCAAATCCAAATACTGCTTCTACTCAGCTCTGAGAAGACCTGTTGCCCATATTTGTAGAACCTGTGTCATGAAAAAAATTGTGTCACATAAGTAGAATTTTCCAATGCTTTTGAGAATAGGAATGGAAATTTTCTACATACTTCCATAATCCTCAGAGAGACCTCAGAAGAACTCAGAATATCCTCAAGTCAAACATACCTAGATACCGGTACAATAGAAGTATCTACTGAAAGGAAGGGAGAAACATATACCATGAGATTATTAAATTTTGTCCATTTAAAATTTGATTTACACCACAATTTGCTTTCACCATTTCTGAGTTAAGGGAACCTTGTAATACATCTGGCTAGCCCCTTGGCACTGCATGTGAGGAAATGAAGACTAAGTGGGTTTAGTAAATTATGTAACTAAAGGTACATTTCAAAATATGTTCTACCTTTAAAATGGATCATGGGTAACCTAATGTAGACAGAAATTAGATTTTTTAGGTAGTTTCCCACCCATGGTTAGTTCCTGCACCATTTATGAAATATTCTTTCCTTAGTTTATCTTCTCCAAAAAAGGTGAAAATATTAATTATTTCACAGGATTACCTTAAGAAATATACATGAAATATTAGAGAGGCTCCTAGACAAATAACTGGCAGAAAACAGGAGCCCATGACTTCTTTCTCTTTTTATTTAACTCATATTAGTTAAATTTATGACATTATTCTTACCTCATTTGTTCATTAGTTTGGTGCATATCCTTTTACTTATTTTATATTTTGTAGAAAGCAACAGTATTATTTTGGGGGTATATGTATGTGTTTTACACAAATCTTACCAAACTTTATAGCTCCTCTCTTTGATACCTTGCTGTTTTTACCCAATAATATGTCTTAAAGAAATTTATATATAGATATATTTAATTCATTTTAACTCTAGGAGAATATTCTATATCTTTATTTTCTATGATTATTCAGCCAGTCTCTAATTTAAGGACATTTAGGTTTAGATATTTCTATTTTCCTGCCCTTACAAAAAATGTTCCAATAAACATTCTTGCATATACCCTATTGTACATAGTTTCTTCTTGACACATAACAAACATGCAATTACTGGTACAAAGGCACATTAGTTATCGATTGTTGGGTAACAAATTATTTCAAAAATTTTATGGCTTCATACAATAATCATTTATTATTTATCATAGTTTCCCTGGGTCATGGATTCAGACAGGGAACAACAGGGATGGTTTGTCTCTTGCATAATATCTAAGGCCTCAACTAGAGGACTTGACACAGGGACTGGAATACATTTGGTGGTTGGTGCTGATGGTCAACTGTGCCCCTGGCTGGAATCGTCAGTGGAATAGACACTCATGGCTTCTAAATGTGGCCTGGGCATCTTCACAATGTGGTGAATGGGTTCCCAGAGCAAGATTCCCAAGGGAGGGAGAAAGCTAGATGGAAGCCCTGATGCCTATTATGACCTAGTCTCAAAAGCCATACACTGCCACTGCCACAGTGTTCTATCAGTTGAGGCATTCACAAAGTCTATGCCTAGTTTCAAAAGAAAACATATCCCCTACTTCTCAATGGAAGAATGTAATCATCACATTGGGATGACCATTTTTGGGAAACACCCATCTGCCATAAAAGGAAATGAGCATTTTAATTTCAATAATTATTGCCGTATTGTTTTCTAAAGTTATTATACCATTTATACTTCAATCAGCAACTATAACAAGAAAATCTTTAATTCACGGTTTGGCTTCTAAATATAAAAAAAGAAAAAAAAGGAAAGAAAAAAAAAAAAACACTAAAATATGTGATGTCCCTCCCACCTACCCTAACCTACCCAAAGAAATAGAACTTGTGTTCAATTAATGGCACTATACTTAGATCTCAAGACATAAGATCTTTTTTTTCCTAAACAAAATAGTCTAGCAGGGTACAGATAAACTACTTACCATTTTTATGACTCAGTTTTCTTATTTGTAAAACTGGAATAATTAATACAATCTCCCTTTTCTTATAAAGTCTGAGATAAATTACATAATGCATGTAAAGTCCTTGGTATATATGCAAATAATAAATACTTAATATTTGTGTTCTATTTTCATAACTTTAGCATAATTATCAATAGTATAATATCCTCTTTACCATTTCCCAAAACTTCCTAGGCAAACTTTTCAAAAGAGCAACTTTCTATCACCCTATCTCCCTTTCAATTGCCTTTAAATCCACAACACACTGTAATATGATTTCATTCCATAAATATTTTATGAAAATACTTTTACTAAAAACATCAGCAATCATCCACTTTTTAAATTGGTATATACAGTTGATTTCTTTGTTGCTCTTAACATTACTCATTTCTCTTGTCTTTTTAACACACATGAGTCACTTAAATATATAATTAATAATCGAAAACTATTAGAACTGTGACTAAAACATAGTAAGAACTACATAACTGTGTTTATGTATTATTATTTGTTAATATTTCTAGAAATAAACCAATTTATTTTTCACTGCATAAACCTTGCAACCCAAGGGAAAGTGGGTTGACATCTTCAATGTTCTGAAAGAAATAAAACTATCAACTCAAAAATATATATCCAGTTAAAGTGAAGATATGTAAAGGCTTTCTCAGGTAAAAAAAAAAAAAAAATGAATGAATTCATTGCCAACAGACCTGTATTACAAGAAATGTTTTAAAAAGATTTTCAGGCAGAAGGAATATGATACAGACAGAAGCCTGGACTTACACAAAGGAATGGAAAGAACAGAAAAAAGAATGAATGAGGATTTTTTTTCTTATTTTTAAATGCTCTTAAAAACTCTATGAAGCAAAAATATTAATAATAGTGTTGCATATATTTTACAAGTATATAAAAGGACAGTGCATGAGAAAAACATTATAAAGGATGGGAAGGAGGAATTGGGATTATACTGTTGTAAAATTTTTAAAGAATATTGAGACAGTATAATTTTATTTGAAGGTAGAATATTACTAATTAAAATTTTGTATTGTACACTAAAAGGCAAAAACAATTTTTTAAAAGAAATATATCAGTATTAAGACATAGTGGAGACACAAAGGAATCATAAATAAATACAAAGTTAATACAAAATAAGGAAGAAAAAGAATAAAAAAGAAAAAAAAAACAGAAAAATTGGTGAGGTTGTGGAGGAATTGAAACTCTCATAAGTTGCTGAAGGAAGCTACTCAAGATGAAAGGAAAGGACACTATAGGGTATTTCATAGCCATATGAAAAAAATAAATAAAGGTAACAACATCAATAAACGTAAGTGCCAGAACTACTGTATTTTTGTTTGTAACTCCATAATTTGAATTCATAAATGATCTAAAATATAAATGAAAAAGTAGTTATACATGTATGGTGTTGGTCACACAATGTATATAGATGTAATATGTGACAAGAACAAGATAAAAGGGGCTCACCGAGGGGCGTAGGAACATAGGTTGTATGGGCTATGAAAGTTAAGCATGTATCAAATCAAACAAGGTTGTTGTAGATTTAGGATGCTAAATAAAGCCCCATGGTAAAAAAAAAAAAAAAAAACTTACACAAGAAAATAAGAGGGGATTCTAAATTGTTCAGTACAAAAAATCAAATAAACACAGAAGTAGTCAGTAAGGGAAGAAAATAGGGACAAGAAAGGTTAAAGGCTTGCAAAAACCAAATAGCACAATGACAGAAGTAAATCCAGATTTATCACTAATTACTTTAATTGTAAATAGATTAAGCTCTGCAATCAAAAGGCAGAGATTGGCAGAATGCAATAAAGTATAACCCAACTATATGCTCTTTTCAAGAGACTCACCCTAAATTCAAAGACACAAATACATTAGAAAGGAAAGGATGAAAAAAATATTCCATCCAAATAATAATCAAAAGAGAGTTGCATGACAATACTGAGGTAAGATAAAATAGACTTTATATCAAAAAAATGTTACAGGAAACAAAGAAGAACATTATGTATTGATAAAAGGGTCAATTATACAATAAGATATAATAATTATACATATATATGCACTTAATAGCTGAGCTCCCCAAATGGAAGAAGAAAACATCGAGAGAACTGAAGGGAGAAATAGATTAATAGTAAGAAACTTCAAAACACCACTTTCAATAATGGATTGAACATTTAGAAAGAAGATCAATAATGGAATAGAGGATTTGTATGATACTTTAAGCCATATCAGATATATAAGCATTTCACCATATAACAGCAGAATACACAATCTTCTCAAGTGCACATGGATCATTCTCCAGGATAGACCATTGTTAGTTCACAATACAAACTTCAATTAATTTAAAAAGATTGAAATCATACAAAGTATTTTCTCTGGCCACCATAGAATGAAGCAAGAAATCAATAATAGAAGAAAACAAGAAAAGTCACAAATATATGGAAATTAAACTATACACTATTGTACAACCAATGGATCATAGTAGAACTCAAAAGGAATATTAGAAAATACATTGAGACAAATGGAAACAAAAACACAGCACACCAAAATCCAGGGATGCAGACATGCAGTGCTTAAAGAGAAATTTATAGCTGAAAATCCTTGAAATAAAAATATAAGAAAGAGGAGACAACCAGCAGATGGTGGCAGGGTAAAGTGCTCCTAGAATCAGCTCCTGCTACAGGGCAGTTGGTGATATCCCAGAGCTATCTAGAGCACTTGTTTGGGAGCTCCAGGAGACCAGAAGTGCATCCTGCAACATTCTCGAAGGAATGGAAGGAGGAGACTGCCCATGTGCAGAGAGGTTTCGTAAGTAGAGTACTCCACGCCATGGAGGCTGGTGCCCATCCTCCACGGGAGGCACAAGCCACCTCAGGAGCTGCTCCGTGGATGGAATTGAAAGCTCTACTTCCCAAAATGGGAGAGGAAGAGATGGTTGGGTGCCAACTTCAGCTACTGATTAGTAAATTAGGCTGGCTAAAGTATAACCCTAAGAACAGCTAAAGTTTGAGTCTGTCCAAGTCAGAAGGAGGCGGGTAGCCCCCAGCATGAGGGGAAGCCAGGCTGACTGAAAATCACAGTGAAGGTAGAGACCAGTTTCTTTCATTCAGATTGGCCTGCAGCCCTAGCCTAGGCTTCAGACCCACCTCAAGCAGAGGGGCGGGCCCTGCACCAGCCTATCCAGGTAACTGCAGGTACATTTAGCAGGCACAGACTGAATACTCAGAAGTCTACCGGGGCAACTGTGATCATCTTGGACCTGCACTGCATAGATTGCTGCCCACATCTGCAGCTCCATCCCTGCCTCAGGCAGGGGAGAAAGGGGCATGAAGATTCATCAGTCTTTTGGGGCAACTACAGTCTAGGCCTGCATGAGTTGGATTATTCTACACAGCTGTGGCTCTATCCCTACCCCTGGCAAAGGAGAAAGTTGGGAGATGCTTTATTGGTCTTTGGGGTAATGAGGGTAGCTTGAGCCTCCACAGCTTACAGCACCAACTGCATCCTTGGCTCCTGCTATACAACCAGCAAGGGAGAAAGGGCAGGAAGCCCTAAAATAAAGAGAAAGACTGCACCCAGAATAAAACTCTAATAAGCCAGATGCCAAGACACCAACAAAAAATTACAATCCACACCAAGAAACAAGAAGATACGGCCCAGTTAAAGGAACAATATAAGCCTCCACATGACATAAAGGACTTGAGACAACTAATCATAGATGTTCAAACAAATCTCCTTAATAAGTTCAATGAGATGGCTTAAGAACTTAAGGATATTAAGAAGACATTGGATGTGTGCAAAGATGAATTTGAAAGCATACATAGAAAAATAGCAGATGTTATGGGAATGAGAGGTGCAATAAAGGAAATTAAAAATACACTGGAATCATATAATAGCAGATTTGAGGAGGCAGAAGAAAGGATTAATGATCTTGAAGAAATGGCCTCTGAAAGTGAACATACAAAAGAACAGATGAAGAAAAGATTGGAAAAACTTGAACAAGGTCTCAGGGAACTAAAGGACAGCAAGAGGTATGCAAACATCCATGGCATGGGTGTCCCAGAAGGAGAAGAGAAGGGAAAAGGGGCAGAAGGAATATGTGAAGAAATAATGGTAGAAAATTTCCCAACCCTATTGAAGGACATAGATATCCATGTTCAAGAAGCACTATGTACTCCCATCTGAAAAAATCTGAACAGACCAACTCTGAGACAAATACTAATCAGAATGTCAAATGCCAAAGACAAAGAATTCTGAAAGCAGCAAGAGAAAAGCAATGCATAACGTATAAGAGATACCCAATAAGATTAAGTGCTGATTTCTCACCAGAAACCATGGAGGCAAGAAGATAGTGGTATGATGTATTTAAGACACTGCAAGAGAAAAACTTCCAGCCAAGAATCTTATATCTGGCAAGACTGTCTTTCAAAAATGTGGGCGAGGTTAGAATATTCACAGATAAACAGAAATTGAGAGAGTTTGTAACAAAGAGACCTGCTTTGCAGGAAATACTAAAGGGTGTGCTACAACCTGAAAAGAAAAGACAGGAGAGAGAGGCCTGGAAGAGAGTCTAGAAATGAAGATTATATCAATAAAAGTAACTAAAAGTGTCAAAAGAGTGGTGAAAATAAAATCTGTCAGATAAAACCCAAATATTCAGAAATAAACTTAACCAACAATGTAAAGCACTTGTATTCAGAAAACTACAACTCATTGTTAAAAGAAATCATGAAAAGACTTAAATAATTGGAAGAACATTCCATGCTCATAGACTGAAAGACTAAATATCATTAAGATGTCAATTCTACTCAAATTGATATACAGAATCAATGCAAGATAAAAATTCCACCAGCATCTTTTAAATAAATGGAAAACACAATTATCAAATTTATTTGGAAGGCTAAGGGGTCCTGAATAACCAGAAGCATCTTAAAAAGGAAAAGCAAAGTTGGAATACTCTCGTTTCCGGACTTTAAGTCATATTACCTAGCTACAGTGGTAAAAATAGCATGGTACTGGCATAAAGACAGATACATAGACTAATGGAACTGAACTGATGGTTAAAAAACAGACCCTTATATCTATTGTCAAGTGAGTTTTGACTAACCTGTCAAACCCACACAGCTTGGGCAGAACAGTCCATTCAACAAATGGTGCTGAGAAAATTGGATATCCATAATAAAAGAAGGAAGGAGGACCCCTAACTCACACCCTATACAAAAATTAACTCAAAATGAATAAAAAACCTAAATATAAAAGCAAGAACTATAAAGCTTCCAGAAGAAAATGTAGGAAAATATCTTTAAGACCTGGCGGTAGGTGGTGGATTCTTAAAGGAGATAAGAGGAGGACTGAGATGGACTACTGATGTTTAATATATGTAGAAATTTTAATTAGCTTTACTGTAAAAGTCTGGAAATGTACAGAGTTGATGGTAACACATTATAGTGAGTAACAGCTGGTTTATAAATGGGGTTGTGGCTGAAAATGGTAGTCTAGAGATGTAAATGCCAATTGACAGAAAGCTAGAGAATAATCTAGGGACTGACTAGCACAGTAAACCCAAAGGTGGATGAGAATAGTGGTTGATAGTACAGATGCAAGAGTGTCCTTTGTGAGCTAGAGCAGATGTACATCAATATTCTTGCATCTATGCCAAAGATGTACTGTGTTGATAATGGGGGAGTATGGAAAATCTGTGCCAAATGTATGCTGTGGACCTGGTAATAATTGGATAATATTATCTCATAATCTGTAACAAATATTCCACCACGGTGTGGTGTGTTGATAGAGAGGTGTTGTTTGGGAATTCTGCACATGTGCATAGTTGTTTTGTAAATTTACAACTTCTGCCATAAAAATATATTTAAAAAATAATAACAGGGTAAATTGGGGGAAAATACACCAAATGTAAGATAAGGACTATAATTAGTAGTAAAATTTTGACAATATTCTTTCGTAATTTGTAACAAATGTCTCACGACAATCCAAGGTGTTGGTTGGAGGGTTGATGTATGGGACCCCTGTATGATGTTATGAATGTTTGCTTTGTAAGTTCACAACTTTTACTATACACTTATTGTTTATGTATGTTCATGTATAAATGATATAAAAAACAATAATACTTTGGTTAGTAGTAATATTTTGAGGATGTTCTTTAATCATTAGTTAAAAATGTTTCACAACAATGCAAGGTATTGGTGGTAGGGTGAGGTATTAGAGCCTTGTATGATGTTATGTATGTTTGTTTTCTAAGCTCACAACTATCACTACACACTTATTGTTTTTGTATGTTCATGTATGAGTGATATATTTCAATAAATTTTTTTAAAAATTAATATATATATTATATATATATATCTATGAAAGATTTTAAATCAGTACTCTAACCTCATACCTGAGGAACTGGGAAAAAAAGAGCAAACTAAACCCAAAGTGAGAAGAAGGAAGGAAATAAAATTTAGAGTGGATATAAACTAAATCAAGAATAGAAAAATAATAGAACCAATGGAACCAGAAGTTGGTTCTTTGAAAAAAAATCAATAAAATTGACAAATCTTTAGTTAGACTGACAAAGAAAAAAGGGAAAGGACACACAAAAATAAAATCAGAAATGAAAATGAGGACATTAATACTGACCTTACAGAAATAAAAATATGGGAATCCCCCTATATTTAGGTGTGTCATTTATGGAATCTAAAGCTTCTTTAAAAATAAAAAATACTAAAAAAAATGAAAAAATAAATAAGTAAAAAATATATATATACTAAGAACAATTGTTCACCAACAGATTAGATGGAATGCACAAATTTGTAGGAACATCCAAATTATGTAAACTGACTCAAGAAGAAATAGAAAATCTCAACAGACCAATAATAAGTGAGGTGATTGAATCACTAATTAAAGACATCCAAAGAAAGAAAAGCCCAGGACCAAATGGTTTCATTGGTGAATTTTACCAAACAGCCAAAAGAATTAGTTCCAATCCTTGTCACACTCTTCCAAAAAAGTGAAGAGGAGGAGCAAGTCCTAACTCAGTGAGGCCAGCATTACCCTTATAACAAAGCCTAGTTAAACATCAGAGGAAAAGAAAATCACAGACTAGTATCCCTTATTTTCTTAGATGCAAAAGCCTTCAACTACATACTCGCAAACTGAATCCAACAGCACATTAATAGAACTATGCACCATGACCAAGTGGGTTAGTCCAGGGCCAGGGTGGTTCAACAAAAGATCAATGTAATATACTGCCTTAAAAAAATAAAGAAAACAGCCCACATGATTTTTTCAATTTACTCAGAAAATTAATTTGACACAATTCAGCAATCCTTCTCGAAAAAAAAAAAAAAAACACTCAGAAAACTAGGAAAAGAAGGGACCTTCCTCAACATCAGGAGGGGAATATATGAGAACCTCACAGTTAATGTCATACTCAGTAGTGAAAGCTTTCCCCTAAGATCCCCTAAGATTAAGAATAAGATATGATGCTCACTTTCACCACTGCTATTCAACATCATATTGAAAGGTCAAGCTGGAGAAATTGGGCAAAAAAAAGAAGAAAAAAGAAAAATCCAAACTGGAAAGGAAGTTCTAAAGACATCTATATGTGCAGATAACATGATCCTATATTAGAAAATCCCAAAGTCCACAATAAAGCTACCAGAGCTACTAGATGAATTCAGCAAACTTGCAAGGTACAAGATCAATGCACACACACAAAATCACGCTACTTCTATAGAACAGTAATGAACAATCTGAAAAGGAAATCAAGTAAAAAATTTCATTTACAATAGAAACTAAAAGAATAAAATCTGTAGTAATAAATTTAACCAAAGATGTAAGAGACTTTCACACTGAAAATGACAAATATTCCTGAAAGAAATTAATGAAAACTTAAATAAATGGAAAGGCATCAACCTGTGTATATGAGTTGAAAGGCAAAATACTGTCAAGATGTCAATAGTACTGAAAGTAATTCACAGATTCAACACAATCCTGATCAAACCTCCAGCAGCCTATTTTGCTGAAATGGAAAAGACAATCATCAAATTTAAATGAAATGGCAAGGAACCCTCTATAGCCAAAACCATCTTAAAAGGAACAAATTTGGAGAACTCATGCTTCCAATTTCAAAACTGATTACAAAACTATAGTAATCAAAACAATGTAGTATGGGCATAAGGACAGAGAAAAAAAAAGACCAGTGGAATAAATGTGAAAGCTGAAATAAACATCTTTGTCCAATTTATTTTCATCAAAGGTGCAGAGTCCACTTAATGGGAAAAAAATAGTCTCTTTAACAAATGGTGCCGGGAAAATTGGATATCCACATGCAAAAGAGTGAAATTGGACGATTACCTTATACCATAAACTCATAAAATTAACTCAAAATGGGTCAATGACCTAAATATAAGAGCTAAAACAAGAAAATTCTTAGAAGAAAATATATGGGAAAATTTTCAGGTTCTTGGATAAGGCAATGGACTCTTAGATATGTCACCAAAAGTATCAGTAACAATAAAAATTATAGAAAATTGGATTGCTTTGAAATAAAAAAAAAAAAACTTTTGTGCATTAAAGGACATTATCAAATAAGTGAAAATAGAAGATACAATATGGGAGATAATATTTGGAAATCATATATTATAAGAGTTTAATATACAGAATATATAAACAACCCCTGAAACTCAACAGCAAAAAGTCAGATACCCCAATTAATAAATGGGTAAAGGACTTGAAGATATACAAATGTCCAATAAGCACATGAAAATATACTCTACATTATTAACCAATGAAATGCAAATCTAAGCCCCAATGAGATAGTTCACACCTCATAGGAGGGCTATTATTAAAAAACAGCAACAACACCAAACAGAAAATAAGAAATGCTGATGAGAATTCCATGAAATAGGAACCCTTGTTCATTGCTGGGTGTGGGGGAAGGGGGAGGGATGTAAAACGGTGTGGCCACTGTGGAAAACAGTTTGGCAGCTCCTCAGAAAGTTAAACATAAAATTACCAATTCTACTTCTAGATATATATCCCAGTGAAATAAAAACAGAGACTCAAGAAGATATTTGTATACCATAGTCATACTATTATTCATAATAGTCAACATGGGAGAAATCAGCATGAATAGATAAAAAATATGGTCTGGGGTAAATGCATGCGATGAAACATTATTCAACCTGTGGCAGTTTGAGATTATTTTTGAATTCCCAATAGATTAGTTTGTAAACTAATCTATTCCTCTGGGTGTGATACCCTTTGATTGCATTAGATTCAGCTGAACTGTCTGTTTCAACCACCTGTTAAGATTAGGACTTTGATTCAACCACATCAGTAAGGCCAGGTTAAGTCCCTGCCCCCGCTTGGTGGGCAGATATAAGTAGACACTGACTCAAGAAGACACTCAGGAAGAGAGAGAGCTCTGTCATTTTTTATCCTGGCCTGGTAGTTTGCAGCTGATATAGAAATCCCAAAAAGACATAAGCCCTATGCCAAAAGAGAGAGGAAGCCCTAAGAGACAAGCCCTATGCCCAGCCACAGAGCCTCAGGAGGAAGAGGAAGCCCAGGAAGAGAGACAAGGCAGAGATCACCTGCCATCTTGCTTCAATACATGGCAACTGACTTTGGTGAGAAAGCAACTTTGAGTTGGACTGTTTAGGACCTCGTAGCTGTAAGCTTTTACCCAAAGTAAATACCTTTTATAAAAGCCAACAGATTTCTGGTACTTTTCATCAGCACCCCCTTGGCAAACTAAAATACAACCATTAAACAGAATGAAGTTCTGACACATGGTGCAACATGGATGAACCTTGAAGACATTATATTAAGTGAAATAAGCCAGACACAAAAGGACAAATATTGTATGATTTCACTTATATGCAATTCCTAGAATAAGTAAATAGAGACAGAAAGTAGATTACAGATTCCCAGTAACCTGGAGGGAAGGGAAAAGGGGAGTTAATACTTAATGGGTATAGAGAATTTCTGTTTGTGGTAAGGAAGAGTTTTGGTAATGGATGGTGGTGTTGGTAGCATATGAAAGGGGTACACATGAAAGCGGTTAAATGGGAAATAATTTGCTGTGTATTTACCACAAAAATATATTTTTTTAAAAAGGCATTATCCTGAAATATACGTATAGTAGATAACTCTTACTGACACTAACCAGGAGTCATACTAACTTGGTGTCTGCTACCAAGACTGTAAACCACCATCTCATACAGAGTTAAAAGAGGGGTGGAGTGGTGGTATTCCACAGCATGGATGGAGGAAGGAATGGAGGGAGGGAGGGAGGGAGGGGTGGAGGGAAGGAGGGAAAGAGGGAAGGAAGGTGAGAGGGAGGTAGATATTGATCATCACAGAGAAGTTAGGTAGTCTGTAGTAAGTAAAATGGTCTAGGACAATTTGAGAATATGAAGCCATAAAACACTCATCTAAGGTCACAATATATAAGCAGAAAGGTCAAGGTGAAGCAGCCTGTCAGTAACACAGATAAGCAAGCAAGAAAGTTGGTATGAAGCACCAGGAAACCTCAAAGGAAGTTTTCAGGCTCCTTAAAGGGAGCCTGAAAATGAGATCTTCTGGCCAAGTCAGAACCTTTTTGGGTCTCCAAATTGAGTAGAGATTTTTTCTTCTCCAGATGTTAATAACTGCCTAGTATAAAGGGTCTAAGAATGTAAAAGTTATTTATTTTTGTGTGTGCAAGACATGTTTTGTGTAGGACAAGCACTCTGTAGCCAGACTGGGCCCCTTTCTGGTTTTATGACTTTGGTAGATTGCTTAACCTATTTTTGACCCAGTTATCTCATTTGTGAGATAGGATATTAATTCTACCTTCCTCATAGGGTTGTTGTGATGATTAAATAAGTTAAAAATACAAATCACTTAGGCGCTTGCCATGTGATAAACTCTCAATAAAGGAGGAAATGGAGAGTGCCTGCTCACGGGTATAGGATTTTTTGGAGTCATGAAAGATTCTAAAGTTGATGGTGGTAATGCTTGCACAACTCTGACTGTATTAAAAACTTTTGTGCAATTTAAATGGGTAAATTTTATGGTTTGTGAATCATGTCTCACTAAAGCTGTTAAAAAAAAGTCAGGAGTGGGATGCCATTTGAATAAGTGACCAATGACAATCTGCCCCCTTTCGATTGCCAAGTCAGAACAAAAAGCAGGGTACATCCCATAGTGGAGACCAAAAAGGCTTAAATTCTGAGATATAGTGGAGGATGTTGCTGACCTATCCAGAAGTAATAGAGTTTGAGCAGGGAAAAGCAGCTTTTAGAGACAATATGTTCAGAGTTGTTAGTTCTATACATTAGCAGGGACTTTACTGAAAGAGCTTTGACCACCTCTTAAATCAGAAAGAAATGTCCCAACTTTCTTCTTACGTTAAACTTCCAACGGGCTTTAAAATTGCATAGGTCAATCAAGCCATGTATGACCAGTTATACCACCAGAGATGGATGAAACCACCCCTGGAAGTGGCCACAAATAGACAGTTCTAAAATACATATCTTGGGAAATGTGTGTGCCAGTATGAAAGTGGGTTTTTAAAAGATCTCTCAGCCAGAAACTATGGCGTTATTGACTGTGCAGAGAAGGTTACTGGTTGTCATTATATGATCCTCAAAAGATGCTAGTCATTATTATTAAATGTATTTTAAATATGGAAGGCTGGGGTGGGGGGACCTTGGGAACAACCGTCTTACACACATGTGCACGGGTGCCAGCTAGACACTAACAGAGACATTAGATATGCAAAATTGGGAAAAAAAAATCCCTTCCCAGTATTTCGTATCATAATGTGCATTGTGTATTGTTTTAGACCTGATTCATAAGTTAATAGTTACATATTTTCATTATATCAATTACTTTGGAAGCAAAGGGAATGATTTAAAATATATATTTACATACATATGCCATCAAGGAAGTATATTGAAATGAGCTAATTAAATGAATACTAAAGGGAACAACTGATTATAAACATTGAAAAAATTATCAAATCTTCAGCAGGCGAATATATTCAATCTAAAAAGAAAATCTTTCTTTGTTATTAAGCTATTGGCAAGCTTTAACCATAGCTGTTCCACAGGGAATCATTATAATTGATTATTATTTCTCTTACCATTTAAAAGATAACCTGTTTAAACTAAAGAGAGACACTCTACCTCATTCAGAGCTGTGTTTACTTAATTATTTGTGCTTATTTCCTGGGGGGATTTAAGTGGGTGTTTTAGAAATCTCTAGATTCACTGGGCCCCCAAAAAGCATTATCAGTTTTCTATAACAGTTTTAATTTTTCTTAAAATCATGACCCATTTGATATCTTAAAAAAGCAACATTAATTTTAATTTGTCATATTGTAGGGTATAAATTGACTAAATGTTAATAGCACTCTTCTTGAGTAATCAGTTCCACATGATTAACCTAAAAATTGCCAAAACATTGTTTACTCTTCATTTGTATCTGAAGAAAAAAAGCATGATGAGTCAGACAGAGTTGGATTAATTTACTTTCTGATCTGTATTAAAAATTTGCCATGATGATTCATAATCATTTTACTCGATATTTATCTTGACAAAACAACTTAATTTTGAAAGCAGCTCTTTGGAAAATGTTTCAGGGCCAAAAGGCATTCTGCTTCATAATTACAATTAAGTTGCATGGAAAATACCATTCTACTCTATTTTTCTTTCTTTTCCAGTTAATAATAAAATAAGGCAAAATATGAACCCCCAAATCTTGTAAGAACTCTCCTTTGAAGACTTAAAAAAAAAAAAAAAGAAAAGAAAAAATGAAAGTAAAGTATCTTGTGGTTTTAACACCATCTAGTGGGCTTAATCTGTGACAGCAAGTGGAAACTAAGGACAAAGAAATGAAGACTCTGAAGATATTACAAAGTGCGTTGGCCACGGTACTGTCACGTTTGTAACTGTCTAGGAGTTTCCTGTGAGGATAAATTTAAACTATGGAGGGGCCCACATTAAAGAAGATACTTGGTTTTGTTTTCCAATTGAGAGGAAAACCTCTCAATTTGGCAGTTCTTCTTAAGAACCAGGACGTGTAAAAGTGACCACATAAATACCTTTCTCTCGCTCTCTGTTTTATAAAATTTTCTGAAGATGTAAAAACTCCAGTCATTTTCAAAAGTGAAAATCAATAATGCTCCCTTAAAAATAATTCTGAACAAGGACTCTTTAGCAATACAGTAGAAAAAGCCGTTGCAAATATAATTAATATAGTGAAATGTTAATAATATAGAACTTTTTATCTTGTTCTAAAGATTCAGATTTTGACACAGATGTTTAAATCTTCACATATAGTTAATGATTTAAAGGAAATATTATTTAAAAAAATTGAGGGAGCTTAAATTCACTTGAGCAAAACAGATGGAATAGAGCTATCTGGCATTAAGATAAGATGGAAACATGGGGTACCGTTGTTTCTATATTCTGTACACCTGTTGCACTGCCTATAACCCTTTGCACACACTTTAAAAAACAATATATTCAAACTGGATTTACCATAAATAGGTTCTTTATTTCCAACTAAAAAAAACTGAACCCCATGTAATGTGAACTTTAAAAATCTAATTCAATTTCCGCTATAACTCAATTATCTACACTCCATTGTAATGAAATCATTTTCTCTCATGCTATCGATAAACTCTTCCTTGATACTAAATCCAATAATTCTTTGAAATCTCATTCTTTCTGACTTTAAAAATTTTTGACAACTTTGAAAATTGCTAACTTTTAAAAACTCTTTCTTTCCAGGTTTCTATGAAAATATGCTTTCTTGAATCTCTTTCTCAATTTCCTCAGTTTCATCCTCTGTCCATTAAATATCAACAAAGCAAACTTAGGTAGCCCTTGCACTTTCTTGCTTATGTGACTTCAATTATCACCTCTATACAAATGATACTCAAATACATAGTTCCTGATATTGACCAGTTGCCAGCTTTCAGTCCTGTTTTCTTTTTGCATTAGGTGCACACATATCTGTCCATCTGGGCCATCATTTCAAATTCATCTTGTATAAAAGTATATTCCGACCTGAAGATCTACTTTTCTAACATCACTTATATTTTCAATCATTTGCAACATTATTCTCCTAACTATTTAGAATCAAATTTAAACCTAGAGTGTGGTATGAGCATAACATTGTTAGGAAATACTGCCTCAAGAACATTTCATTCTAAACAAATAAGATCACACTCTTTTCCATACAATCCATTCATTTTCTTATCTCCACATTGGAGCATGGCATCCCCATTGAACATCTCCTTTTTCTCCTCTATATAGTTTAAGGTTCATCTTTGCTTAAAGATCCAACTCCTTTAGCAACTTCTCCCTAGTACTTCAGCTTTAGTGAACTCCAGGCCTGTAGCACTCGCCATGTGTATAAGCAACATGCACTGTTAGCTCTTTTTTATCTTCACATTCTATTTCTCCAAGTAATTTAAAAAATTCCCTGGAGATTAAGTATCAGGTGAAAAATCTTTATTCCCAGCACATAGCAGAATGCTCTACACACATATAGTAGATATTATTTAATAACTATGTTATCAATGCTGGTGAAATAAAAATGGTGATCTTTTTAATAGGTAGACAAATCATTTAATCACTCACATCTGACTTCAACACTTAAGACATGGGCAAAGTAATTATCCTTTTTCATCACCATTGCATTTGGATATCATGCAGTGCTCTACCTACCCCATATCCATTCATTCAACTTATATTTATTGAGTCACTTCTGTGTGTTAGGCACTGGCATAAAGAAGATAAACACACTCATATGTGTTTCCTTCCCTAATGACACTTAAAGTCTAGCAGGAAAGATGTGTATTAAACAAATGATTGCATAAATAAAAATAGCAAAATAGCTAATATTTACTGGATGTTCAGTATATGCCAGGCTCACTCATAAGAGTTTAAACAAATTAACACTTTTAATCCCTACAGTAATTCAATTTGTAGGTATTATTATTTACCTTTTGTATAAACGAAGTAGATATACTGAAAAGTTAAAGAACTTGCCCAAGGTCACAAAGTTGGTAATTAAACAGGATTTAAGCAGTCTAACAGCAGAGGCTGAACTTTTAACCATTATGCCATGGGCCTAATCCCAACTTCACATCTTTAAAAAAAAACTTGTGTTGGTTATCTCTTGTTGGCTTAAAACAAAGGAATTATTTGCTCACAATACTGTCTTTTGGGCAGGTTGCAAAGAGAGCAGCTTATTTATGTTCATATAGCATCAGCTGGGCTGCTGAAGTGGGGCTAGAAGATCTACATCTAATATAGCTCAGTTACATGCTGATAAATTGGCATCGCTTGGGAGCTGGGAGCCCAGCTGCACTATGGAACATGGCCCTCCACTGTCACTGTCAGCTGGTTCCCTCCCTGTGCCCACTCCACAAGGCTATCCCAGGGTTCCTCGCAGCATAGTGATATCAGAGCAGAAGAACTTATATGGCAACTGACTTCTAAGAGTATAAAATCAAAACATCTGGGCCTTAAGATGTTAAGGCTTAGGTCTGAAACTAGTGCAGTACTGCATTTGCTGCATTTTTTTCAGTAAAGCAGGTTTCAGCACCAGCTCACATGCCAAGGGAGGGATCCATGCAAGAGTATGAATTCCACCTGCAATGCAGCAGGGACTATCAGAGAAAGTTATACAATGGGTGGACTTAGGTGGAAAAGTCTATTTGGAATATAGATGAAACCAGAGGACTTGAAACCTCTGCATTTATTCACATCACCAGCTAATGAGTACTTATTGAATACCTATGTGGCAGCCTATCTTATTCATTCATATTGGGGACATAAGGGAAGCACAAATGTGAGTCCTTTCTAATTACTCTCACCAGACTCCCACTCACAAGTATGCAATTTTTGAAAATGCAGTCATGATAGAGTTTGAGAATAATATATAATAGAATATATACTATATACTCTCTTTTTAACAGGTATGGAACAAGGTTTACTCTAGAAGTCAGATATTAGAACCATTAATATAAACCAGAGGGGCAGAGTTGATGCAGGTATTTGAGAATTAGATCATTAGTCTGACAAATAGGAACATATTCATTGAGGTTAAAGGTAACATGAGCCAATCACGGGGGCAGTGATAAAAACAAGAGATGATGGTGAGAACAGAACAAATTGTATCATGAATTTGTTTGTGATGAGATTTGAGGCTCTGAGATGTTTGGGTCTAAGATAATGGTCATTAAGACACCAGCGCTGACCTCTGGGTGATGGTGATTGGCTCTACAATGTTCTCATAGCTATTGAAGTGGTTCCAGGACAATTCAGCAGAGTCTTATTTATCCGTGTTTGAAAGAGGTAAAAGGATTACCATTTTATGGATGAGAAAAATGAAATGTATATTGAATGAGCAAATAAATGAAGCTCTGGGAGCTTAATAAGATTACAAAACTTCTCAAAGCTGAAAGGGACAAGAATGGAATGCAAACCCAGATGTTCTTTCTCCAAGTCCAAGTCTCTTCAGGCTGTAACACAACTGCCATTTGTGTGACCAGAGGGAAGAAGCCAGTGTTTTAGTTTCATAGGAACACCCCCTCATTCAGTCTTTTTGCAAATATTTATTAAATAATTTCCAAGTTAAATCACTATTCCAAATTCTTTAGTGTATAAGATACAGTCCCTGTTCTTCACCAACTTATAATACAGTTTTGGAAAAAGCCACTAATAGGTATAATATAAGGCAGCATATAAAAAATACTATATGAGTATTACAGAATTGTGAGGAGGTAGAATATCTTTTATGAAGTGAATATGCCAGAAAAAAACCCTTGAACAACCCTGCTTCAGACTATCTAAGGACCTTATTGGCTATTTGCTATGTGTTAATGTTTTCTTCACTTGTGAACATATGGATTTGCTATACTGTCACTAGGAGAGTGTCATACAGCAAGACCTAGACTGTTTGATCCTATAAAGTGATTGATGTAATATAAATAGAAGGGAGGACAAAAGTACAAGATGTTCTGTAGTCTTTATACCTTACACCATGTTATAAGAGTTTTTCTATTTGGCAATCTCTTTGATAGTAACTAGTGGAAGCCAGCTACTCAGTGTCCCAACTGAGAAAGGGTAAGTTATGGCTAGGTATTGTCATTGTCAAACATCTTGGATATAATAGAGACAAAGTGAGCATAGTGGTCAATCAGTTCTGCTTAGAATTTTGAGACTGTCCCAGTATAAATAACTGACTATCAGAGGGATGTAATAACAGTGTGGGTAATATCTGATTATAACTTAAGGTTAACTTGAGTTGAAATTTAGAGGCTTTTAAGACCTTCTGAATAATGTGTATTTCTTGAGCCCCTGAAATTTTCACTTACTGTTCTATACAAAGAGCTAATTAATTAATAGAAGGCCTAAAAATGAGAAGACCTTCTCTCCTCATATCACCCCACTCCTCAATCACTTAAAACAACCAACCAAGAAACACAAAATGGGATGTTTCTATAAAGCCTGAGTAAAGAATAAGATTTTGGTGGGTCAGAGGCTGGCTGAAAGGAGGGCGTGCATGATAATGTGAAGGTTGCAAACCTCAATGTGTCTGGGAATATCTATTATATTATATTGAGGCTTTGTTAATTTGATTGTTTATAGAAACACAGTAAGTCATATGGCAGGGAAAACAGGTAAAGTGGGAGTGTAGAATATCCAGGAACTAGGACAATTTTGAAAATATATCTGTAAGTGTATTAGTTTCCTCTTTCCTAAAACAAATATCATAGGATGAGTTGGCTTAAACAATGGGAATTTATTGGTTCATGCTTTTGAGGTTTTGAGAAGTCCAAAATCAAGGTGTCAGCAAGGTGTTGCTTTTCCCCCAAAGACTGTGGCTTTCTGGGGCTGGGTGCCAGCAATCCCTGGTCCTTGGCTCTTCTGTTAGGTGGCGATGTCTTCTCCTTTTTCCTCTGGGTTCTATTGACTTCTAGCTTCTTCCTGTGGCTTTCTCTTTCTCTGTCTAAATTCCATTCTGCTTACTAAAGGCTACAGTAATCTGGATTTAAGTCCAAACTGATTTAGTTGGGTCACACCTTAACTCAAGTAACATCTTCAAGAGATCTATTTACAATGGGTCCACCCTCGCCAAATCCCATACCAAGACCAAGAACACAATTTGGTCTACCAAAATAGGTATTAGCCAATCCTTCAACAAAAGGGTGACATGACACCAGATATATATATATTTTAATTTGAGGAAACTTAACTTAGTAAGTTATTGTGGAGGTAAAGATATTAGAAATAGAGAAATCTGTTAGAAGAAAAGTCTAGGTATAATAAACCTGGAATAAGCAGTTCATAATTAAGAATAGAAAAAATATTTGAGAATGAAGTAATGTACATGAGATCTGTAAAGGGAGAAATTAACAGGATTGGCAACTTTTACTGAAAGTGAGGGATGAAGGAGAAGTAGTAGCAGAAGGGTTTAAGCCAAGGAATGAAAGTACAGAAATAAAAATTCTAAAGTGAAAGCACATTAATCTATTTCAGGAGTGAAGGTGGGTCTTGCAGGAAAATTGGATTAAATACTCCTTGAGCTTGTAATGTTCTCCGGACATCTATTTGGAAATATCCTTTATACATTTCGAATTTCAGAACTGGAAGACAGGAGAAAGATCATCACTAACAGTTTGTGACTCCTTTAAAGGCAAAAGAATAGAAGGACCTAGGTAAAACACAAAAGAAGAAAGAAGAAAGAAGAGCCAGCAAAGAAATAGATAAGGCAGTTAAGAGAGGTAGGAAGAGAATCAAAATTGTACCAGTAAGGGGAGGCCGTTGATTCAAGACATGTAAAAATAGCATTCCTCTCAACAATAATGCAATTTGATCTTCATGCTCTAAAATTAAAATTCTCTCTAAAATTATTAATTGCCTTTCATTGAAAATTGCAAGTAAATGGGTCATTTAATAAAAAAACAAACCCATAGTCATTGAAGGAAAATGTAGCTTTATTCTAACAATTCTTACTTGACAAAATTAAGTTCCTTAAGAATCTAGTTATTCTAGAGCTGAAAATAATTTATATATTACAGAAAAAATCTATACACACTAACTATCCACAGAGAAAATAATGTTCATTTTTAAGACAGTCATTATAAGCTACAAATGTACTTTTAAAACAATCTTTGCCTTTGAAATAATTTTAATTTCTATTTTATCAAAAATAAATGTTTTGGGGAAACTTGCAAAAATTTTCAAGTCACTTTCTTATATTTTAGTAAATAAAAATGTTTCAGAAACTATGGCTTCGCTCAGAGTTACTGAAACATTCTATCAGAGGCACGATTTAAAGTGCTGTGGATACTACCAAGCACGTCACAAATACTATTTTAACATAAAAATATCATTTAAATATAATAATTTTCAACTAATTTTGCCTAGGCATCATGAAAGATATTAAAGATTCCCAATGTCTCATTCATTCACTCATTCAAATATTTATTGAGCACATGGGACTCATCAGTGAACAAAACAAACAAAAATTCCTGCACTTTAGTTAAACATGGTTTCAGTGCAGGATGATGAGGTTGAAATGAAACTAAAACTTGACCCTATGAAATGTAGAGCATTTGCTTTTAAATTTATCAGTATATTTTTACTTTGAATGTGTAAATTTAATTTTTTTTTCCTTTCAAAAGATCTATATTTTCAAGCACGAGGCATACTAAATGATCTTTACTCATCTATTTTAATAACACGTGGACTGTTAATTCTCACTAAAATATCCTTTTGGTCCAACTCCTCAAAATCGCACATAGTTATTTAACTCAAATTATGACAAAAGATAAAAAGACAAAGCAAATTCCCACCAACTACTCATTCAGATCCCATGTCTGAACTTTGTCTATCCCAGAGGGACCATAGATTTTGCAACTAACAGTGACTACACAATGGGTTAGCGCTCTCAATGACTTTCTGATTTATTTGACTAACTGAAAATTTCCACAGGGCGGAGTGCAATGTATTTGGCATAAAACTGGGCCCTGATTTTGTATCTGTCACCATTAGAGAATGACGGAGAGCCAAGAAGACTGAGGGAAGTCTTTATTGACCTTCCTTCTCTTGTTTGCTAAACCACACATTACTCCAGTGTTAGTTTTATAGGGTTGTTTACAGTGTGCAGATTAATCTAGATTATTAAGAGGGAAGCAGTTCATTAGAAAGCCTTATACATTTTCTTTTCCTGAAGCTCCTGCATGCCAAAGCTGAATACCAACAGAAGCTTCTCTTGTAGGTAGAAATACACTAAAATGTTAGGAGTAATATTGAATCAGTCAGGGAATGTTTCCATAGATTATTTGTTTGTTAGGCCCTGTAGCCACATAATGAAATTTCCTATCTGTGCTTTACAGGTTTTCTCTGCTATTTTTTATGGTCCTTCAGCGACCAACAGAGCCACGTTGAGAAAACAAGACATCGTAATACATTTGTTTGCCATTTGAAAGTCCAACATTTTCTTTAATATTGTATTTTTCTATTTATTCATTTAATAATAGGTTTCAATACAAACACATAGTAATGTTATCAAAAGGGCATGTGCAGAAAATAACCATAAGAAGGAAAGTCTGCCAGCTTTTCATAATGCAAATTGGGATATTATTAAAACATGATTGTGCATAGGACCTTTATAAAATGAAAACAGCTCTTCTCCAGAAACACATCTTGACTCTGCTTAAATTTAGTGGAGCAAAAGAACAATTTCATTTCTTTTAATAGCCTCTTCTCTGTGGGTTGCTGCAGGCACTGAGCCAGTGCTAATACAGGTGAGTGTTGCTTGTGAATAGGGACAGACTTAGAGCATTAATGAAGCAACAGGCTGAAGATGACCTCAGTTTAGGAGAGTGCTCACATACGGGTTAGTCACTGACTTTAAGATGACTTCAAGCCATCTTACCCACTGCAGCACTAGCACCCCACCTTCACACCAGCAGAATGAGAGTTCTGCGGTTCTTGCCCAGCCTAGTATTGACATTCTGTCGTACACACTCTTTTTCAGAGTTATGGATACAGTTTGCAATTCTGGACACTTTTGTGTTATAGATAATTGCTCCTATGGCAGTCAATGTTAAGTTGGCGTCTCATCAGCAACATTATTTAAATAACTTTATAACACTGGAAATCTGTCATCACAATTAAAAATATAATCAAGTTCAAGAAGGGCATAGATGAATTCAAAGGCCAAACTTAGCCGATTCCTTATGTTTTGTGCGCTACTTTAGCAATTGTAGACAGAGTCTTTGAATCAAGGAGTAATTATCCCTTTCTTCCTGCCAAGAAAATAACCCTTTGAATCAAGGAAACGGTGAGCTATTATACCAGATGGACCATGGGGTTATGTGGTTGTATTCAGGCGTTTATATTTGTAAATTATATGATCCAGACCATATTTCAACTTACTGAAAATAATAATTCAACCCCAACTTCATAGTGTTGGTTTGTGTGTGCAAGAAAGAGAGAGATAAAATTATCTTTGGATGAGGAGGAAGAAGGAGGAGAGGCAGAAGAGGCAGAAAGAGAAAAGGAGGTAGAGGAAGAGGAGGAGGAGAAGAAGAAGAAAAAAATCAGCCTAGGCTTTATTCTCATCATGGAGTCATTTTGCCTGAGAATCCCCCCATTCTAAAAGCCAAGGATTGTTATTAGATATGCACAAAGCCATCTGTAGCCTATTTCATAGCTCTTATCAGTCTTGGTGATTTTGTCTACATTTGAGTTTTTAAATCAGTTCTGTTTAGCTTTTATAAAGTTGAACATTCCCTTCTTCAACTACTGATTTGCCACTGGTATTTTCAATTTTGAAAAAGCATCTGAATAGCAATGCAATCACTAAATGCATGAATCTATTAGACAAAAGAGACAGCACAAACTTTTCAGAATGCAGAAAGTAAGTGGGAACTTTCCACTCTTCTCACAGGCAGAACAGATATCTGATCCATTACATGAAAAATATTGACGGTTGGAATTTTACCATTTATATTCATTTCTACCACAGTTGTTATATCTGTATCATCTTGACTTTAAGGATAAATATAACTGTAGACTAAAAGTTATGATGAAGTAATAATTGCTGCCTACTAATTTACCTTCCTCCTCAATAATAACCTAGAATTTAAGCCCTTTGTGACATTAACTTTAGTCATCAACATATTTCAGTTGTGAGTTGGACTTCATTAACATTCTAGTTTTGATTACCTTGCTGTCAGTTATATGCTTTTAGTTCAGATTTTAACATTCCCGTGTTAACCTGAATAAAGGATGTCTAGGAATTCTATTAATAACGTCTTCTGATTTTGTGGATTGCTCATTAGCACTTATAAGGTGATTCACATATATCATGAAATTTGACTCTTACAAAAATGTATGTGAGTGAAATAGGTCACATTTTATTATCCCTACTTTACTTGTAGTAAAACAGGGATAAAGAAAATTGCATTGCTTTTAGTTGACCCAACTGGAGCTGGAATCTTATTCTTCTACTCTTTCCAAATCATACTCTCTCAATTGACTTAGATACAATAGGTTTCTTTATGGCAATTTTATACTTTTCTAAGAATGAGGGATTGAAACTCAATATCAGTATAAAATTTTGCATGTTAAAATACAAGTATGTAAGAAAAATAAACACGGACTACTTTCAATTTTCTGTAAAACTTGTTTTAAAGGATTAGTAAAGAGGAGAGTTGACTCAACAAGGCCATAAAATGTCCTTATAACAGTTCAGAGTGAAAAGATAAAGAGAGAAATTAGTGATCCTTCTCTACCCAATGAATCTCAAAAGCCTTTACTCTTAATCTATGTCAATGGTTAAACACAAAAACTAAAATCTTATATTATGTGAGCAACAAATGCAGACAAGATTACATTCATGACTTGAAATAATGTATGTTAAATGATGTCCGCTTGCATTTAGTGTTACATTTTGCATAGGATTTTGATCAAGTGTAAGAGTTATATATACCCATATGAAAAAATAATACATATACGAGTTTACAAATGCGAAAATGTACACTTTCAAAATCCCTAAGCTTAATTTTTCACAGGTGACTATATCTAAATGGTAACTTTCTCCATGGAAATCTCAGAATTGAAGATTTCTCATCCCTTTTTGAGGTGTGATAATTAATATTGTTTATTTAACATTGATCATAAAACCCAAGAAGGGACCATGTCATCTTCTCCACTGAGAATAATGGTAGGAATCCTATCAGCCCCCACAAATAACAGTGAAAAATAATAATAATGGTACTGTGAGAGCCAGTTTAAGCTATAATGATACCCTGAATGAAATGAAGATCTGCCATCCTCTATCACTGCACTCAGCCAGCTTGCTAATCAAACACTGCCAGAATGAACTGGAGTTTAGCTGGCATCATTATGATGATTTAAATATAAGTTCTCATGAAAGACTGACAAATTTGGAAAGTAAAGTCATCCATTTATCCACAAAATAGGCATTGCGCTTGCAGGGACAATGTTTACTTCCCCTTTACTGACTTGCCAAGAAGTTTGAACACTTTTCCAAAAGATCACACTGGTGGGAAGAGTGTCAACCATTGGGAGCAAAAGCTCACATCATCATAACTAAAATAACAGTGCTGGTAAATGGGGGGCATGAGAGAGACCTGTGTGCTGGGCCCAGAAGACTCACAGAAAGTTCAGGCTGCCATGAGTCTTCAGAAATTGGTACAGTATTCTTTCTTTCTCAGGAAATTTGCATATGACAGAATTAATTAAACTAAAGATAGGAGATATAGTTCAGCTTGCTTTCCAACCCCAGATGTTACTGCCTGAGAGTTTGTTGAGAATTCTGATACTCTATTTGGGCTTGGTGGAGAAGAAATAAAATCAATTAGCCTTTCTTTATTTTCTACTTACTAGTCTATCTGGCTCTTCCTTTCTTTTACATCTCCAAATCCATGGATTACACCATTAACAGGTAAAAACATTGATAACCAAATTTTTTTTGCTCTTCAAATGACCTTCAACCAACATCATCCCACAATACTGTGGTCACTGCTGACTTCTTCAGAGCTCCCCATGATATTCCATAATCATTACATGGCCTTTTTGCTTTTCCCTGAATCAGCAACCTCAGGAATGAGATTCTCTTTTATTGTGGCAACTGCAAACTATTTAATAATAATGTAATAATAATAATAATAATACTTTTTTGAGGCTTTTATGACAGATTATTCTAGATACTTTACTTGTGCTAACTCATTTGATCCTCAGAACCAACCTAAGCTATGGTTATTTCCACTTAAATGATAATAAAACTGAAGTAATTTCACAGAGCTTGCAATTGATGGAGCCATTATCTGAAGATAGGTAGTCATGTTATTTTTCCTCCCTTGCCAAGAAACTAAGCTAGTATAACACCTAGTCCACAAGATGCCCAGTACTATGTAAATTCTTATAAATTTCTATTTAATTAAAAATTATATTAAAAGGAAACAGAGTTATTAGCCACCAGGACACTCTCCCATTTGCACCCACTTAATACAAGCTTCTCCAAATACAATTTTCATCATATGTCTACCTTATCTTCACACCTTCTTATGTCCATGCAGTCTAACACCAAATTTATTTCACTTTAATATAATCTGTTTTGCGATATTTACATAGTCAGAATATCTACTCTGACACTATTTAGCTTCTCTCAAACCATTCTATACATGTTTTTGATAAAAGATTTCTGAGCCAATGACTAAAATTTAGGATACTCTATTCATAGTCATTTCAAAAAGGCAATTCTTACCAAGAAATTCAATTCATGTAGGACACAACATCTGAGTGGGATAAGTCAGAAAGAATCTGCCACAAAATTATTATACGCTCCATATATAATTAAAAGCTAGTTCCCTACATCATAGCCCTTCATAAAATACCTTCATATTCTTCCAACCAAAGTACCAAACAAAAACAAAACAAAACAAAACAAAAATCCTCCAAAGCCAACACCAACACTCACACACACACTTACATGCAAACATTGCAGATGAGATAAAAATTAGTTAAGTTCTAAGTGGTTCTAATTAATAAATAGTATTAATTTATTATACTACTAGCAGGTATCTGAAATACACGGAATGAATATCATAATTTTCCCAAATAATGTCTATCACTAATAGTGCTAATTTATTATAGTTGTCTTCCCCACCAAGTTCCCATTGAATACTAGAATCCTTTTCAACGTCTGGAGTTGGAATACAAGATGATTATAGCTCCTATCTTTGGTTTGATTAAATACTATCATATATAAATTTCCTGACAAAGTAAGAAGACTGTACCAAAGGAATTGTGAGTAGCGAAGGCATTATTGTACAAACACCACATATAGAAGGAAAAGTGACACATATATTTTATTCTATTGTGACTTTTTTTCCCAAAAAAATCATTTATCACCGTTATCTAGTATTTTGTGCTGAGAAGAGGTTTCAGCAGGTAATGCTCAGAACCTGTGAATGGTTCATGTAAATGGTTTATTTCAAGTTTGCTATCATGTTGGGCTGTCAACCAACCATATTTTTTTCTGGTCTCCTTTACTTTGTTTTCTTCACATTTATAGGAGAATAATATGTTAATTCCCATTGAATGAATCTGTCAACTTTGTTTGCCAAGGAACAAGCTCTCTTCTGGAAATGTTCATTAAAAGGAAGCAGAAGGGAATCTAGGAAGCTGAACAATAGAAGTGCTTGCCTATACCTGCAGTAAGGCAAGGTCTTTTGCTGTACTCCAAAGATTCTATGTGAGAAACAAAATCCTAAGTATCTTCAAAACCAATTTTATATAAAACATGAAAATATGTGAACAAGGAAAAACACAAGTATTCCCCATAGGACTCAAATATAAAACAATTCAAAGTTCAATTCATATTTATTGAGAACTTCTACTAATTTTTTAACAAATCAATTTTATTGATACATATTAGTAAAGCATAAATCTATCCAAAGTGTACAATCAATGGTTTTCGGTATAATCACATAGTTGTGCATTCATCACTCCAGTAATTTTAGAGCATTTTCATTATTCCAGTAATAATAATACTAAAAAACAAAAAACCACCAGCCAATCAACCAACCAAAGAAACAAACAAAACTCATCACCTCTCAATCTCTCTACGCTTCCCCTGCAGTACATAGTTGGCTATTCTGTTTCCTTCTCTCTAGTGTATTTGTACTTATAATCTGTAAAAACAATCTTATATATGCAATGTCATACATACTCCTTTGTTACATGAGGTTTCACTATGTTATACAATCACATGTTACATTTTTCAGCTTTCCTTCTAGTAATATAAATTTCCTTATGTTTTCCCTTTTCCTTTTCAACCACTGTCATACCCGTATAATAGCTCTGATAGTTACAAGCACCATGATATGCTTTCACCATTTCTATTCATTTCCGAAATTTAACAAACAACCTTTTATTCAATTCTGCACAGATTAATCCTCAGCTTTCCATTCTCTACCGTCTTTCTATTTACTGGTGACCTACAAACCAGCATGATGTGCTCTCACCATTTCCATTTATTTTCAAAGATTTACAAATAGCTTTTTAAATAATTCTGCACAGATTTACCTTTAGCTTTCCATTCTTTACCCTCCTTCTATTTTCTTGTGACCTATATTCTAATTATTAATTCCAATAGATTACATAATATATTTAGTTCATGATAACGTAACCATACAGTATTTGTCCTTTTTTGACTAGCTTGCTTCACTCAACATAATGTCCTTCAGCTTCATCCATGTTGTCTATAAGCTTCATGACTTCATTTCTTCTTACCGTTGCATAATATTCCATCATGTGTATACACCACAATTTGTTTATCCATTCATCAGTTGGTGGACACTTCCAACTGTTTCCAGATTTTGGTTATTGTGAATAATGCTGCTATGAACATTGGTGTGCAGATGTCTGTTTGCGTCACTGCTCTCAGTTCCTCTGGGTATATACCTAGCAATGGTATTGCTGGGTGCCATGGCAAGTCTATATTCAACTTCCTTAAGAACTGCCAAACAGCCCTCTGCAGTGGCTATGCCATTCTACATTCCCACCAACAATGAATAAGTGTTCCTATCTCTCCACATCTTCTTGAACATTTATAGTTTTCCAACTTTTTTAAAACAAATCAATTTTATTTCTACATGTTAATAAAGCATGTGATTTATCCAAAGTGTACAATCAATGGTATTTGGTATAATAACATAGTTGTGTGTTCATCACTTCAATCATTATTAAAACATTTTCATTATTTTGATAATAATAATAAACAAAAAACAGACAAACAAGAAAATTCCTCACCTCTCAATCTGTTTCCTCTGCTGTACATAGCTGCTATTTCTGGCTATTGTTGCACAATTATTTATTTGTTTATTAAGCAGTTTTATTGAGATATATTCACATACCATATGATCTATCCAAAGATTATAATCAATGGCTTTTTTCCTTAGCTGTTAAAAAGTCCTTTATTATAAAATTGTAAAATAAATAGAAAAATAGATAGGAAGAAATTACAAATTTTAAATGCGAGTGCAAGGCCAGGATAGATTTAATATTATCAATCATAAAAAATAGCATAGCAATAAACATTTATAAAAGTAAATAATAATTCAAATGGAATAGAAATTAATTATAATTCTAATTTTTATTTTACAGCTCTAACCATTGGACATAATAATGTCTAAGAATGAAATAAATTATTGGTTTAGTTATTTAATTTTCATTTAGGCCACAATTCTTTCTAGATAATCAAATTCCTATTTGGGAATTCTTCACACCTGTATTAGTCAGGGTTCTCTAGGGAAACAGAATCAACAGGAGATATCTGTCAATAATATGAGATTCTATAAAAGTCTCTCACATGACTGTGGGAATGCACAAGTCCAGGTTCTGCAGTCAGGCTGCAAACCAGGGTCTCTGATGAAAGTCCAATGAAGGTCCTTGATGAGTTTCTGGGAGAAGTTGCTGTCCAAAGATAAGCTGGAAAATTCACTCAGAATGCTGAAATCACTTCCCCTTTTAAGGCATTTAACTGATTGGATAAAGCGTCACTCATTGCTGATGGCAATCTCCCTGATTGATGTAGGTGTAATCAGCAATCTATGCAGTAAACTCACTAGTGACCAGAGTCCATAAATGTCCTTGTATTACAATTAGCCCAGTGCTCGCTTGACCAAACAGATGGGCATAATTACCTGGCTGAGTTGACACGTTAGCTTAACCATCACAGCACCTTATTGGAATTAATTAGCAGATAACAATTGCCAACTCATAATTTTATGAGGCAGAAAACTCAAAATCTTGTTCAACAGTAGTCATGCTAAATCATTATTGATCCAGATATATTATTCTAATTAAAGAATATGAATAAGAAAGGCTTAAAGAAAAATCAAGTATCCAAAAATATATCTTTTCTCCAGCCCTCCTCAATTAAAAACAAGTGTTTATTTTGTATGAAAAAAATTTGCAGAATGCTGATCACAGGAAAGATTTGCCAGTTGCACTGAGTAATTATTATTCATATACTATAATGTTATTTTACATTTATCTTGTCTTCTCCAACTCTTTTTTTGGTTACTATTTGCATGGAATAACTGTTTCCAACCTTTCACTTTTAACCTGGTTGTGTCCTTACGTCTGAGGTGGGTCTCTTATAGACAACATATAGGCAGCTAATATTTTATTCTCCATTCTATCAGGCTATGTCTTTTGATTGGAGAGATCAATCCATTAAAAATTAGTGTTATTACTATAAAGGCATTTCATCGATTTTGTCCTTTGGCTCTCTGTTGTCATATCATTCTATTGTCTGTCTTCCTATCCTTTAGTTTACCCTTCCTAATAATCTTCATTTCTAAACTCTACTCCAAATCTCTCATCCTTGTTTTTTACTTTCAGGCTGCAGCACCCCCTTTAGTATCTCTTGCAAATCTGGTCTTTTGATAACATATTCTATCAGTTTTTGTTTGTCTGTGAAGATGTTGAACTTACCCTCATTTTTGAAGGAGAGCATTGCCAGATATAGAATTCTTGACTGGCAGTTTTTTTCTCTTTCAGTACCTTAAATACATCATACCACTTTCTTCTCTCCTCTGGTTTCTGATGAGAGGTTAGCACTTCATTTTATCAAGTTTCCCTTGAATGTGATGGTTTGCTTTTTTCTTGCTGCTTTCAGAATCCTCTTTTTATCTCTGATATTTGTCATTCTGAATAGTAGGTGTCTCAGGGTAGGTCCATTTGGGTTTATTCTGTTTGGGGGTGTGTTGTCCTTCTTGGATATTGATATTTATGTCATAAGGGTTGGGAAGTTTTCAGTCAATATTTCCTCAAATATTCTTTCTGCATCTTTTCCATTGTCTTCTCCTTTTGTGACACCAATAATGCAAATGTTTGTGCATTTAGCATTGTAATTTAATTCCTTGAGACTTCGTTCCATTTTTTTCCCATTCTCTTCTCTTTTTATTCTGTCTTTTCTAGTTCAGATGTTCTGTCCACAGAATCACTAATTCTGTCTTCAAACAATTCAAGTCTGCTCTCATGTGCCTCTAATGTATTTTTTACCTCATCCATTGTGTCTTTCATTTCCATAAGGTGTGTTAGTTTTCTTTGCAGGCTTTCAAATTTTTCTTTATGCTCTCCCAGTGTCTTCTTAATATCCTTTATTTCTTTAGTCATGGGAGAGTTGTGTGATTATCACTGATTAATTGTATTAAATCCTGTATCTCTTCAGGATATTTGGTTTGTTCTTTTGGCTAGGCTATCTCTTCCTGTTTACTAGTATGGCTTGTATTTTATTTGCTGATGTGTTAGCACCTGAATATGTTGGTAAATTTACTCTGGTGGGTAATTTCTCTCTCTTGCCTATTTTTTTCACAGATTTTCTTTGATATTTGGTTCAACTTATTCTCAGTCTTTAAAATTTCCCAGCTTAAGTTTTCAAAATCAGGCAAGGGACTTACTAGTGAGGCACAGATTTTCTCCTAAGGGTTGGATCCAGAAAGCACGTTTTTGTCCATGCAGTTTCTAGACTGGCCAGCAGATGGCACTAGTCACCACACCTTTCCACAGATATGTTTCAGTCCTGCCCTTCCTGTGTTCCTGTGTTGAATCTCCAGATCAGAGTGGGCCCTGCTGGCCGAATTCACTGAAAAAAAGGACCCTGACCTCCCCTTCCTTTTCCCTTGAAACAGCTGACAGAGAGGAATATGTCTGTTCCCTTCTCAGTCAGTTGCAGTGAGCCAGGTGTTTTACCTCAGCTTAATATCTTGGGAGTGGGAGAGGGGAGCCTTTCCTGGTCACCACAGGGCTTGGTAACTCATGTTTGTCATTTTGACTTCTTCGTCTCTCTGTCTTTCAACCTCCTGGAGTGCTGTCCTGGTCTGCTGACCCCCAAAGCAGGTCCCTCCGACAGCATTTAGCTCTTTCTCCATTGTTTTTGTGATAGCATTCAGCTCTGCCTGTTAGTCTGTTGCCATCTTCACATACCTATTAATTTTGAATGAAAAAAAATAGTTGAGAATGACCCGATAAAGCAAATTCTGCTCCAATGTTATCAGGCTTACTTGCTTCCATCCTAGTATTATACTCCTTTCATATGCACTGGGTTAGCTCTACACAAAGTAATTAAATAGATGCAATCATTCTTTTGAGAAGTCTTTATTTAAGGTTTACTTAAGGTTGATAATTATTATACAAATGGAATGCATATCTCCATATTATGTTCCAGACCTCTTCCCTAATTCCCCATGGAGAGGAAGACACTTTTCCCTACCCCAACTGAAAATAATGCTGAGAAATTTGAGGAATTAGGAGATGAGGTAATGGGACAGTAAACTGATTGAGGGAGTGGTGGTGACATTGGAGATGAGTCTCAACATTTATTCTATCAGCAGTCACCTTTCCTCTTGCCTTTCCCCTCAAACTCCAATCACATTGCAATGGGAAAGATATCAGGGTGGATAGGTTTTGTTGTATTGTTTTGATTTGATTCTTTGTCAATCTAACAATTTTGAACAATATGTCATAATGCTCAAGTCTATGTATTTTTTTCTTATTCAAAGAATGTTAGAGATGAAAGGAATTTACAGTATATCTCATTAACTCTTTTGTTTTACAACTTAAGAAACTAAAAAAATAAAGGGTTTTCAACAATGTCATGCAAATAAATAGAAAACTGACATGAGATTTCTACTCCAGTATAATGTTACTAACCCATAGTCTCTCTGAAACATTTTATGTCTTGCATTTCTAGTAGTTTTGTTGGCTTATCTTGGGGGTGGGGGGTTGGTTTGTCATGTCTATCAAAGAGCATCCAGTTATTCATTCAATAATGGTACCCTTATGAATTATGGTATTTCATATTCTGAAGAAAGAGAAATAAAGAGATAAAACATAGCCACGAGAGCAACATGTCCTTCTTCTAGGTAGCTCATACAATTTTGAACCAATACAACATTAATGGAGCTATTGATTGTCAAGAGAAAATGGTCCTTTAGTCCAGATCTAAAATATACATCATTCTTCACTGTAAATCAGAAATGTGGGTACATTGTCAATATGGGCAATCCAGGTTCTTGCTTTAGGAAATCTATGTGACTTGATTAGCTATTTTTGATTATTAGAAGTCCCATGTGCATAAGGGGTCTTCTTTACTCCCTCCTCAATGTACTATGAGGTAGACTTTAACCTGGACATTGCTACTTCAGAACCCAACAAAGACCAGCAAAAACATTCTGTGCACCTTCAACCTTTCTAAAAACAAGACCCCAAGACCCTAGTGTTTCTTAACTGCCTCAGTTCCTTGAACTAGCTTCACTTTTCCTCTCAGACCCCAGTTCTACTTTTATCACACTTTGAAAAATGCACGTCTGAGGCTTTTCAAATTTTTGGAGCAGATATTCTCTATCTATATATATTTAATTATTTATAAATTATTATCAATAATGATTTATGCATTATAAAACATATACAAAAACCAGAAACTTTTAAAGAATGAGATGACAAAGCAAACAATATTTTAAATAATTTCTGTTTTAATTTCCCAACACTATACAATAGCTTTTTGTTATCACTAAAAATATTATTAGTCCTATTTTAGTAAGAACAATGTGTGTGAATTTGCTATATTATTTCTGAAAACTTTTGTTTAATATTTTATGATGGAGAGACTTAATTCATTTTATTTTATTTCAATAATTGGCTTTAATGGCTGTTATACCTTAAAAGAAATATACCTTGCAAGATTATGTAGATACACATGAAAGAAGTGCATTAACCTTTGTGCTTTCTAATTAATTATACCATTCTTCAAAATTTATAAAATTAATTGAAGATGTCCTATTACATCAGGTACTCTCATGCATTTTTCTAGCATAACCTTATTTATACCTCATAGTAACTCTATGAATAGATACTATTTATTACCTCTTTTTATAGATGAAGCGACTGATGCAATGGCTTTTATAGGTGACAGAGCATTTTTCCCAACATCTTCCAATAATTCTCCATGTTATCAGTATTCTTATAAAGTTGTTACTTTCTCAATCAACCTCAGTTTGAAGGAACGGTAAAATATATATGAGTTTGTGTGTGAGTATATGTGTGTATTTACTTTTAAACACAACAAAATTTGGAACTACTTGAAATTATAACAATGAGGTGGAGCCAGTGGCCACTTGACACTTTTGGGGTAGGGAGGGGACGAGCAGTTGAAATACAGTGGCTTCTTTGGGAGTTGGAGGTTGTCCTGAGTACTGTTGTGGCAACGGATGTAGGCCATTTTAAATCAGCACACACCACTCAGAACTGAGTGGGAGAGAATGTGGTCTACAGTGTGAACTGTGGTCTATGGTTGGTGGCAAGGCTCCAGGATGTGTAAGTTCATTGAGGGTGGTGGGCCACACTGTGGGAGACGTTTGTGTGGGATGCATTGGGAGGTGTGGGAGGTGGGCAACATGGGAATCCCAGTGGGTTCCGTGTAATATTTTGGGTAATCTAAGCACCTCTTAAAATATATGTATATATATATATATATAAACAACATTTTTGTAAGCAAATACACATATATGCATATATATTTATATATCATTTTGCAAATGTTTGTATGTATTGTGAGAATTTTGATTTTTACCCATAATAAAAATAAAAAATAAAAATAAATAAAAATAAAAATCTGCATTAGCTTTGAGAACACCTCTTTACAGACTTGATCACAAAATAACAAAGAACGTCTGTGTGGAATAAAGATTTCCATGGTCACTCTCAAGATCTTCACATAGTGATGTAAAGATTCTATAAGATAGCATAGCCTCAGATCCACTACCCTGGTACATGTAAACTGTAATTTCTTCCAATAAGGTGAGAACAAACTAGAGAGGTAAGAAACTACTGTCACAACTTCCTCCTGCTCCTCCTTCTCCAATCTATGCAGTAGATCTATACAGAATAAGCTATACAGATTGATAGTCTATACAATAATGCATAATTTCTTTCTTGTTTAGACAAAAAGAAATATAGACATTTTAATATACTATTTTTGCATTTTACCCTGCACTTCCCCAGTTTTTAGTATCCCACAATGAAGTTTCATCATGTCTGTAACTTGCCTTGCCATCATGTGTTACCATTGTCTCTTATTAATGATATATAGAAATCTAGGACCAGGTCCCCCTTTCTGGAGACACTAGAAGCTTCTCTAGTTCCAAAGCCAATTGTCATCCCATCAACTGACATGTAAAGGAAATTAAACATCTGATGAGACATGTGCTGCAAATCAGCTCTCCACTTGCAGAGACAAACATGAATAGGGAAATGGCTGGCAAGGGATCAGCCTGACATTCCCCACTTCACCTTGTATTTGGATTCAGGACATTGTGAAAGAAGATTATAACCCAAACATTATTTTGGCCATGGCACCTTTTTTTCTCAAATAATAAAAGAATACTGAAAAGAACCATACTTGGATAGAAAGCACTATAGAAATCAAGAGATCCAAATTTTAACCCACTTCTGCTGTGAAATAGCTATAGGTTTACGACATCATTTTATCTTCTATACCTCAATATCCTCAACTTTACAATGAATGTTAGATGAGGCTCAGTAGTTTTCAAACTTTATTCTTTATTTAGCAAGTCTTTTATTACATAATGCCCTAGGTGGCATGGTTAAGTTGGGACAAGGCCCCTAGGTGCCCTTCCCTACCCTGGAGTACCTTGCACGGTCACTCCAGGGAGTCCAAAGCGCCACAGAAGACAATCTGAAAAACATCAAACTAGGTCTCAAAGTCATCCACACTATGGTTGATGAGCCAGGAAATCTAATTCAGTTTTATCCCTTTTCCTTGCCTCAAAAGAGGATGACTCATTATTATAAAATGGGAAATTTATGTAACTCTGTCACTTAAAGGCAGAAAAATTGTAGCCCAGGCAACTCTACTGAAATGTTTTCATCTAAACGGAGTTTATCCTCAGCGAGGTCACTGAGGTTTTTAGCTAGACCCGTTTGTACTCAACCATTCCCAAATAAGTTGTCGCTATTCATTAACCTTTTTCTTTCTTGTTAAATAGCAGCATTAGAAATCATCTATAGATGAGCACTCAAACTGCACTTCTCTTGTGTATTCTTATTTTTTGCCTAGCTTTTTGAGGTCAGAAAACAAGCCAAAAGCCCAGGAAGGCACAGCAGCAATGGGGACATGGCTATATAAAGAAGGCTTTCATTAACCTTGCTGACCCACCATAATTTCAAATGTCACCAGCTAATCAGAGACTTTACTGACATCATCAATGGATAGAGAGGAGAGATATCCTGTGGGATCAGTCTTTTCTCTTAGTCTGAAATATATATTTATAACGCCACAGGGTTACTTTTGCTCTTAAGTGGTGGTGGGAAAATTCCCCCCTATTATTGAAATGCATGCTCCTAATGCTGACGTTAATGATTAATTTTGACAGAACAGCAAAAACATGTATTTAAATGCCAGAAACTGACTACATTATTGGCGTCTCTTCTACTAAATTCTCCCATGGCATTTTGACAACATGGGCAGCTGTAAACTTTGGCTTACTAATCCAGAAAAAAAAAGGTAAGCTAAATTCTATGTCTTTTCTTACAAATGATATCCCCCCATGACTCATATTAATCTCAATGGGAAAAACACAGAATTAAGTATTCATAATTATTTCAATGCTAATTGAAGGTATATTAGGTTTTTTATATAATAAAATATCCAATAATTTGTTCCCCTGTCTAATGCACCCATTTAAGATACATAAAATAGAATTTTTAAAGGAGTTCAACTAAATTCAAGAGAAATAGGCGATGGTTTCGCTAAGGTAAGGAAAAATTTGCAGTTGGAATGTCATTAATTTCATAGTTTAAATAAAACTTAAAATAAGTTTCTTTTGCCAAAAACATTGCTCAGACATAAGTTACTCACTTAGACTTTGTTTACCTTTAGTTATTTTCATCCACACACCAGCCTAAACCAAATGTGCCTGTTATTACCATTGATAATTGAATTAAATACATAATAAACTAATAAAATATGGGTGTGAAAATAGTCCTCTCAAAATACACAAATAAATATGCAATGACACCTTAGGCTTTCGATATTTGTCATGTACAGCTCCAGGTCTGTGCAAATTACTTTAGATCTCCAATACACTCATCAAGTAAAACTGCTTCTTAATCAGAGACTTGTATGCGCCTTCATCAAACTCAGGTACTTTTGTCCCTATTTATCATGGAAGGAAAGAAGAGCAAAGTGAGATTATGAGAGCCTGTCCCTGACTTAAAATAAGTACCTTTACATTTAATTCACTCCAATTCATCTCATTCCCTAAGGATTATGACCTAAGACTTGACTTTACCCTTGAGAACAGTTGGCTAATACAAACCAGGTAATAGAAATATGGATAAAATAGCATTATATAGGGAAAGAGAAAGAAAAGAACTACAGAAATTGAAATTGGAGGCAATAAGGGAGGAAAATTCTATAAACTGAAGTTTACAACCAGTACCTGCACAGGGACACCAGCATCTAAATTTTAAGGTAAAAAAAAAAAAAAAAAAAAAAAACCAAAATATTTTCCTAAATACATGATGAAAACATGCCTATGGCTATTTCTTTCGGAATGAGAAAATTCTGTATAGTCACAATCTACTAACACTAAAAGAATAATCAGTATCTTTAGTTTTTTTCTTTTAATTAAGGTTTTTAAAAATTGTTTAATTAAAAAAAAATTTTTATCCCCCCCACCCCCACCCGAGATGGCTCCCTAGTCTGTGTGTTCATTGTCTGCTCATCGTTTTTAGGAGGCACAGGGAACTAAGCCTGGGACTTCCCATGTGGGAGGTGAGTGTCCACACGCTTGAGCCACTTCTGCTCCCTGCAAGTTGTGGTGTCTGCTGATTGCAGTGTATGTTCGCCTTCTTTAGGAGGCACCTAACCCGGGACCTCCCATGTGCTAGAACCACATCTGCTGCCCAATACCTTTAGTTTTTGACAGTTTCTTCATAATGATGGAGGGAAGAGAAGGCCACTAAAGTATCGTTAAATTATTGATGGACTAGCTATTTAAAATTAGAGTCTATAATTTGCAAACACTATAAGCAGTGCTTTCTTCTGTATAGTTGCAGATCAGTAAAAGAATTACTCTCTATTCATTTTCACTTCAACTGATTTGAAAACCCAAGTTATTAATTTATTATGGAATTATGTCATCAGAATAGCAGATGTAACAATGTTCTTGGAATCTCCGTTCAGGCTCTGCCTCTTACTCATTTTGTAATCTCATGTGACTCACATAATCTCCCTGGTATTGTTTTGAAGATCAAAACAATTTCACAATGTCTCTGGGATTGTTTTGAAGATTAAACAAATGCAACTTGAAAATTATAATAACAACTTTCACTGCACTGACATATTGCTGATTAATTTGAGAATGCTGGTGCACTTCTGCTTGCTCCAGATATTTTAATCGTGTACTTTCTTTCAGATGTACTAATATAAAATAAGCCTGTTAACACAGATAATTTAACTTTTACAAAATAAATTAATAAAACATGGGTATAAAATAAGAGTATTTGTTCACATAAAAATTAATTTTTCTTGGAAAAGTTAATTTTTCTTGGAAAAAGAGAATTTTTTTACATCACAAGTATATTAAATTTTTTGTAGCCTTTCAAGAAAATTAGCTCATATAACATAAAACATTTAATATAGCACTTTATGTAAGAAAGTCAATTTGAAACACAAATCAGCAGACTCATACTTCAAGAAAAGACTGAAGCCCTAATATGAAAAGATCATTGAATAGATTACTTCTTTTGTTATGAAATTAAATATTTAAGGTATTAGGTATCATTTTTTTTTTTTTTAGGTATCATTTTTATGCCTCCTCAGTATTCCACTAAGGAACCATTTATAGGTTTATATAATTCAAAGGTGTTAATTACATTCAAATTTTGTGTGATTATCACTACCTTCCATTACCATGATTTTTCCATCACCCCAAACAGAAAGTCAGCATTCAGCATTAACTCCCATTTCCCAAGCCCTTCACTGGCCCCTGGTAAACCTGTATTCTGGATTTTGACACTATATATTTGTGTATTATAATTATTTTATATCAATTGAGACAATACAATATTTGTTCTTTTGTGCACAGCTTATTTAATTCAACATAATATCTTCAAAATTCATCCATTTTTCTCTCATGCAACAGAGCTTCATTCCTATTTAAGTCTGAATAATATCCCATTGAGGTATCTGCACTTTTGTTTATCCGTTCACCTGTTGATGGACACTTTGGAAGTGCCCATCTTTTGGAAATTGTGAACAATGCTGTTATGAACATCAGTGTGCAAATATTTCTTCGATTCTCTGCCTTTAATTTTTTTTGGTATATACCTAGAAGTGGGATTGCCAGGTATTAGGGTTCCATGCATAGCTTTCTGAGGAACCACCTAACTACTTCCCACAGCATCTGAGCCATTTTTAGATTGCCATAAACAATGAACAAGTATTTACATTGTTCCATATCCTCTCTAAAGTTTATGTTATGTTAATAAGTAGCTGTTCTAGTGGGTTTAATTTGCATTTCCCTAATGGCTAATGATGTTGAGCATCTTTTCATGTGCTTATTGGCCATTTGTATATCTTCTTTGGGAAAATGTCTATTCAAGTATTTTGCTCATTTTTAAAATTGGGCAGTTTGTCTTTTTGATGTTGAATTTTAGGCTTTCTTTACATGCTCTGGATATTAAACACTTATCAGATACATGGTTTTCAAATATTTTCTCCCATTCTGTAGGTTGTCTATTTATTTTCATGATAAAGTCTTTGATGCATGAAAGATTTAGTTTAGGTGAAATCCCATATATCTATTTTTTCTTTTGTTGCTCGGGCCTTTGGTGTAAAATCTAAGAAAGCATTGCCTGACACAAGGTCCTGAAGATGCCTCTTCTTTTGAGTTTTGATTCTTATATTCTTATTTTGAGTTTTGGTTCATATATTTAGGTCTTTTAATCCATTTTGAGTTGATTTTTGTATAGGGCTTCACCTGCATTCTTTTGCATATGGATATCCAGTTTTCACAGCACCATTTGTTGAAGAGACAATTTTTTCTCCATTGACTGGACTTAGAACCCTTGTCAAAAATCAATTGTCCATAGATACGAGGGTTTATTTCTGAGCTCTCAGTTTGAGTCCATTGATCTATATGTCTGTCTTTGTGCCAGTATGACACTTTTTTGATTACAGTAGTTTTGTAATAAATGTTAAAATCAAGAAGTTAAAATTCTCCAACTTCATTCTTCTTTTTCATGAATATTTTGGCTATACAGGGCTCCTTACCTATGCATATAAATTAAATTATTTGCTTTTCCATTTCTGCAAAGAAGGCTGTTGGAATTTTGATTGGTGTTGCGTTGAACCTATAAATTGCCATGAACACAGACTGTCCTTCCATTTATTTAGGTTTTCTTTTATTTATTTCAGCAACGTTTTGTTGTTTTCCATGTATAAGTCCTTTACATCCTTGGTTAAGTTTATTACTAGATATTTATTTCTTTTATTTTCTTTTGTAAATGGACTTTCCCTTGATTTCCTCTTCTGATTGTTCATTACTAGTCTATACAAACACTACCATTTTGTGCTCATTCATCTTGCATCCCACTACTTTGCTGAATTTCTTACCTTTAGTAGCTTTGTTGCAGATTTTTCAGAATTTTCTATGTAAAGGATCATGCAAATAGGAAATTTGTACCTTTGAATCATTTCTATTGTATTGTCTTTGAGAACACTGATTTTTTCTTCTCAAGGCTCTAATCTGCTGTTGAACCCTCTAGGGAATTTTTCATTTCAGCTATTGTGGTTTTTCTTTTCTTTTTTTTTTTTTTAAGGTTTATTTTATTTATTTATCCCCCCACCCCAACCCTTGTTGTTTCTGCTCTCACTGTCTGTTCTCTGTGTCCATTCGCTGTGTACTCTCTGTCTGCTTGTCTTCTCATCTTCTCTTTAGGAGGGTCCAGGAACCAATCCTAGGACCTCCGATGTGGGAGAGAGGCACTCAATTGCTTGAGCCACCTCAGCCCCCTGGTTTGTTGTGTCTCTCATTCTCATTGTGTCTCCTCTTTGTCTCTTTTTGTTGTGCCAGCTTGCCACGTGGGCCAGCTTGCCTTCACCAGGAGGCTCTCGGAATCAAACCCAGGACCTCCCATATGGTAGATGGGAACCCAATCGCTTGAGCCACATCTGCTTCTCTGTTGTGGTCTTTAACTCCAGTATTTCTGTTCAGTTCCTTTTCAAAATGTCTCTCTCATATTAAGATGCTCATATTGTTCATTCATTCTTTGCCTGATTTCCTTAAGTTCTTTGACCATATTTTCCTTCATAACCTTGAGTATATTGAAGATGATTTTTCTTTTAAATGTCTTTGCTTAATATGTCCAAACTCAGGTATTCTTTATTGCTAGTTTCTGAAATTTTATCTTGCTCCTTTGGATTGGGAGATCATTTCTTGTTTGTTTGTTTGTTTATCATAATATTTGGTACATTGTAATTTTTTAATGTTTTAACTCTGGGATTTAGTCCCTAAACTTTCTATTCCTTAGGTTTGTATCCAGATTGTGATACAACAGATATTTCCTGGACTGCAAGAAGCTAACAAAAACAGACATACCAATGCAACAAGTCACCTTTCACAATGTTTGCAAATTGGCTCTAAATTGATTGGTCCTCTTTTTCAGAGTTTAGCCCTCCTATCAAGAAGACCAACCCAAGGCACATGTGAAGTGCCAGGTACTCTCTGACTTTTCTGAGCCTAATTCTTATTCTGAGCTTTGGCTCACTTGTGGCCTTAGGGATTCTCTTATTTACAGGAATGAGAATTTCCCCTCTATTCCTTATAAAAAAGACTTTCCCCACCTCCCAGGTGCTTTATTTTATGTGTTAAAGCTGGTAGTATTTTGTCCTAGCCCATTTTGACTTAATTGTTTCTTACACTGCTTTAGCTGTCTGCAAGCTGTTTTTACCAGCTGAGCAACTTCTGGGAGGGCAAGCCAGAGATGATTTTCATGACTCAGAGTTTGACTGCCATATGATAAATTGGCACTGAAATGCTGGCACCCAATATGTAAATAGTGGTAACTCTCTAGAACAGGGCTAGGGACCTACAATGGGAGCACAGGCTGGCTCCACGTTGTACCAGGGATGGCAAGTGAGGGGCCAGCAAGGGCACAATAGGCTTCTCCTATGCTTTTTTTTTCTTTTATTATTATTATCATGAAAGAAGCTTCAGATTACATAAATGTTACATCAAAAATATAGGGGATTCCTATATACACCACCCCCTCCCACTCCCACACTTTTCCCCATTAACAACATCTTTTATTAGTGTGGTACATTTGTTATAATTGATGAACACATATTGAAGCATTGCTACTAACCATGGTCTATAGTTTATAGTTTACACTTTGTGCCTCACAATTTTATAGGTTTTGACAGGATGTATAATGGCTTGTATCCATCATTGCAATGTCATGCAGAACAATTCCAGTGACCCAAAAATGCCCCATGGTACACCTATTCTTCCCTTTCCCTCCCCTTGAACCTCTGGTGACCACTGCCTTTATATCAATGTTACAAGTTCTCCCATTACTAGAATAATAAGTCTACTTTAGTCCATAGTTGCATTCAAGAAAACAAGTTCTGTTTTCTTTTTTCAGTACTTGCCTAGTTACTGTAATCCTTTAACTGTTTTCTGGAGTTTTGATGAAGATGGCTGTACCAGTTTTGCTGGTAGTTATTCAAAGATTCTGTGGAAGAATGGCACTTGAGAGTGTCTTATGCCAACATAAGTGTCTTATACTCTTTATTCCTTCTGAAATTCAATATTTCCATCTGAGATCCTTTAATATCTTATGTTTCTATATAGTTTCTGTGTATTTATATTGCCTAGCATTTTATGAATTTATTAAATTATTGGAGTGATGGTTAATTTTATGTGTAAACTTGGCTTGGTTATGGTGTCTAATTATTTGTGCACTGGCCTAATTGTTGTTGTGGAGGTATTTAGTAAATGAGATTAGCATCTACATTCAAGTGAGTTTAAGTAAGGGAGACTAACTTTGAAAATATGGGTGGGTCTCATGCAATCAGTTGGAGGCCTTCAAAGCAGTTAGTGTTCCAGGAAGAAATTCTGCCTCAAGACTACACTATCTATTCCTCTTTGAGTTTTCAGCCAGCTGGCCTTTCTGCAAGATTTCAGAATAAAAACTACAATATCATCCTTATCAGAATTTACAGTCTGCTGGCCTGCCTTATGAATCTCAGACTTGCCAACCCCCAAAATCATATTCTTTATTAAATTAAATGTCTTCATATGTGTGTGTGTATGTGTATATGTATGTTTGCATGTGTATATAATATATCAATCACATTCTTTATTAAATTAAATGTCTTCATATGTGTGCGTGTATGTGTATATGTATGTATGTGTGCATGTATATATAATATATCTCTCTATATGTACCCTGTTCATTCTGTTTCTCTAGAGAATCTTGACTGAAACAATTGGGTAATACCTTTCATCAGATTTAGAAATCATTGATCATTATTTTCTCAAATTAAATTGTGCTTTTATCTCTCTGCTCTTATTCTGGACTTAAATTCCATGTATAGTAGAACTTTTGACTGAATCCCACATCTCTCCCATTGACTTATCTTTGAATTCACTAATACTATCACCAGCAACTTCCAGTCCCTTGCTAAACCCATCCAATAAATATTTATATGCCAAATATGTTTATTTTCCAATTCTAGAAAGTTCATTTGAATTTAAAAAAAATTCATATCCTACTTCTCTTTTGAAATGTTCCATCAGTTCTTTAATGTTTCTATCTTTCCTTATCTTCTGACTATATTACAACTATTTTTAATCAATTTTATTGAAATGCATTCATAAACCATACAATCCATCTAAAGCTTATAATCAGTGACATTTGGTATAATCAAGAATTGTGCCTTCATCACTGCCACCAATATTAGAGCAATTTCATTACTCCAAAAAGAAAAATTCCCTACCCCTTAGTAGTCACCTTCCAGTCCCTCTATCCTTCCCCTGCCACATATAACTGATAATCTATTTCCATCTAAATAAGTTTATTTATATTTACATTTTGCATAGATGGAGTCTTACAATATGCAGTACTTCTAGGAACTAGAAATCTAGTTTCTTTCATTTAGCATACTTCCTTTTTTAACCATTGATGGAAAAATATTAATATATTGCTATTCCCTACAGTCCATAATTTGCTTTGGTTGTATCACCCTATTAATAATTTATAGCATTAACATGCATTTGTTCTATTTCAGAGAAGAACATTCTTATATATGCACTATTAGCCACACTCATTTTCCAAAAGAGGGTTGACTATGCTATACAGTCCCATGTTTCATTTTTCAGCTTTCCTTCTAGTGATACATTGGACATCTCATTGTAGTTTTGATTTGCATTTCCCCAATAGCTAGTGATGCTGAACATCTATTTATGTGGATTTTCTTTTTCACCATTTGTATTTCCTCTTTCGAAAAATGTCAATTCAAGTCTTTTGCCTATTTTTTAAATCGGGTTGTTTGACTTTTCATTGTTGAGTTGTAGAATCTCTTTATATATAAGGAATATTAAACCCTTGTTGGATATGTGATTTAAAAATATTTTCTCCCATTGAGTAGGCTATCTTTTCCCCCTCTTAACAAGTCCTTTGAGGTGCAAAGTGTTTAATTTTGAGTAGGTCCCATTGATCTATTTTTTCTTTCATTTATGCTTTGGGTATGAGGTCTATGAACCTACCTCCTACTACCAAATCTTGAAGATGTTTTCCTACATTATCTTCTAGGACTTTTATGGTCCTGACTTTTATGTATAGGTATTTGATCCATTTTGAGTTGATTCTTGTATAAGGAGTGAGATAAGGGTCCTCTTTCATTCTTTTGGTTATGGATATCCAGTTCCCTGAGCACCATTTGTTAAAGAGACTGTTCTGTCCCAGGTAAGTGGATTTGGTAGACTTGTCACAAAACAGTTGACCATAGAGATGAGGGTCTATTTCTGAACTTTCAACTCAATTCTGTTGATCAATGTGTCTATCTTTATGCCAATACTATGCTGTTTTGACCACTGAAGGTTTGTAATATGCTTTAAGGTCAGGGAGCCAAAGTCCTTCGACTTCACTTTTCTTTTTTAGGATGCTTTTGGCTATTTAGAGCCCCTTTCCCTTCCAAATAAATTTGGTAAATGACTTTTCTATTTCTGTAAAGTAAGCTGTTGGAATTTTGATTGGGATTGCATTGAATCTATAAATCTATTTGGGTAAGATTGACATAAGGATATTTAGTCTTCGAATCCATGAACATGGATTGGCCTTCCATTTGTTTAAATCTTCCTTGAGTTCTTTTAGCACTTTTTGTAGTTTTCTGAGTACATGTCCTTTACTTCCATGACTAAATTAATTCCTAGATAATTGATTCCTTTTGTTGCTATTGTAAATGTATTTTTTTCTTGACTTCCTCCTCAGATTGTTCATTCCTAGTATATAAAAACACTACTGATTTTTTCATGTTGATCTTGTATCCTGACATTTGGCTAAACTCATTTATTAGTTCTAGTAGCTTTGCTGTAGAAATTTCAGAATTTTCTAACTATAGGACCATTTCATTTGCAAATACTGAGAGTTTTACTTCCTCTTTTCCAATCTGGATGACTCTCATTTCTTTTCCTTGCCTACTTGCTCTAGCTAGAACTTCTAGTACAATAGTAACAGTGGTGACAGTGGTCATCCTTGTCTTGTTTTTGATCTTAGAGGGAAAGCTTTAAACTTTCCCCTACTGAGTAAAGTGTTTGCTGTGGGTTTTTCATATAAGCCCTGTTTCATGTTAAGGAATTTTCCTTCTCTTCCTATCTTTCAAAGTGTTTTTATCAAGAAAAGATGCTGGATTTTGTCAAATGCATTTTCTGTATCAATGGAGATGACCATGTGTTTTTTATCCTTCAATATTTTAAATGGTTTATTATAATTATTGATTTTCTCATGTTGAACCACTGTTGCATAACAGGAATAAAACCCACTTGATTGTGGTGTATAATTATTTTAACATGATGTTGGATTTGATTTGCAAGTATTTTATTGAGAATTTTTGAAATTTTCTAATTTCATTAGACAGATTGGTCTATAATTATCTATTCTTTTAGCATCTTTATCTGGTTTTGGTATTAGTGTAATATTGGCATCATAGAATGAGTTGGGTAATTTTTCCTCCTCTTCAAGTTTTGGAAGAGTTTAAACAAGATTTGTATTAATTCTTCTCAAAATCCTTGTTAGAATTCATCTGTGAACTTTTCTTTGCTGGGAGATATTTGGTAACTGATTCAATCTCTTTCCTTGCCATTGGTTTGTTCAAGTCTTGAATCTCTTCTAGAGCCAATGTAGGTTATTTATGTGTTCCTAGGGATTTGTCTATTTCATTTGAGTTGTCTAATTTGTTGGCGTACAGTTTTTCACAATATCCTCTTATGATCCTTTTTATTTCTGTGTGGTCATTCATAATGTCCCCCCTTTAACTCTAGATTTTATTTATTTTCATCTTCTATTTTTTTCTTTGTTAGTCTAGTTAAGAATTTGTCAATTTTATTCATCTTCTCAAAGAACCAGCTTTTGGTTTTGTTGATTCTATCTATTGTATTTTTGTTGTCATTCTCAATTTCATTAATTCCTGCTCTAATCTTTGTTATTTCTTTCCTTCTGCTTGCTTTGGGATTAGTTTGCTGTTCTTTTTCTAGTTCCTCTAGGTATTCCTGTTAAGTCTTTTATTTTAGCTCTTCATTTTTAATGTAGGCATTTAGGGCTATAAATTTCCAACTCAGCACTGCCTTCAATGCATCCCATAAGTTTTCCTAAGTTTTGTTCTCATTTTCTTTTGTCTCAAGATATTTACTAATTTCTCTTGCAATTTCTTCTTTGACTCACTGATTGTTTAAAAGTGTGTTGTTTAGCCTCCATATATTTGCTAATTTTCCCCTTTACCCCTAGTATTGATTTCCAGCTTCATTCCATTATAATCAGAGAAGGTGCTTTGAATAAGTTTAATCTTTTTAAATTTATTGAGACCTGTTTTGTGATCCAAAATGTGGTCTATTCTGGAAAAAGATTCATGAATACTTGATAAGAATGTAAATCCTGCTGATTTGGGGAGCAATGTTCTGTATATATGTTAGGTCTAGCTCATTTATCATATCATTCAAGCTTCCTGTTTCTTTGTATATCCTCTGTCTAATTATTCTATCTGTTCATGTGAGTGGTGTATTGAAGTCTCCAATTATTATTGTAGAAACATCTATTTCTCCCCTTATTTCTGCCAGAGTTTGTCTCATGCATTTAAAGTCTATTTTGTCTGATATTAGTATAGCTACCCCTGCTCTTTTCTGGTTAATGTTTGCAAGGAAATATCTTTTTCCAACCTTTCTCTTTTAGCCTATTTGTGTCCTTGTGTCTAAGATGAGTCTCTTGTAGACTACATATGGATAGTTCATATTTTTTTAATCAATTCTATCAGCCTGTGTCTTTTGATTGGGGAGTTTAATCCATTAACATTCAACATTATTACCATATGAGTATTGCTTACTTTGACCATTTTATTCTTTGGCTTTCATATGTCATATCTTATTTTTATGTCTTTTAACCTTTTGGGGTACTATTTCTGATATTCTTCATTTCTACTATTTCAGCTATGCCTCTCTTTCCTGTCTTTTCCTTTCAGGCCATAAAACTCCCTTGAACATTTCTTGTTGACTGGCCTCTTGTTTATGAATTCACTTATCTGTGAATATTTTAAACATACTCTCATTATTAAAGGACAGTTTTGCCAGATAAAGAATTCTTTGCTGGCAGTTTTTCTCTTTCAGTATCCTAAATATATCATATCATTATTTCCTCACCTCCATTGTTTCTGATGAAAATTCTATACTATGACTTACTAGATGCACCTAGTATGTAATGGATTGGTTTTCTCTTGCTGCTTTCAGTATTCTCTTTATCCTTGGCATTTGGCATCCTGAATATTATTTGTCTTGAAGTAGGTCTATTCAGATTTATTTTGTTTGGAGAATGTTGTGCTTCTTGGATGTGGATATTCATGCCTTTCATGAGAGTTGGGAAATTTTTAGCTATTATTCCTACAACACTCTTTCTGTTCCTTTCTCTTCTGATTCCTTCTGGAACTCCCATCACATATATGTCGGTACGCTTTGTGCTATAATTCAATTCCTTCAGTGCTTGCTCCATTTTTTTCCATTTTTTTTCTCTATCTGATGTTCTTCTGTCCTTTCAATTTCATATGCTCTGTCTAATTCTTTCTTCTGCCATTTGAAATTTATTTTCGTATGCTTCGAATGTATTTTTTTATCTCATCAATTTTGCCTTTCATTTCCATAAACTCTATTGTTTTTCTATTCAAACTTTCAAATTTTTCTATGTGTTCACCCAGTGTTTTCTTATTATCCTTTATTCCTTTAGCTATATTTTCCTTCAACTCCTTGAATTAATTTAGGAGATTTGTATGAGTAGCTTTATGTTACAACTCTTCTTTGACTCTGTTTCAACTTATTCCAGGTTTTAGAAAATTACCCCTGTTTAACTGCTCAAAACAGGGCCAGGGACCCACTACTGGAGTGCAGACCAGTTTCCAAGCACCTTGGAGAGGGTGGTAGTAAAGGCATCAAAAAGCCTCTTTTATTTATGTGCATGTATTAGTTAGCCAAAGGGGTGCCGATGCAAAGTACCAGAAATCTGTTGGCATTTATAAAGGCTATTTAAAGGCCATAAAGCATACGTTACTTCCCTCACCAAAGTCTACTGCTGCATGTTGGAGCAAGATGGCTGTTGTCTCTAGCTTTAGCCTTCCTCTCTGTCCTAAGGCTCTGTGGTCCCAACTTCTTCCAATCTCAGCTATAGGCTGGAGGCCCCGTCTCTCTTCCTGGAGCTCATTTCTTCCCAGGCTCAGGTGCAGCTCTGGGTTATCGAGCTCATCTCTCTTCCCAGGGCCTCTGCAGTCTGTATAGCTGTCTTTCTTCCTCTTTGTTCTTCTTCTCTGTGTGAGTGTCCACCCACCAAAGGGGTGGGGACTAAGCATCCTACTGCCATGGCCAAATCAAAGCCCTAATCTTAATTTAATCAGGAAAAAGTGAAACCTCTGAATATAATACAATCTAATACGCCCAGAGGAACAGACTAGTTTACAAACATAATCTACATTTCTTTTTGGAATTCATAAATAACATCAAATTGCTACAGTGCACTTTCATGTTCTACCAGCAGGTAGTACTCTTCAGCAAACCTCTCTGCTCAAACCCTGGAGGGGAATGTGTTCCCTTGACCCCACCCCCACCCCAGGTAAGTGGTGTAGAATCAATATCCTGGAGCACAGAGCAATCCCCCTCAGAGTGGGCTAATCAAAGCCAAGCCTTGCTATTCAAACTTGCTGATCAGATGCCTCCCTCTCCCCTCAGCCACACCCTCCCTGTTCCCCAGGAGGAAAGAAATTTCCATTCCTCTCTGTGTTAGCAGCCACCAATCACAGTAAGGAGGGTATTTTAGAAGGCAGGCTATCTTTAGCCCTCTCAGGCTCTCAGGTAAAGACAATGGTGTGGCCATGCCAGGCTGGGAAGGGTGGGATCCAGGGGACACGGCAGACCAATTCACTGGTTAAAAGCTGGATCTGCAGTAGGCTATTTCCCTCTCTCTCCCCTTTCTTGAGGAAGTGGACCCCTGCACTCCTCTTGGTCCATACTCATTAGCCAGGGACTGGAGGACTTGAAGCTGTCTACTCCAATAGTGATGATTGAGTGCCAGCAGTCACAACAGTCAAGTTACTCATGGATCCACTCCCACATAGTCTCTTTTTCTTCACTTCTCTCTTCTAGGTTAGATACCCAGACTTCACCTAGTCTCCTGATCCCCCCCAAAAGTTGTTCTGGACAGTTTCTGCCTGTCCTCTAGCTAATTTTTCTGGGAGAGAAGTTAGCCCTGTACCTCTCTAATCCTCCATCTTCCCCAAAATATTTACAATATTTGAAGGTCATTTCTACCAATGATACTATGTGAATACTCTTTGTGTCAGCTTCTATTAATATTTTATCTTTTTAAGATCAGTCACATTTTTAAGATCAGTCCATTTTTAAGATTAGTCACATTTTCCAACTTCTTCATATAAATACATATATACATAGACATAGACACATACTCTTTGTGATCCATTTTGAGTTAATTTTTGTAAAGAATATAAAGTCTGTATCTAGGTTCATTTTTTTTTTTGCATGTGAATATCCAGTTGTTCCAGCCCCAAAGACTGTCCTTTTTCCATTGAATTGCCTTTGCTTATTTGTCAAAGCTCAGTTTACTGTACTTTTGTGGGGTTTTTTATGGATTCTTAATTCTTTTCCATTGATCTATTTGTCTATTCTATGCCAAGACCACACTTGATTGATGTACCTTTATAGTAAGTCTTGGAAATCTGGAAATGTCAGTCCAATGCCTTTTCCTCTTCAGTATTTTGTTGGCTATTATGAGTCTCTTGTCTTTACATATAAACTTTAGCATACATTTGTTAATAGCCATAAATAACTTTTGATATTTTGACTGATATTGTACTGAATATATAGATCAAGTTGCAAAGAATTGACATTGTAATAACATTAATTCTTCCTATCCGTGAGCATGGAATATCTGTCCATTTATTTAGATTTTCTTTGATTTCTCTCTTCAGAGTGTTTTAGTTTTCTTTATATTGATCCCATACCTTTTTTTGATGTATGCCTATCATCCCCCCCCCCTTTTTTGGAGCTAATGTAAATGGTGATACATCTTTAATTTCAAATTCCAATTTTTCATTGCTTGTATATGGGAAAACAATTGAATTTTTATAATATATTTATATCCTGTAACATTGCTATAATCTCTGATTAGTTATCAATTTTTTTGATGATTCTTGGGGATTTTCTATATAGACTATCCTATCATCTGTGAACAAACACGGTCTCATTTCTTCCTTCCCAATCTCTATTCCTTTTAATTCCTTTTCTTGCCTTATTGAAATAGCTAGGACTTCTAGTACGATGTTGATTAGGAGTGGCAAAAGGGATCATCTTTGTAATTCCCCTTATTTTAGGGGGAAAGCATCTAGTTTCTCACTTTTATATATAATTCTAGCAGCAGGCTTATTGTAGATGTTCTTTAGCAAGTTGATGATGTTCCCCATTCTTATATTGCTGAGAGTTTATCATGAATGGATGTTGGATTTTGTCAAATTCATTTTCTGTACATATTGCTATGGCCATATGATTTTTTTTTCTTTATCCTGTTGACATGATGATTTACATTAATTTATTTTCAAATATCAGCCCAGTCTTGCAATCTTGCATACCGTAATAAATCCAATTTGGTTATGGTGCATAATTTTTTTTTATATATTGGTGGATTTGAGTTGGTAATATTTTCTTGGTGATTTTTGCATGTATGTTCATGAGAGATATTGGTCTATAATTTTCCTTCCTAAATGTCTTTACCTGGTTTTTTGTGTAAGGGTAATATTGGCCTAATATAATGACTTAAGACATGTCCCCTCTGCTTCTATATAAATTTTTGATTCACATATTTTGACTTTCTGTTTTGAGATACATATACATTCAGGATTGTTATTTCTTCTTGGAGAATTGATCCTTTTTCAAATTATGCAATGCTCTTTGTTATCCTTGATAAATTTTCATGGTTTAAAATCTGTTTTTCTGAAATTAATATAGCTACTCCACCTTTCTTTTAATTAGTGTTAGCGTGTTATATCATTCTTCATCCATTTACTTTTAATTCATTTCTGTCTTGATATTTAAAATGGATTTCATAGAGACAATGTATAGTTTTGTCTTATTTTTTTTATCACTTAGATAATCTCTGCCTTTTGCTTGTTGTACTTAGACAATTCATATTTAAAGTGATTACCAATATACTTAGATTAATAGCTACCATATTTGTAACTGTTTTCTATTTATTGCCCTTGTTAATTGTTTCTTTTTTGTCTTTCACTTTGTATTTCCTTTCCTTGGTTTTAACAGATATTTTGTATGATTCCTTTTTGTCTCCTCTTTTAACATATCAATCGTTTAGTGGTTACCCTAGACTTTGCAATATACAGTTACAATAATCTAAGACTACTTTGTTATGTTGGACAAGTTGTTATTGGTTAGTTAATTTAACAATGAGAAAAATAAGATAATTTATTTTACCTTTATTAATTCCTTCTCAAATGCTCTACCTTTCTTCATGTATCTCTGAATTTCTGAGCTATAACATTTTCCTTCTTTCTGAAGAACTACTTTTAACTTTTCTTGCATGGGGTGGTAGATCTACTGGCAACATGTTTCCTCAAATTTTATTTATCTGAGAAAGTCTTTTTTCTCTCTTTTACTTTTGAAGGATAATTTTGTTAGATACAGAATTCTTGGTTGGAGTTTTATTTCTTTCAGCTCTAAATATTTCACTACACTCAATTCTTGCTTGCATAGTTTCTGAAGAGAAATCTACTGTAATATTTATCCTTGTTCCTCTGTAGTTAAATTGTTTCTTGTTTTTGTTTTGTTTTGTTTTGTTTTTTTTACCTCTGGCTTCCCTCAAGACATTCTCTTTGTCTTTGATTTTGTGCAGTTTGAGTATGGAAATTTTAAAATTATTTATCCTCCTTGCTGTCTTGTGAGCTTTCTAGATATGTGGCTTTTTATCTGTCAACAATTTTGGAAATTTCTCAATTGTTATTATTTCCAATATTTCTTTTGCTCCTTGCTCTCTTGTTTTCTCCTTCTGGTATTTTCATTACATGTATGCTACATCTTTTGTAATTGTTCCACAGTTATTGGATATTCTTTTCCATTTTTTTTTTTTACTCTTTTTTCTTTTTAGTTTGTGTAGTTTCTATTTAACAATATCTTCAAACTCATTGATTCTCTCCTCAGCCATGTCCAATCTACTGATAAGCCCATCAAAGGTGTTCTTCATTTCTGATTCCACATTTTTTATTTCCTACATTTCTTTTTTATTCTTTCTTGGAGTTTCTATATCTCTGTTTACATTATCCATCTGTTCTTGCATTAGAGCCTTAACATATTAATCATAGTTATTTTAAATCCTAGATCTGTTAATTACCAATATTTGCCATATCTTATTCTGATTTTGATGTTTGCCCTGCCTCTTAAGACTATGTTTTTTGCTTTATAGCATGCCTTGTTTGTTGAAAGCAGAGCATGATCTGGGGAAAATAGGCTTTTAACATGAGATTTTATGTTTATTTGGCTAGTGTCAGACTGTGTTTACTGTTTTCTGTAGCTGTAGGTGTCAGTGGCTTAAATTCCCTCTAGTGTCCCTCTTTTCATCTCCCTGCAGTTTTTGGCTTTTCTTGGGGTCCTCTTCTTAAATAGGGTATGAGTCTTACAGTTCTTTCAGCTGTAATCCCTGTTATTTTTCAGGAGTCTTATTGATGTTGTGAGATGGAGAGAGGGAAGGGAAAGCATTCTGTAATCAATGTTTAGGTCTCGGTCTTTGAGTCAGCCTGGGGCCTTAGTAGTAACCTTCATAGATGGTACTCACCTTTTTGTTTCCACCCCTTGGTTGAGACAGGACAGCTAAATGGACTGGAGTTATGTATTTTCCTTCCTGTGGCCACATTGGTTATGGTCTGGCAAAATCATGTTGATTAGGCTCTGATAAAATAGTTTTCTATAAGGGCAGGCATTTTTAAGGAGAACAGACTATTCTAGGCATAGTTCCAAATGGTTATATTCCCCCTTTGTGCTGCTGAAAGCAGGAGGGTATTTTACACCAGTCTTCACAATTTGAACCTGGTTGGGCTCCTGGAGGTAAACTCTGAATGCACAGAGACTTCCCTAAATTTGGTTCTTCCGGAATTTTTATCTCTCAGGTTAACCGCCCACTAAATCTTCAGCAATTAGTCAATTATTATTTAAATATCCCAACTGTTTGCAGGCTCCAGGTTAGGTTTCTGCTCCCAGTGAGCTGTCATTCTCTGTATCTATCTATTTCTCCAGTTTTCAGAGTGGGACTTTGCCTTGTGACCTCAATCTTCTGAAAGATCTCAGTAGACTTGTTGATTTACAGTTTGCCAGGATTTTTCTTGTTGTAGAATGATAGTGACATTTTCCACGCTCCTTCTGTGTCATACTATAAACTTGTTAGGATGGGTCTTCAAATTTTCCTGAATTCTTAGGATGTGATCTTACTTCAAGGGCATGCTGTTTATGGGATCTCAACTAAAAGTCCGGTGTGTTACCCTAAAGACCTTTTTATTCTGCCTAGAACAAACTCTGATGTCACCTCACTTCTGTGTGTCTCTGAAATCTCTGCTCTGCTTTTCAGTTTCCTCATCAAAAAATGAAGCAGATATATTTAAAATCTCAAAGTTGTAAGCCACCAGCCAGCTAAATAATAAGCTTAGTGAGAATAATGGCACTCAGGCCTTGGAGACTGTCTAATCTCCTTAATGTGAAAGACTGACTCAAGAAAGCATCTCAAACCTCCTTAAATAGTGGATGGTTAATGCTTTAAACCCTAGAATAAAGGTAAATATTTCCAGTTAGAGCGACTTGAAGGTGAGAAGGTAGGGGAGTATCTATAAGAACTCTATGCTTACCTTGACTTCCAGCCTCATTCCTGCATTCAGCTCTGAGGCTGTCTCTTAAATCTCCACCTCCCCCAAGCCGATTGTTGTCATCACTTTCCCCCATCCATGTTCATAGGTGTCACCACAGATCCTCCTAGAGGAATGGGAACCACAGCTAATGGCATTGCAAGTGTAGAGTAAAACTTATTTTTCACTGAGGAGAGTAAGAGTTGAAGACCTTTGATTTAGATCTTCCTGTCTCCTCCCACTACTTCACTTGGAGAGTCCTGATATAGATCTTGGTAAACCCTGGGAAAAGAGGGTGGGGGAAGCATGGCCACATAAACATTAGTACTCCCATCTTTGGTTTAATTTGTAGAACTCTGTCACCTTTTCCTAACCTCAGTTTATAAAAGTTCAGACTCTTCCCACGGTAAAATAAGCAGGAAACTTCTAAGTCTTGGCTCATTGTCCTTCAACATGAAGTAAAATAAAACACAGTACAGTCTATGATTCACAGATACCTGGAATAAACATTCAATACCAAACCTACTTAAAATTTTATATTGGAGATTGACAAAGCTTAATAAATAATTACAAATTTCCTTCCAACTAAAAACTGTCATATACACAAAATTACAAGGATAAAAGAAGTGATGATAATCATCATTAATTAATTAAGCTGTTTTTAAATTTATTTGTAGCTATATATGCCATCTCAAGTAGAGATAAAATTACCACACCTTTTAATTTTTATAGTTTTGAACTAGCTTGATAAAAAGTAAAGATGCATGATCTGAAAATTAGTAACTATTCTTTTCAAATGGCTAGCTACTTCTGTTTACAAAAGATAATGGTAAAGCGATTTCACTAGTTTTTTCAAGAACGCATTAAACAGTAATTGAAAATTATTTTTGAGCAGGCATAACATTTGTGGGTAGAAAACATTAATGATAAAATTCATTCTAAATGCAGAATGGTGAGCTTTAAAATGCAGATTCGGCTTAAAAAGTTAGAGGAGATGGAATATTAATTTAAAGAACAGTATGACCCTGGAAAAAACACACATAGCATACAGTATATTATAGCTTTTTTTTAAAAAAAAAAACTTTTATTCAAGTATAGATAATAGGAAAATAAGGCATTCAAATTTTTAGATCTTTTCTCATTTGATGTGCCTTATTTATTTGTTTATTTATGGATGAAGCAATACTGTTCCCTTTAACATGAAAAATAAGTTACATTTTGAAATATCCATTTTTAAGATAAATATATCAACAGTAATCTACTTTTTAGATCATTCCTCTTATCTTCTAGAAGTTTCTTCTGCTAATATACTTCCTATTTGAAAGCCTATGTAATAAATTGAGACAAAACACTAAGTATATATTGTAAATATTTATAATATATAATATAAAAATTTTATATATTTTAATTTGATATCCCTAGGGACTATAAACTTCTTGAAGGGAAATACCTTGTCATTTGCATCTTTGGAAACTTCTATGATACTTAGCCCAATGTTGAGATTAAAATATGAAAATATGTGCTCAGGAATTTCAAGAAATTGTTTTTAGTCATTTTTAATCACCTTTAAGACCTCTTTTACCTTTATTTGGCTGTAAAAACAAAAACCAAATCTCTTATTTAAATATTTATTGAAACTTAAACCATATAACATGAGGGGAGCTGGTGTAGCCCAGTAGTTGTGCACCGGCTTCCCATATACAAGGTCTCAGGTTCAATCCCTGTCCCCAGTATCTCCAAAACAAAACAAAATATATAACATAAAAAATGAGTTGGTGACTATCATATTATTTCTCTTCTTCATCAAATGAGAATAGAAATAAAAATAAATAATTATGTCTATTTTTACTGCTTAAGTGAATCATCACACTGTTTCTAGGTTGGCTCTATTTTAGCTTTAAGGCTTTGAGATAAATAAAAGTCTCAAAGCATTAGTCTGCCTAATTCTTTTTGATTGGGCAGTCTAGCAATATTTAATTTGCTCATCAGAGAAAATGTTGCCATAACATAAAATTATTTATGAGACTGGCTCAACTTGGATTTCCATATTAAATGTGGTTAAAATATATCAACAAGAGTATTGGTATACATGTTTGTTACCTTTAATTCTAATTAACTTTTGGTAATTACTAAAAATCTGCAACTATTTCTATTTTTCATTATTATAGTTCTCACCTACCAGTAGAGGAATGAATAAAATAAGTTTATGAGAAATTAAACTTAATGTAGGGTAACCAAGTTTACACTCTCATTTAGAAAGAGAGAATTCACCACAAATATATTAATGTTGGAAAAGAATCCAAAGTTCCAGAAAAAGCTGTAAAAAAATGTGATAATGCCTTTCAAATATTACACACATTCACATACATGCATATGTGTGTGATTCTTTTCCAGAATTTTTCCTTATTATTGCTAATTACTAAGATGTGTGACTGCGAGAGTAGTGTTTCCCTTGATAGTAACTCTCTGCTTTTTGGTGCTTAATTTATCAGTTTTGCTTTAGTGGCAATGACTTTTGAAGATGCATACATGGAACTGAGCCATATAAATGACTCAGATTAATTTCAACTTTGTAGTTTCACATAACAATATGGTGTGGTACAGTGACCAATTGGTCATGTCACAAAAGCCAAGATTGGGATGAGATTTTAGTAATTGATGGACTAGCAAGTTTTGAAAATATCTTCCTGGAGATGTTATGTATGGGCAATTTACTATATTCAATAATATGGAATATAACAGTATTGAAAAAACGGAGATTATTATATGACTCTGGTGACAGAACAAATATTTGGTTACCATGTGATTGCCCTAGAACCTTTGCTCGAGGAGATATTATCTCTATTAGACTGAACAGTGAGCATGCCATCCGTTGCTCAAAGGGAGAAACTATGTATTCCAAGGCTGTATGCAAAACGGTCTTTACTCCAGAGGAAGATACTGTTTCTATCTTCCAAGAATATTTTATTAACAAACATCCTTGAAAGATAGTCTGGGACAAATGTAGACTGTGTTTCTGCTTGCAAGGTGTGGAAAAATGCAAGATACTTAGAGAGAATTGTCTTCCAACAATATTCACTCTTGATTTCTACGCTTTCTTGGCTTCCGGAACATTCCCTCATGAATACACCACATCATTGGAACTTCAGATTAATCTGATAGAAGCGGGGAACAAATTCATTCAATTTGTCTCATATAGCATTAAACTAAACTTACTCTCAAGAAGCTAACCTGCATTTTATTCCAGAGGGAGACACTATCTCTATCATATCCATCTTTAAAGTCTATTTCACAAGTAAATATTCTTGAAATGATAGTCTGGAACAAAGGCAGCTGCATCTTTGCAAGATGTGCAGAAATGTGAGTAACTCATGGAGAGTTGTCTCCTAAAATATCCACTAAAAGCTAAAAAATAACAAGAAAAAATTTTAATCAGTAGGTGAAAAAAGGAGGCATAAAGAAATTGTATTCCATCCAGTAGAATGTAAAATGGAGGGAAAAAAAGAATTTTTAGAAGTGTAGTCAGTAGGAAGCAGGAAATAAAATCATAAAAAGAAAATTTAAATATATAAGAATGTATGACCAAGTTAAATTCTCTTCTGCAAATGAGATATTTTCAAACTGGAAAAATAAAATATAGCTGTATTCTCTTTGTAAGACAAAAACCTAAAGCTTTCTCATTCCTTCCTTATTTTTCTATTCCCTAGTTTTATTTACTTAACAAACATATAGTACTTACTATTTCCCTAACACAGTTCAGGGTGCTTTACAAATATAAACTAAACCAATTCTTATTACAATAAAAAAGGCTGTACTAGTATTATTACCCCTTTTCCAGATGAGGAATATAAAGCCTAAGGAAGTTAGAAGAATTTCCCAAGACTATCTTCTAGTAATTGGTCAAGACAAGGTTGAAACCCTAGCATTCTGGTTCTAGTGCCTGCCCTACTCTGTTGCCTCTTTAATTCTTTTAAGCATATTGCATTTTAATGTCAGTTCCCATGAAATCATTCTCTTATCACAAAGAGTTGGGCTGTTAATGTCACCAGAAAAACTGATACTTGAAGAAGTGGGAGAATTTACCTGGGAGTATTAATCACAAAAGACCTAGAGAAGCTAAGTTCATACCAGATAAAATAGATTTGAATGCAAATCAAAGCAAACTAACAATTCTTTAGCACTAAGACAAATAACTTTAAAACTCTCCAATAGAACATACTTTCAAAATCTATATTCAGAGTAATAACATATCCTCAAAATGTAAAAAGCAAAACCTGACCAAACTATTTGGATAAATGGGCAAATCTATAAACCAACTTGAAAGATACTAAACTTGGGATCAGAGATTGATGAATATAATATCAAAATTTAGTGTGCTCATCTGAGTTCCTGCACAATGCAGTAAAAGATTCAGTACTAACCCTCCTACCGTAAAACACTCAAACAACAAAAAATAAACACCATAAAATGGAAAGAATGATATGAAAAAAAAATTGTTTACCTGTTTTCAGGCAGAGGCAACAGATGTACAAACCTGCTCTTTCTGAGACGGGAAACTCGCAAGGTGAACCTCATGACCATCCAGCTCTCTGCCAAGGGAAAATTTACCAGACTTCCAGAAAGCTGTTCTCCCAGAAGAGCACTGCAAAATTGCTGAATGAAGGAGAGAGTATTAGCGGTCAGGACAGCTGAAGCATGTGCAGTCAAATGGTGTAACATCTGTGTACCTGGAGACCCAATAGGATAAGAGAATGAGATTAGGATGGCAAAAATACATGGGAAAAAAAGTAATGGCCCAAACCTTCCAAACGTGATGAAAAAAGATCTACCTACAGATCCAAGTAGCACAGCAAATCTCAAGTAGGATAAATAAGCAACCATATGTAGGCACATATTAGTTAGACTGCTGAAAATCAAACTTTGAGAAAAAATCCTGTAAGCAACCAGAAAATAAAAGATGCATTGTGTACTAAGAAACACAGATAAGAATGACCACAGATTTCTCACTGGAAATGATGGCTGTCTTCAAAGAACTATCATTGGCAAGATAGTTAGATTCATTCACTATGGCTACAAATAATAGATTTAGGGTACATGCATCACTTTATTGCTTCAATCGATATTTTCATCCTCTAAATCTAGGCTCTGTTCTTGGCACCAGTAATAATACATCAAAGAAAGAAAGTGAGCTTTCTGGCCTCATGGACATGAGGCAGGAAAGAAAGAATGAAATATAAACAAGCAGAAAAACAAACAAAAAAAATCAGACTGTGATAAGCAATATGCAGATAAATAAAATATGGTACTCTGGCAGTCAATTCAGGGGTCAGGGCTCCTTTGGACTAGGACAGCTGTGGAGATACCTCAAACTCACAGCGAAGATATGGTCAAGAGCAAGAGCTTTCTTCCCTCTGACCCGTTTGTGAAAACGCTGAAGGAGCTTGATGATTTTGAGAAAAGGAAAGAAAGGGCAGTATGGCCTAGGAATCTTTGGTGAGGAAGCTATTTGTATGGGACAAGATTAGAGAGATGTGGGTGTCAGGGCATGCATTTGTAAGTGAGACTGTCAACACCAGTTGCCTCAAGGTATATTTTCTCACATCTAAAGTCTGTCTTCTAGTTAGACTGAAAGTGTGTGATTTTTATTCTCTCCTTATTGATCTGTATGGTTTTTTGTTTGTTTTGTTTTGTTTTACTTTTTTACAAAATTTTTTGTTGATTTGTATGTTTTATTAGGGGAATATTGAGAGATAAATGTATGCAATCACTATTTTCCTGTGGGGAAATCCTGATTTATACTTTTCAGTATATAATTATGAACATCCTGTGTTGTGGAAAATAGTGCTGAAAAGTAAAGAAGCAGAGAGGCTTGGAAAGGATGGACACTAAGTCATATTACATCTTGACTTATAGACCTTCATATAAGTCTGAAGCAAATGTAGGATATTAATCACCATAATACCAGGGTTAGGGCACCTATAGAGAATAGAAGTCAGAAAGGATATTGGTTGGGACTTCGCAGGAGGCTGCCCACAGAAAGGATATATATGGAGAGAAAGAGGATCCATATTTTTGAAAGGAGGTTGTAACAAAGTGTCTGGATATTTTGGGAAAAAACTAGAACAAGAAAATAATATGGAGATGAAGGGACCAGAGTATTAGGAAGAAGAGGAGAAACTTTTATCATATCTAAGGAGTATCAGACATGAGAGAAAGATTTAAATTTTACAAAGTCATATTGTGAGACACACTGTAGAAACCACTGCATACCATTCAAGCAAACCTAAGGTAATGAATTATATTGTTTTTACAGGTATTTTGTCAAATTTGTGTCTCATTGCAATATTTCACTGTATGGACACTGAACATGAGGGAATTCAGCTATATATAGATTAAATAAGAAATTATTTTTTTAATTCAATTCGCCCAAAACAAGGAAGAAGGTGTTTCATAAGCTTGTGAACTATGCAAAAATAAAATGATTTGGTTTGGGGTAGGTAAGTGAATATGATTCCTTTTTCCAGATCCTTCCAATTATTAAAAATCTTATTTTCTATGGTATGTAATATTTCTTTGCCCTTTCTCTGTTCAAAAATGAGTAAAAGAAACAAGATTGTTATTGTTAAGCACATAAAGTGTCAACAGAAATTTGGAGATATTAATAGAATCCCCATAAGTATTAAAATGACATTAAATACCTGAAGAAAAAGAAAACAAATTCTGAGAAAGTCTTTTGAGAATAAAGTTGTTGAAAATGGTGTGATGAGGAATAGGAACTGTATATCAATACTATTCCAACAAAATATTTAACAATATCTAAAATTTGCCAGGCTTCGTTTGAGCTGCAGGTAAACGTAATAGACATAAATACACAGTTCTTTGAAAAATATTTAGCATCTTACTGTAGAAGTACAGAGTCACTGTTACACTGTGTTGTTGAATTTTTAGTGTAGGAGAATGTAGCAATGTAGTGCTATCCAGATGGGTCACTTCCTCCTCTTATCCCTACCCTCTTATAAATTCTAAACAAAATATATCTACAAGATAAGTGAAGGGGCTAAGGTTGCTAAAGTCAAGAATCAGAGAAATGCCAAACTGCTTATATTCTAACCCCGTGCACTCAAACATGTGGAGAGTTCATCCAAGTGCATGTGCAAAAGGATACCATGGAGTGTGGAAAGAAAATACTAGAAATTCTATTTATGTGTATTTTAATACTAAAGAAAGATTCACCATTATATAAAATACAACATGCAATGTTATATTATATAATGTATGAAAAATACACATATATTAGGATGCATGCACAAATACATTTTTAGTAATGAGGTGATAATTTGTAGTGTTTGGGGTCCATTACAGTAAGCAACTGCACTCACAAATAAAGGGGGAAATCATCGTTTTATTTTCATTTTTAGTTTGATTCATTAAGGGGAATCTTGCTGGAGCTGTATGGAGTGGAGTATTGTTTATAATTCAGATGAGGATAGAACTTACTATTTTACAATAGGGAGACTTTAAATCTGGATAAGAAATCAAGACTAAACACAAATAATGTCACAAAGGCGACACATACTCCAATCCATACCTTCTCTCGTCTCTGCAAAGAAAGATTTTTTTTTTCTTTCTTTTTTCTTTTTTATTATGGGTAAAAATCAAAATTCTCACAATACATACAAACATTTGCAAAATGATATATAAATATATATGCATATATGTGTATTTGCTTACAAAAATGTTATTTATATATATACATATATTTCAAGAGGTGCTTAGATTACCCAAAATATTACACGGAACTCACTGGGATTTCCATGTTGCCCACCTCCCACACCTCCCACCACATCCCACACAAACATCTCCCACAGTGTGGCCCACCACCCTCAATGAACTTACACATCCGGGAGCCTGGCCACCAACCATAGACCAAGTTCACACTGTAACTTCTGTTTATTAAGCTACCACCCCCCACACCCCACCCACAACTCTGCTTAGAGATCAAGTCTCTTAGGGGTTAAAGGACATTTTGATTTAGGCGTGGCAGCTATTTGAGCAATATAAGTACTGCTGTTGTCATTTGAAGGTTTTTTCAATAAACTTGCTTTAAAAACACCCTGTCCCTGGGGGTAAAGAGGGAAACAAAAATGAGAGCTCACAACTCATTTCCAATGGATAGCATGTAGGGACAACGTGAGGTGAATTTGTTTTCCAAAGATAACACCTACATAGCAACTCCAAGCTGTAGAGTACATAGCATGCTATATTCTGCCTACACATTCTTTATTTCAGAAAAATACAATTATTGCTTTCTGTTGTTGGTTGCTTTCTAAATCATCTGTTTATGTACATTTAGGTGATACATAGAATGCATTTTTTAAGGATGGAATTTTGAAGTATACAGCTGGTCTCTTAAGGACTTTAAATTTTACCTTTTTCTAAGTGTATTTAGTGTGCCTGATAAACTTTAGTTTGTAGATGAAAACAAAAAATAAACGTGTTTGTTCTCAAGATCTCATTCTACTTGTCTTTACAGTTTATTGCATGCCAATAGATTGCAATACAAGAAGATTACAAACTGATGGTTTAATGTTAATAACAGTAACACAAAACATTAAGGCAAGTGACATTTACATAAGTATCTTGATCTTAATTCATGTAATTTACATATGAAAATTTAATCACCATAGAGAAAAACAGCTGCAATGTTTAATTAAACTCTCCACACAAAATCAGCCTGCAAGAAGTAGTTTGTCACTGCTAATTCATCACAATTCTCTTAAGTATTCTTTAAAATAAAAATGCAAATAAATGACTCATTGATAATTTGACTTCTGGTTACTTTGTATTTTAATTGTATCATCAAAGCCTGTTGAGAATACGATAAAGATTCTAGGTTCATTTCCGCTCTGTTTAGAAGGCAAAGCATAAACATATAGAGAACAAATTTATTTGTTTACAAACTTATAAGGGTCATCAGCACTACAACATTAGAGGCTAATTTAAGGAATTTTAATGCCAAAATAAGTTGCCAGTAATGAAGGGATGTGAGAGTTTTTCTCAGTGGAGCTTTTAAAGACAGAATGAATTAATGCTGACATTAGCAAGAAAAAGAGAAACAACTGCTAGCTTAGAATAAAAATTTTTTAAAATCCTAACTGAATTTTAATATCACAGAAACACTAACAATCAGAAAAGAGAATAGTTAGTACATAAATACTGGAGGAAATCATCTTTGGGGAAAAGAACACTTAAAATATCAGGTTTTATTTCTCCTTAGTTTATTTGTATAAGAAAACACAAATATTGATTTATTAATTTAAAAAATTAAGCACTTACTATGTTCAGGCATAACAGTATCTACTAGCATAAACTAAGGCTGTATCACTGCAACATTTATATGGCCAAAGTCTTTTCAATATAGATATAAATTCAAAATGTAGAAATAGGACACATTTGATACATTCAAGGTAAAGCAAAGGGCTCCTGGTAATAAGGACTAAGCCTCTAACATATTACACTTTTTAGCCTCTAATTTTTTGCACCTGCGGTCACACAGGTGGACATTACAAATAAAATGTGTAACACTCATTCAAGTCAGGATTAAACCAAATTAGACTTTGGAAAGTGGGCAGTGTTCATGAATTGGTCCCTAGGATATTTTTTAATTTTTTTTTATTTTTTTATTTTACCGGGAGGTCCCGGGGATCGAACCCAGGTCCCTCCATATGGCAGACGGACGCCCAACCATTTGAGCCACATCCGCCCCCTATTTTTTAATTTTAAGGGCATCCAAGTTCTATCCCAAAATGTTTCTTCAAATCAGTAAGTATAAAACAGTTGTCTAGAAGAAATAAACGCTATCATTTTCAGGGATACCAATAATATACTATGGAATATATTATTAATTTCAGTAATTTTGGTTTGTATTTAACTATTTGTATCTACTGCCAATCCCAGTTCCCACAGCTGTGGTTATGCTTAGGACAGCTAGGAGAGGTATGAGGAGAGGCTCTGCCCTTGACATAAACTCACAAAGACAGTATAGGCAACAATAAGACAAGCATATGGCAAGCAAAATAAAGATATTACTTAAGAGTGCCAGTCCTTTATCTTATAGGCACAATCATTAACCACTTAGAAAATGAATTAAATTTACCAGGACTTTTAACATTTCAATATCCCTCTGCATATGATCTAGAACAGAAAAGATATCATCATAATCATCAGGCATTATAGGTGCAGTACTTAATACTAGGTAATGCACAAGTTCCTCTTTGAGCTGCAGTTAATAGATCTAAGCTCCAGGTTTGCAATATCATACATGTTATCTCTCCATGGGAGTAGGCTATAATGCCAATTGTGTTGGTTTAAGCTCTACTGACATTACTCTGGTAATTATTGCTCCGCTTGGTATGTCCTTCACACAACCAGCATGCTGCATCACCTAGAGAGAAGCTAGGAGGGTAAGATCCAGCCCTTTGGCTCTATGAAACAGAGCCAGTCTAAAAGCAATGTCCATTGTACATCTGGCCATATCAAGCCATCGCCAGCTACTCCAGGAGTTCAAAACTGCAACGTACTCTCAATCCACTTCAGTAGCATGTCCAGAGATGTGGTAGATACTTTTATTGTTTTAGGGGTCTTAGTTACCAGCCTAGCCAATAACTCAAATGGAGAGGCACCATGCAGTGCACTGAATGCCTGGTTTGAATGCACAAGAGAGTTTGACAATATTGAAATCTATCTCGTACTTTTTATACACTTTCTAAACACTACCAATGCAATGTATAACATATCAAATAAACTTAAAGTTTACCGTGATGATGTTAATTAAGGGTATTTCACTTTAGCAGTACAGGAAAACTTTCTCCATTACTTTATGAAAACCTAAGATTCCCAATGGAAGCAAGATTATCTTTCCTTACCACCACTTTAAAATGCAGATTGAGGTGGCCTCTGACAAGAAGCTACCGTTATGAAGTTACTTTTTGTTATTAATATCAGTTTAGGTTTCTAATTAATAATGGCTTCCTGGAATTAGCCATTTAAATACTTCATATTAGACAATGCTTTTATAAACTTCTTATAATTAACCATAACCACATAGACTAGTTACTTTACAATTTAAACAAGTATATTAAATTACAATTAGCAACCAATGAAATTTACCTTTATCCATTTAAAAGTCTTGTCTTACATTCCTCAGTCTGTTCTGCAAAAACCAGACATGGTTTTTTACAATGTTCAGTTGTAACATGAACTTACAACTTTCATCATCTTAAATATTTAGTACATATAATGCTAATTTATTTAATTAGTATACAATAAACCTAGGGAGATAACACCCAAGCTAAATAAAATTGAAACCATTATAGTTTATGCAAGGAATGTTTTTTTTTTTTCTTCCTTATAGGAGACTACAACCTCTTTTCTTTAATAAAGTTCTAAAACTGTGAATAATCTTATAAGCATACTGACTGCTAGGTTTTGGAATATATTATTATTGTTTAATTTGTTTTGATTATAATTTAGAAAAGATATTTCCATAGGTTTCAAGTACATTTTCTTACTTACTGAAATTTGGTAATAGGATTATTAGCCATATTTATTTTAAGGTTGTTAAAAGGTTTAAATTGGAAAATTACAGGGCAAACTGATTCTTAATTCCCTGGCCTAGTAGGCAAGCTCATATTTAGCTTTTAGCAATTTGAATAAAGCCCTTTTAAGATTTTTCATTTGTTACTTTGATATTACCATCCTGATATATGAAAATATACACTGAACAAATAGGCAGACACAAATGGAGAGTTAGACACAAACACACAACTCACTGATGTTACTTATAATTTTCATTTTCTTACAGAATAAGTTTAATTGTAAACTAATATTACAGTCAAAAGATCACTTTGAAGTCTATTTCTAATTACTTTAATTTGCACTGTGACAATGCAGTTTTGCTCCAGAATTTCATTCCTTTTAATTATTGGCTTATAACCAAATTGTTCCCAATGCTTTAAAACACAATTTACAACATTTCTCCTTTATTTTAGAGCTTTATTTATTTCCCATTTTGACTTTAACAGACCTTGGATGAGCAACACTAATCCCAGTGTATACACACTGAAGTCATTGAAGTCTCAGGAAAACCTGTTTTTTCTCATGAATTGCTGCTTTTAGGAACATCAACACTCAAGGTGGGAGACCCCCCGTCCCCAGTCCTCAGAGATAACAGGACTCCAGTAGCCGCTGGACTGGAAGAGTGGACATCCAACTCTGAGGGTTGAGAATTCCACCAGGCAGCAATCTAGTCCACACCTGGATAACCATGAGAGAAAGCAGGGCTTTAACACCAGTGGAAGGACAGGAGAAAGGGGTGCCTCAATTTTCCTTCCTCTGATCCAAAGGGGGCAGAAGTTGCCATGCCACCAACAGGAAAGAGGCCAGCCCTGAAATAACCATAAGCATAAGCAAGTAGTGAGGCTAGACCTGAAGTAACCATAAACAAAGGTAAATTCAGTTTACAATTACCATTACAGTGTTAGGTCTGGGCTAAATCCACCAGTTAAAGCAATTTCAGATATTACCCTTCTGCTATTTTATAATATAAAGTCATCTATATAATGATCTGAACTCTTAGTTATAGTGTATAGTAGTTTTTACATAAGAAAAAATTGGATACTTTTGTTTATTAACTAAGCAACTAAAACAATTTTATTAGTAACATTAATGCTGCTAAGTTTTTCTTCTTTTCCAGAAGATGAATTAATTCCATGTGATTTTTACATCAAATCCAATTGCAAGAAGTATTATCATTTAAAGACTCAATTTGGGGTTCCCTTTCACCATTATCCAATTTGTAACAGGAAAACCTCAAATCTGATTTATGAGTTCCTAGGCATGAGCAGACTGGCAAAGTTAAACATGGATTTAAAAGTTAAACACAAAGTTAATCACAGATTAGAACAGAAGAGAGAATTTTACTAACTTAGCTTAGCTTGGGAAAGACCTGCCTTTAGAATCACCTTAATGCAAAGCTCCCAGTGTCCATCCATGGCAGAAACCTCATGCAGGAGTCTCCAGCTTCGTTCATCCAGGAAAATCTCTGGGCAGCTGTTAAGTACATAAATAAGGGGTCCAGAGAAGCCCTGCAAAGTTTCTTTTTTTTTTTTTTTTTTTTTTTTGCTGAAAGGATTGGAGTGTTAAAAGGCAATAGGCAGGGAGCTAGGAATAGCCAGGAACATTTAATCTTAGTTGATGGCATATGAGGAGGTTCCTTATGCTATAGGAGAGAGATTTAGTAAATGGCCTATTCATTATATCCCCATTCATTCTCCTAATTAGGCACAACCAAGGTTAGGAGAGGTTCAGAGTGCAGGTGAGGGCCAAGTAATTGGCTCCCATGTTAATTAAGAAATTAACATTCTTACCTGCAACATGAAGGGTCACCCAAGGCCTCCTGGTTGATGGTTCATGGGTGGCTTCAGGCCCCTTCCATGCTTCCTGGTGTAAGGTCCCAGTGGTTCACGTCGCAGGGCAACTTGGGGCCAGGTTCCTGCTGACATGGAGCCTGGATTCGGGTAATCCTAAGGTGACCTGTGACTTTAATGGCACAGTTAAAATTTTAGACTGTCCTGGACCCTGTGCCTACCCCTCCTTACCTTCTCCATCTTGGCACCAGGTCAGGCCTTTTTAAAGTCTTTCTTACCCCTTCTTCAGCCGTTTGCTGTTCTGATTGGTTGCCCCACCTGTCATTTCTCAGGGGACCAATGGTGAGGCCTTTTGAGGGTATTCAGGTCTTTCCCTTGACCCAATGGGATCTTGTGGGTCAAGCGGGATCTCGTTTTTCCAAACAGGATCTCATGGCTGGGTTCTTACAGGGTCTTTCTGGCAGCCTTTTTCTCAGGAGGTTACCGGGTGGGGTCTCACAGCTGTGTGGTCTTGTGGCCATGTTGTCTACTGGCCATGTTGTCTGCTGGGCCAGCCACCTACCCCTTTCACTATATTAACCTGCCTCACTTGGCCCTGTTCTGAAGGGAGCAGGCTAAACCATATGTGCATACTAGAATGCCTGTATATCAGTGCCAATCTATCTGATGGTTGCCTGAAACTCTGATCTAGGACACTCATCTCTATCTCACCATCCCATAACTTTCATGCAGGCAGAAGTTTAAGAAAAAATTAAGTCCAAGTGGCCTGGGTCAAAAGATTAACAGTTTTAACATATACAATAAAGCCTGCAGGAGGGTGGAAAGACCTATATCATAAGAAGTAGAGTGGCACTGGTATTCCTATAAAGGTGGGAACTCCTAAGGCCAGGAGCTCAAGGCCAGAACAATTTACAATCTCAAAAAAGAAAGAGGCCCTCACACTTTCTCCTCACACTGATCTTGACAGGAGGGCTAAACTCTGAAGGAGAATACTAGTCAGTGAAAAGCTAATTTGCAAAGAATGTGAAAGATATTTTTTGCATTGACTTGTTTTTTTTGTTACCACCTAGCACTCAAGGTAATCTCTGTCATATCACTAGTTGGACCCAAACATAAGGAACAGACAGCCCAGGGACTAAATAACAAAGTTAATACTTAAAAATATTAAAATGTACTGTGTCCAAAAAAGATTAAAAAACAAACAAAGAGAAAGGAAATTGTTTATCATCAAAAGAATAAGATAAAAATTCAGAAACCATCAATGCAGAAGAGCAAACTTTGGATGTACTGGCAAAAGACTTAACAAAATGATCCCCAGTGTACTCAAGTAGATAAAGAAAAAAATAATAATAATAAGAGAGAAAGAACTAAAGGAAATCAGGAAACAAATGAATAAGAGAATCTCAATAAAGAGAATTTTTTAAAAAATACATAAATACTGGATTTGAAGTCCACAACACTGAACTGAAAAATTCTCAACCACACCAAGACACATATTAGTCACACAGTCAAATTCCAAGGACAAAGACAGAGTTCTGAAAGGTAGCCCCCAAAAGATTAAGTGCTTATTTATCATCAGAAACCATGGAGGCAAGAAGACAGTGGGATGAAATATTTAAAGTGCTGAAATAAAACAATTATCATCCAAGAATTTTATATCTAGTGCAACTCTCTCAAAAATGAGGGAGATACTCCCAGATAAACAAAAGTTGAGGGGGTTTGAGTAGTGACTAGACTTACTCTACAAGCAATGCTAAAAGGGAGTTCTTCAGATTGAAAGGAAAAGACACTGGAAAGTGGACCAAAGAGGCATAAAAAATAAAGACTTCCAGTAAGGAAATTATCAACTCCAGTACTATTGTATTTTTGGTATGTCATCTCACTTTTTACTTCTTACAGTTTCTAAACTATCAGCATAAAAAGTGCTGATAAATCTTTGGACATAAAATGTAAAAAGATATAATCTGAAACAAATACAACATAAAGGTAGGGGGACAGAGGGGCTCAGGAAGAGTATATGTGCATGCTATTGAAGTTAAGCTGGTATTAAATCAAATGAAGTTGTTATTGATTTAGAATATTAAATTTAATCTCCATGGTGACTACAAAGAAAATACCCAAAAAAAAACTAGTTACACAAGGAAATGAAAAAGATCTCAAATGGTATGATACAAAATCAATTAAATATGAATGCAGGCATTAATGGGAGAACTAAAGTATATAAAAGGTATAAGTCTTATGAAACCAATATATAAGGGGCAGAAGAAAGTCTGGTATTATTAATAGTCACTTTAAATGTGAAAGTTTAAATGGATTAAATTTTCCAGGAAAAAGATGATGTTGGCAAGATGGAAAAAGAAAGAAGCATTAACCAACTATATGCTGTTACAAGAGACTCACATTAAAGCTAAAGACACAAGTAGGTTGAATGTGAAAGGATGGAAAAAATATTCCACGCAAATAGTAACCAAAAGAGAGATGGGGTAGCTATAGTAATATTAGAGAAAATAGATTTTAAGTAAAAAAGTCTTACAAAGGACAAAGAATAAACATATATACTGATTAAACAATCAATTCAATAAAAAGACATAGTAATTACAAATATATATGCAACTAACATCACAGCAACATATGAAGCAAATATTGACCAATTTGAAGTGGGAAACAGAAGGTTCTATAGCAATAGCAGGAGACTTTAATATATTACTCTCAATAATGGATAGGTCATCTAGATAGAATATCAATAAGGTAATAAAAATCTTGAATGATTTTATAAACAAAGTAGACCTGAGAGACATACACATAACACCATTAAACAGCAGCAGAATACACATTCTTCTCTAGTACACATGTACTATAATACAAAATATAGCATAGGTTATGTCACAAAATAAGTCTCAATAAATTGAAAGAAATTGAAATCATACAATATAACTTCTTCAACCACAATATTATGAAACTAGAAATCAATAGCAAAGGGAAAAATAGAAATTTCACAAATAAATGGAAATTAAACAGCACATGCTTAACCTATGAATCGAAGAAATCACAAGGAAAAATAGGAAATACCTTGAGCCAAAATGAAAACTTAAAATACCAAAACTATTGGGATGCATCAAAACCAGATCTGACAGGCAGATTTATAGCTCTAAATCCTTACATTAAAAGAGAAGAAAGATCTCAGAGACCTGGCCTTACAAATGGAGGAAATAGAAAAAAAGAGCAAAATAAACCCAAAGTGAAATAGTTAAAAACTAGAATAAACAAAACAAAAAGTTGGATCTTTGAAAAGATCAATAAAATCAACAAAAGTTTGGCAAGACTGACAAAGAAAAAATGAGGACACAAATACCTAAAACCATAAGGGGGGGGGGCGCATCATTACTGACCCCAGAGAAATAAAAAAGAATTATAAGAGGATGCTATGAAAAATTGTATACCAACAATGTATATAACCTAGAAAAAAGGAGCAAATTCTAGAAACACACAAACTACCTACACTACCTCCAGAAGAAATAGAAGATCTCAACAGATCAAAACAAGTAAAGAAATTGAACCAGTCATCACAAATCTCCAACAAAAAAAAAGTCCTGGATGAGATACTTCACTGGTGAATTTTACCAAACATTCCAAGAAGAATTAACACTAGTCCTGCTCAAACCCTTCCCAAAAAATCATGAAGTGGAACACTCCCTAACTCATTCTATGAGGCCAACATCACTCTCATAACAAAACCAGATGATACCACAAGAAAAGAAAATTACAGGCCAAAATCCTTTATCAATACAGATGCAGAAATCCTCCACAAAATACTAGCAAACTAAATCCAACAGCATATTAAAGAATCATACACCATGACCAAGTGAAATTTATCCCAGATATGCAAGAATGGTTCAACATAAGAAAATCAATTAATGTTATACACTACATTAATAGAACAAAGGAAAAACACAATCAACTCAATTGATGCAGAAAAGACATTTCACAAAATCTAGCACCCCTTCTTGATGGAAACATAAGAAGAGAAGGAAATGTCTTCAATAGGATACAGGGCATCTATGAAAAACCCACAGCTAACACCATACTCAATGGTGAAAGAGTGAAAGCATTCCTCCTAGCATTAGGAACAAGACATGGATGCCCCACCACTGTTTTTCCACCTTGTACAGAAATGACTTTGCATTTTAAAACTGAAACAATCCTGGGTAAATCAGGATGAATTGGCCAACCTGAGTGGGAAGCAGAAAACTGATGAGAGCTATCAGGGTATGTGTAATGCTGGAAGATGCTGGGATTCGGGGCAGGCAAAATGAAGAGACCTCACCAAGGAAAATTAGTTGAGATCCCAGAAAACCCATGACTCAGAAGTAAGAAGCAGAACTTAGATCATGGATCATGCTATAGAACTAAGGAAAAATTATATAGATGCATTCTAACACAACCTTATACTAAACATTGATAGTAATAGTAGAATCAGAAAGTAATTTATCCACCTGCCAGAAGAAAATTGAACATCTGAGTAAAGGAAAAGAATACGTTCCAGATTCACTGCAACATAATCTCTATACTGTCCAGCATACAATTGAAAAAATATATATATAAGCAGGAAATTGAGACCCATAATCAAGAAAAATATTAGTTAATAAAAACAGACTCTAAAATGCCACATTATTGTAGATTAGCAAACCAGGACATTAAAGCAGGTCTAAACACCCAGGTTTCTCAGTCTTGGCACTATTGATATTTTGGCCTTAGTAATTCTTTGATGTGGGGACTGTCCTGTGTATTGATAAGGAGTAGAGGATATTTAACATCCTCTATTCACTAGATACCAATAGAAAACCCCCCTCCCTGTTAGTGACACTAAAAAATATCTCCAGGAATTGCCAAATATTCCCTGGAGAGGGGGAGAAAATTATCCCAGTTTAGAACCACTGCCATATACTGGAAAATGGGGGTGATTTTCCAGGATAGATAGTTAGGTTAAAAAAAAAAAAAAAAGCAAACTGCAGAATAACAGTAATGTCATGCTGACTTAGTAAAACGAGGGAGAATATGAAAATTTACACATTTTGCAAATACTGGCAGGATAAACTAAAAGTGATTATGATGGCTATTCTTTGAGGAGTGGGGAATAATTTGTAGGGGACAGAAATGGAAGTGAGATTTCTATGACTATACCTTACCATATAATTTTTTTTCTTTTTCTCTTTATTTTTTTACCATATAGGTGTTTTTTCTAATTTTTAAAATTTATTTATCCCTCCCTTGCTGCTTGTGCTCCCTGTGTCCATTTGCTGTGAGTTTTTCTGTGTCTGCTTGTCTCCCTTTGTTGCATCAGCTCACTGCACCGCACCGGCCAGCTTGCCTTCACCAGGAGGCCCTGGGAATCAAACCTGGGGCCTTACCATATGGTAAACAGGAACCCAACCAATTGAACCACAGCCGCTTCCCTTTACCATATAATTTTAACAGTGGAAACAAATACTTTACATTTTCAAAAATAAAATCACATAAGAAGAAAAAAAAATACCTAATAAGTAAAAATTAGTGGATATCGATGACTGTAATCAATCATACTTTAGAGAAAGGAATCATTTCAAATGACTTTACAACACTACTTTGTACAAATTAGAGGAATATAGGTCCTAAGCAAAAGTGGAGCTATGAAAAAATCTTAAATTTTACCATCCAGTCTAATTGCTAGTTGTATTATTACTATTATTATTTTGAAAATTTTATAATGTTATAGGGTAATGGAAATAAGTAGTAGGAAGTATCTAGGTATCAGTTCCTGACTCTGAAAAATGGTTAATAAAATTAAATAATTAAATATTTAAGTCACATTTTCTTTTTTTTTTTTTTTTTTCACATTTTCTTGTGCAAACTCTATTTCAAGTCACCTAATCACTCCTATTTGAAGGGAAAGTTTTTAACTAAAGAATTCATACACACACACACACTCATATAATATGGAGAAAGAGAGAATTACAGAATAAAGAAATCAATACTTTGCAACTCTAATAAAACAATTAATTCGTGTAATGATTGCCAACAGAGGAAATATTAGATTAAAAGTTGGGGAAATGCATAATAGTGAAATTATTTTTTTAAAGTTGAACCTCAAGTCTCTGGCGTTAACTTCCATTTACAGAGACTACTGAAAAAGAAAAACAAATTGAAAGACACCAAGGATATGAACAGATAAATCCAAAATGTAAAACATTCTATAGAACAACGAACTCCTCTTTAATAAATCTATAGCAAAATGAAAAAAAGGGGGGCAGGGGAGAATTGGCAATTAAATGTTATGTGTGAACCTTGTTTGGATGTGAAAAGACACTTGGAGAAATTGGGGCGAATTCAATCATGTACTAAGCATCAAGTGACATTAACATTTTGGTTTTTTAAAAAAATTTATTGTCACTGTGGTTATATAAAATGTTAATTTTCCTTTTATAAACACTACTAAAGGATATGGGGATTAAATAATATGGTTCTGGGATTAGTTTTAAAACATGTTAAAGAAAAAAGACAGATGAAGCAAATGAAGTAAAATTTTTATAACTGTTGAATTTGGGTGATAACTATATTTGGGTTCATTGTACTAGTCTTACTACTTTACTATATGTGTGAAAATGTTCATAAAATATGAAAGGATATTTTAAGGAATATTTATTTAATCACGTGGGAAAATGATCATGGCATAATCAGGACACTTTTATATATAAGCCCAATTTTATTATTTTCTCTGGGTGGTAACAATGTAAATGAATTTTTTCTTTAAACATATATTTATAATTTTGTATTTTCTAATATAAACAAATAATCATAAAATGCCTATAAATCAAAAAGGAAATATTCATAAAACTGTGTATAAGCCCTTTTCTAAGCTGACACAACTTTTACATCTATGTCTGCTGTGCCACACCTTTGATTATTTTAGCTAAGATTAACTTGTCACTTTCCCATTAACAGAGCTGTCAGAAATTTCACCTTTGAAATTATCTACTCTAGTATTTTAACATGCCTGATTATCATCATTATTAATAATTACAATTCTGTTAAAATCTGATAGTTTTAAGTCACAATACTATTCATTCAGCAAACATACTCTGTGTCTGGTATTTGCCAGGCACTGTTCTAGGCCCTGCGGCATAAAACAGAAAGAAAACCCCAAATGCCTACTCTGTTAGTCCTCAGAATCGCAGGCTACAGAAGAAACAAAGGAATAATAGAACGTCAAAGGTTTTTAATAAATTATTTAGAAATGTCATCTCTTGAAACAAAATCAAATATGATACTTTTAGTCCTACAATATATCCAATTACACGGTCAAATCATATGAAATGCCAATATTCAACAATTTGACATAGAAAACAGTAATTTCGTATGTTTCAACCTAATAATTTGCACAGGTTCTATGTTTTAGAGTTGAAAGAGACTTTTGAGGTCCTTCCATAAATGAGGAAAATGTGGGGAAAAAATGAACAAACAAAAAAACAAAAGACAAACAGATGACCTGCTCAAAGTCAGAAACATATTTAATCAGCAGGAGTAGAAAACAGATCTTCCTGCACAAACCCAATTAAAGGCCCCCTTTCTTCAATTATTGGTAATATAAAGAAAGGACTAGCTATGGATACCAAACCATAAATCCTATAATTTCCATAATTTACAAAACCCATTCATTTCCCCAAATTTTCCATGAATACAGTATAAACAGACTGACTCTTAAATCTGCCATCCAGAACCGAGGTAGGGGGGCAATGAACAACAGTCAAACATGATGTTTGTGGTGTGTGTGTGTGTGTAGAGAGAGTTTGGGGAGGATGGGGCACTTGTGTGCAAGTTTTATGAGGAGGCTGTAGGTGAGTAGCATTTAACCACAGGAATTATAGCCGGGAAGGAGTAGCAGGGATAAGGGGAAAGAGTGATACTTGATTCTGCCATGTAGAAGTAACATTAGGTAATAGATTTGAAGCAATTACTGAGTAAAATTTTCTAAGGATTAGAGGAGGCACATTCAGATGATGTTAAAATTGTTTTTTTAACCTGCTCATTAGGAAGGATTATCAAATCACTGCAGTAAAGTCATGCAGTTATCCCCTATTTCTCCTCACCTCCCACCCCTCCCACACACACCCCGGCATTGGCAGGCTGCTGGAAAAGATATTTTGCCCATGCTGTAAGTCTGACTCACCTCCATTTTCTTATGGTTTATATAAGTCACAAATGGAAAGCACAACCAAGAGTCATAGAAATACAATTGGTGAAACTGAGAGTTTGAATGCTACTCTTTGAGTAGTTGTATGCACAACAACTCAGAACTCTGAAATGTATATATAAATTCAGATGCAAAGTTCTAGCCAGTCTAATATGAAACATTCTGCTGGGGGTGCAGAATATTAGCATATATGTTTAAGAGGAAAGCGAAATTGTTTGGTAAACAGCTAGCCAAACACTGGCACTCTTCGTGAGAAAGTATGGGTAGCTAACTACAGTCCAATATTGTACCTATAACTGCTTATTATTTTTAAATTTTTAAAAACATGTTTATGCTTAAGTTAACTATTTCTTAATAGTCACATAATTAATTTTGATGAGTAGATTCCATTTTTCTTAGCAATTCCTCTTACCTGTAGAAAAATCTAAGTAAAGACCCTTCCCCTATTAGAAAGTTTTAAGCTAGGTTGTTTTAAGATAGGTAGATGCTAATCCCAAATTAAAAAGGACTATTTCATTCTTCTTTAAAGTATCCTACAGTGATATGTGTGATTAATGACAACTCCTTTAACAAATAAGAAATTTTAAAGTTTAGGAAGATTTTGGCAAAGTCAACAAAATAGAGGTATCTTAAAACCTAGTTCACAACCTGTTGAATTAATCAGCTTAACATGTGGGTTTGTGCCATTCATTTTCTTTCCATGTATTTGTATTTTCCAGATGGTCCGAGTTAGGCATTAAGATAATTAGAAAATGATAAAAAAAAAAAAAGTCTCTTTTCTAAATATCAGAACATACGTTATTAAATTAGAAAATGAAAGATGTGATGTAAAGTACTGAAAAGAACACCAAATTTTAGCAATCAGAAGGCCAGGGTTCTAGATTAATTTAAAAATTCTGAATTTATTCAAGTCTACAAAAGTTTCTACAATCCAGTCTCCTTATATATAAATACAGTAATAAATGCTTTACTGGATATTGTTGAAAGCCAAAGTCTTGTAGTAAAATGCTTTGTAAAGTTTCAATCTTCACATATGCTTATAAATTTAATATGAATTTGAGTATGCTCCTTGTGGATTGCACAAAAATATTATATTTTAACATATGTTGAAATTATTTCTTTGAATTTGTAAGCTCATCCTCCTTACATTTTTGCTATAATAGATATGTATGATTTTATTTTTGTTGTTTTAGTTCATGTTTTCTGTTGTTCCGTATTCCTTTTTTTTTTTTTTTTTTGTATGGTTTTGCCTGTTTTTTTTTATGTGTTTGACTTTGTTTTTTGGTTTAAACATTACTTTATATTAAAAATAATATAAAGAAACCCCCAATTCCCAACAATGTTTTCATGTATAGTTTATTTCCATTCTTCTCTCATTTGGCTGAGGTATGACTTCAAGTAAAATTTTCAAGAAGGATGTTTAGGTTGTATAATACATAAGGTGTGTATATTTGAAAATGTCTGGAAGTGGATGTGGCTCAAGCGACTTAGCTCCCACCTACCACATGGGAGATCCTAGGTTTGGTTCCTAGTGCCTCCTAAAGAAGACGAGCAAGATGGCGAACTGATGCGACGGGCTGGTGCAACAAGCTGATGCAGCAAGATGATGCAACAAGAGACACAAGGAGGAAAACATAATGAGAGATACAACAAGGCAGGGAGCAGAGGGGCTCAAGGGATTAGGTGTCTCCCTTCCACATGGGAGGTTCTGGTTTTGGTTCCTGAGCACACAACAAATGAACACACAATGAAGAGACAGTGAGCGCAAACAACAAGGGGGTGGGGAGAAATAAATAAATAAATCTTTAAAAAATATGTCTTTCCTTTGCTTTTAAACATAATGTATATGCTGTGTGGTTAAAGAATTATCAGTTTACTTCTCTCTCCCTATTGACTGTAAATTTCCTTGTTTTTATCTTTGGTCTTTATCAATTTTGTTTTCTCATACTTGGTAACATCAAGCAGTTATTTTCTGCTTTTAGCACATTATGTTCCTGTGGCTTTTATAATTTTCCTGTAACGTATATCCACAGGGTCCATGCTGTACTTTAGTATTACTATTGTTACTACTACCATTACTTTATTCCTCTTGTTAGAGGAAGTTTTCATTTCCTAGCTGTCTAAATTCCATGTAATGAGTTGGCTTAAACAATGGGAATTAATTGCCCTATAGTTTTGAGCTAGGAGAAGTCCAAAATCAAAGTGTCATCAAGGTAATGTTTTCTCCCAGAAGACTGTGGCATTCTGGGGCTGGCTGCTGGTGATCCTTGGTCCTTGGCTTTTCTGTGATATGGCAATGTACACAGAAGCCTCTCTTGGCTTCTCCTTTCTCTTCCAGTTTCCATTGACTTTCAGCTTCAGGCTGTTCCCACTGGCTTTCTCTCTCTCTGTGACCTTCCTGAAAGTAATAGGATTGACACCTATCATGAATAACTTCCTTAAAATATGCAATTGACAAGAGTTCATACCCATAGGAATGGAATAAATTAAGAGCATGTTTTTCTGTGATACATAACTCCAAACCACCACAGTTTACCACTCTGACCCCCCAAAAACATGTTCTTTCTACATGGAAAATATATTCATTTCATCACCTAATCCCAAAAGTCTTAAGTCATTTCATTAACAATGCTAAGTACAAAGGCTCATGAAAACTGGTTATGAGTTGTGGTCATATACAGAGGTCAAAATTCTCCTCTGTATGGGGACCTGTGAAAACAAGTTATCTGTTTCCAACATACAATGGAGGAACAGGAATAGGATAGACACTCCCATTTCAGAAGGGAGAAATTGGAAGATAAACAGGGGTCATGGGACCCAAATATTTCCGAAACCCAACCGGACAAACTCCATTAGATTTCAAGGTCTGAATGTTATATACGGATTGATGTTTTGTCCTCCAAGCCTAATGGAGCAGCAGCTCCACTCCTTCCAAGTGCTCGCAAAGTGGCCATGCTCTCCCAAACACTGGGGTGATGGTCCCACCCTCTCCAAGCATTGAGATGGCAAGCAGTCTCTCCACAAATGCTGACACATAGGCTTCACCTTCTCTTACCATTGGGATGGTGGTCAGGCTCTCCACAAATGCTGAGACATAGAATTCACCCTTTTTTAGCACTGGGGCGGTGGCAAGATGCACTCCTATCACCCATTTTTTCTTCCAGACCTATATCTAGACTGATTTCTCAACAGATGCAATTGGAGTCACCATCTGGTTAGGTTGATGATAACCTATTGTCATCCTCCAAGATTCATATATTTTCAAGTTACCATGAGACTGAGTTGCCCATCATGAACTGTGTGTTGTATGACCAAACAACTCATAAAGCTGGGCATGTACAATGGCACTCTTAAAATGCAAATGGTATATATAAGGTTGGGCCCAGCAGGCCTAAAGGCACAAGTAAGTTATATGAGAAAGTAGCCCAAATGCCTGTGACCCCTCCTCATGCCAGGTTACCTTCTCTTTCCCAGCCCACAGCTATGGCCTTTTGGAGAGTTCCCTACAATCAATTGACTGAGGAAGAGAAAACTTAGGCCTGGTTTACAGACAGTTCTGTATGATATACAAGTACACCTGAAAGTGGACAGCTGCAGCACCATAGCACCTTTCTGGGACATCCCTGAAGGACAGTGGTGAAGAGAACTCTTCCCATTGGGCAAAACATTGAGCAACACACCTGATTGTTCATTTTGTCTGGAAGGAGAAATGGCCAGACGTACATTGGTACCGATGGCCTGCCGCCAATGGTTTGGCTGGATTTTCAGGGACTTGAAAGGGATATGATTGGAAAATTGGTGACAGAGATGTCTGGGGGAGAGTTATGTGGATAGACCTTTCTGAGTGGCAAAACAACACAAAGATTTTTATGTCCCATGTAAATGTCTTGTGAGCCAATTCACCTAATATCTCATTATGACTAATATAGAGGGAATGCAAATTGGTGCAATTTTTCTAGAGTGCAAATGCCAATATGTAATTGCAATCTCAAAAGTATTCAGAAATTTTACCTAAAAATGTTTAAACATGCATATAAAATATTTGGAGCAAGGATATTCATTGTGGTGTTATAAATAATATTAAAACACTCCCAAATAGAGGAATAGCAAAATAAGTGTGTGTGTGTGTGTGTGTATGCAAACCCATATCATGGAATATAAGCATTTGATTACACAGAAAAATTATCTAAGGCAGAAGTATATATAAAGCTATATATACAATATGATCATAAGTATAAACATGTGGATATAAAAGCATATATTCTCTCTATATACAATATGATGATTTATAAAATCCTCTTCATATGCAGAAACTTCTGAATTAAAACACACCAACATGGTAACAAAAAAGATTATCTTGAAGAAATGTGGCAAGGAAAAATTGTTGGTGAATACTTTTCTTTTTTTCTTTTTATATATACTATATTATTTATAATGAGCATGTGGGAGGTTTTAGGTTATATTAAAACAGTATTAATAAAAGTAAATCTATATTGTAAAACTAAAAATGATGAAAAACTATGGGTTTAGTCACATTGTCAAATGGAAATATGCGGTATGAGAAAAACAAATTTAAATGCTTTCACACTGCACTAGAAAATATTTTTTTAAGGAGGGATCTTATTTTTTTGAGAGGTCAGTTATTAAGTAAAGTTAACCTCAGGGCACATTGGGAATAGGGAGGGGCATTTTAAGTGATTATCTTCTTATGTGATAATCATAGCCAATTATGGCATTGGAATGGCCACACAATGATTCCCTTATATTCTAATATATTCTAACAAAAACACCATTTTGACTCCAATATCTTTCTTTACCGAGGTTAATGTTATTTTCTTGGCTGGAGTTATTGCTTTTGTTTATGAGAAGCCCTGGCATTTCCCAAACTCAATAGCAAAGTGAGCTATAAAGACTGGAATATCTGTTTTCTACAGAAATATATCTCACCCCAAGGACTTTGTGCTGAATCTCAGGGACAGTTTCATTTACATAAAGTGTTATTATTGTTTTAATTATTGTTTTTGAAGCACTTAGTAATTAAAAAAAAAATTTCCTAACCCTTAGAATATTTTTGATATTTTATTTATGACTTTGGAGCAGGGTTAAATTATATCCACATTCCAGGTAAACCACTAAACTAATAACAAATTTGTGTGCTGATGAGCCCTGTGTCCCCAGCAGCTTAATTTGATGCAATTATTCATTTTGAGTTAATAGAAGAACCTGGATGGGTTTGGTGACTCAATAAAGGAAGCTACAGTCGTTGGAAAATGTAAATCTACAGTGAGAACATAACATTTTTTGCAAGATAACATCTTTCTCTTTAGGTGTCAAGAAAAAGAAAAGCTTCTTTAGAAACAAAATAATCCAGTGAATTGATGGGACAGTTACCAGCAGCACCTGTTTTCTTGTGGTTGCTCAAAAAATAAACTAAAATCTCAGAATATTTTTAGCATCTTAATACCACATGAGGGTGCTCTCTCCACAAAAATATGTTTGCTAAAGGAGCAGGCTCCAGCCAAGAAAGGAAGTTGTTTTGTTGCTTACTTCCATATACATTTTGGAAGACATGAGAGGATTTGTTAGAACAAACTTGAGTGAGTAGGAAAAAATAAAAACAAAAGACTATACCTAAATACAAACGACCCTATGTCTATATATCCACACCTATACAATGTGAGCAGAAAGATATCTCTAACTTAAAAATATGGGTTTAAATAAAGGTTTACACAATGTTAGGGAAAGTGCTGTCCATGAACCACCTATATCATGCTGGCAGAGGAAGAGGAGGATGTGTGCTCGTTAGATAAGAACATCCTGGTGCCTCAATCAGTACCTGGGGATCTGGCCCAGCAATCTGCATTTACATTCAGCTCCTCAATTCTTATGCATTTTGAAATTTGAGAGGCACTGGTGTGGAGTCATTTTAAAGTGTTTATTCTTGTAAACACCAATATATATGTGAGTGTTATGATATCCAATGAAACCTGGTGATTTGTTGACAATCATGTCGTCAACTTTTGGAAGCAGTCATTCATAAGGGAATCTTATCTGGGATATAACAAAATTATCACCCAAATTCTCACAACCTTTGCAGAGATAATAACCGTAACATCTGCTCTCTTAAGACAATGGAGAATCTGAACTTTACTCATTTGTCAGTTTGGTTTTTTCTTTTTTCATTTAACCTATCTCAATAAATAAAAGAACCCCTGTTTCAATATATAAACTGCACATTCATAAGATTCACTGATGTTTGTCATTTCCAGAAAATGTGTGAATGTGGAAAAGTGTAATAATAAAGTTATGAGCTCTAATACCACCCAGAAATATGTCCTGTAAAATAAGAGGAAATGTACAAGTTCTGTTGTACACTACACTTCTGTTGATAGAAATGCTCACCAGCATATAGCCAGGTCTTGTTCTTAAAGACCCCAAAATATGCTAGTCATCCAAAGGCCTTGATTTTGTACATGGAATTTTATGTCCCTGTAGAGAAAATAGCAGAAGAGAACAGTTTGTAGTATCTGAATGCTGAGCCCAAGCAAAGGTTGATGCTATGAGATAAGTTTTGTATGCAATGAGGTGGTCTCTAGAGTCTAACTAATATATATAGAAATGAAATAGACAAATTTATGTAATATATGTGTATATATGTATATACAAATATATATATCTATGTTATGTAAACAATCTTGTATATATGAACATATGGTTACTCATATAGCAATTTTTGTGTAAAGATGTATGTTTATAAATAGAAATAAGAAATAACTTCTAGATTATTAGGATTCAAATGGGCTTTGTGATCCACAAGCTTCAGCTACCATCCAGTGCATCTTTCATTCTAGAAAGAATTTTCTAGACAGTTAAACATCTGATCTGTGCCTGAGCATTCCCTGGAAATGGAAGCTTCCTACTGACCATTAAAGACCATATCATTTTATATAGGAATTGCATAGAATGTTGTAGGAAGTGTTTTGATATCCACTTGTATATAAGCCCTCTCTCACTTGGAGTTGGAGTGGACATCACCATCCCAGTCGCCTCTGGATTGGGGGAAGAACTATGGACTAGAGTGGACTTGATGGTATTCTCTTGCTCACATATGGTGATTCTTGCAATGCAAGAAATTATAACAATGAGGTGGAGCCAGTGGCCACTTGACAGTTTTTGGGTAGGGAGGGGATGAGCAGTTGAAATACAGTGGCTTCTTTGGGAGTTGGAGGTTGTCCTGAGTACTGTTGTGGCAATGGATGTAGGCCATTTTAAATCAGCACACACCACTCAGAACTGAGTGGGAGAGAGTGTGGTCTACAGTGTGAACTGTGGTCTATGGTTGGTGGCAAGGCTCCAGGATGTGTAAGTTCATTGAGGTTGGTGGGCCACACTTGTGGGAGATGTTTGTGTGGGATGTGGTGGGAGGTGTGGGAGGTGGGCAACATGGGAATCCCAGTGGGTTCCGTGTAATATTTTGGGTAATCTAAGCACCTCTTAAAATATATGTATATATATATATATAAATAACATTTTTGTAAGCAAATACACATATATGCACATATATTTATATATCATTATGCAAATGTTTGTATGTATTGTGAGAATTTTGATTTTTACCCATAATAAAAAAAAATAAAATAAAAAAATAAATGTATATGAGTATATATATATATACTCATATATCTCTGATCCCTAAATTGTTTTTAAAGCATTCTCTTCAGAATTTTCTTGGTATACTGATTTTTGTCAAACATTGATGCTTCAAAAGCATCAATGTAAAATAAAAAATTTGTGCTAGTGCAGAAAACAGTAGGGTTTTGTGCATCTTAATGTGGACCCGTTCCTATGAGCTTTATTATTCTTTCTTAGATGTCCCAGCAATGATAGACATCTACCTTGGATATATACTTTCCTATGTATGTTTCACCTAGCTTTATTTATCCTTTTTAAAATTCATTCACACATGCACACATTCATTCAGAAATAACGATTTAACACCTACCAAATGCTGACACTATTCTAGCAGCAATGTATAGAACAATGAACAAAACAGGCAGAAGTTCTTGCCATCATGGAGTTTACATTTTAGTGGGGAAAAATAGGTAATAAAAAATAAATATATCACTTATATTTTGTATAGAAGGGGGCACAGGTCATGGAGAAAAATAAAGTAGGGAAGCGTGCTTGGGATTGGGGTTATTGAATTTTTAAATAGAGTAGTTGGGACAGTCTCACTTATAAATATCTGAATAAAAATGTAGTAGATATGAGGGAGTAAGTCACACCCATACCGTGGAGGGGAGAAGTATAGATAAGTGCTAATTACCTGAAGTGAAAGCAGGTCTAGTGTGTTAAAAGAACAGAAAGGGGTCGAGTGTGGATAGAAAATAAGTCAAAGAAGTGTAGGAGCAGGGTAACTAAAAAGAGATCCATTTGTTGGATTTTGAGCTAAGAAATGACAAGATTGTATTTAGAAATTCTGAACACAGGGTTTAAAGTATACTAAAGGTATACTTTATACCTTTTTATAAATAAAATGTGTTGAAGTTCTTTATTGCATCCATTAGATATAGGGGCCTAAGGATAGAAACAGGAAGAGATTTAATACATTACTGAAATATCCAGATAAGAAATGATGGTAATTTGATCAAAGTGCCAATATTCGAGATATTAAAAACTGGAAATTATGGAAATATTTGGTAGAATTTGCTGATCAATTCAATTAGGGAATGAGAAAAAGTGAAGAGTTAAGGACGACTTCAAGATTTTTGTCCCAAATGACAAGAAGAATGTAAATATCATTAATTGAAATGGAGAAAACTTAAAAGGGGTATAAGTTTAGAAGAGAAAATTAGGAATTCAGTCAGGTTAAGTACGAGATATCTAATCAAATTCAAGTGGAGAATGTCTATCCAAGTAGTGTACTGGATATACTAGTATGGATTTCAAAGACAGATCTAGACTTGAGATTTAAAATGAGAGTAGACCCCATACATAAGGCAATCAATGCTCTCAGTTAATAATAGCTCATTAAAGGAATGAGTAGAGGTAGAAAAGGTATAAGAACTAAGGCTCTCCAGTGTTAAGAGTTAGATAAGATGATGAGGAACCAGTAAAGAAGACTGAGAAGGAGTGATCTGTAAAGTAGGAAGAAAACCAGGAAAATGCCGTTTCCTGAAGCCAGGTGAAGAACACATTTCAAGAAGTAGGCATAAAGCATAGCTGGTTTTATTTTAGGCTGAATAGAAGGGGATCACTGTCAATCACCTTGTTTAATTCAACTCAAAATTCTAGGCTGTCAAGTTCTTTTGAATACTGAGTCTGCAATTCACAATTTCTCAAGAAATACAAGTTCATGCCCTTTTAAAAATCCATTAAACATTTTTTTAAAATCCTCATTAATTCTTATCTTTTTAGTTTTGAGTCATGAAATGTGTTTAAATTTTAATTCTGAAAGTGCATATATAGCTTTTCCTCCCAGCTTTGAGTCACTTGATAATTTAATAAGTTTGCCTTCTATGAATTCGTTTATTCAATTCATTGATACAAATATGACAAAGCTTAACATATAATCTTCTGATTTTTTGGTATGACACAGACATCCCCAAATTGCCACCAATTTAGTGATTATATTTTAAGTACTCAGCTATAAATCCATCTAATTGTCCAAAATATCACATTCAAGGGTATTCTTCTTTCAGTAGTAAAATCATAATATTCTCAAACTTCAAGAGACCGTGAAGATCACCTAGAAGAACCACTCATCATGGAGGAAAATAAAATGTGTTGAAGTTCTTTATTGCATCCATTAGATATAGGCGCCTAATCAATAGGTAATTTGCCATTATTTGTTCTACTTATAGCTGACTCTTGCAACTTTTTCTTAAATGTTCATAAGCTGTCAAATTTGGAATCCATTATTTAATTATTCCTGTCCAATGATTAATAAGCACACTTATCTTTAGATTCTAGAATTGTTCTTTTCTTCAGTTCTTTCTTCAGATAATCCATCTACTCCCCATAACCTCAATTGTTTCCAGAGGTGTTTTTGACCATTCCATGTACAAATACTTTCATTTACCTGGAATAAAATCTATTTGGGCCAATATACTTAAACATATTTAAAAAGATTTAGGTTATTATTTAAACACTCCACCCATTTTGTGCTTCAAATCTATGGGTGCTCGTTGTTTATTGGTTTGTGTTTTAACATTTTCAATTTGAAGTCCATCATCTTTGGGCTTTCCATTCATTATCTCCTGTGAAGATTGTGTTATTTTACCAGTTTTGCTTAATACAACTTTCTGTGATGAAGAAAATGTTCTTTATCTGTGGGAAACTGCAGGTTGAAATATGGCTAGTACTACCAAGGAATTGAATTTTTTAATTTAATTTTAATTAATTTAAATTTAAATAGCCACATATATATGGTGGCCACCATATTGGACAGAACATATCTAAACCATCTTGTTATAGTTTTGAATGTAGCTCAATAAGTCCCCTATGTTGGTTCTAAATAATTTCTAAGGACAGAGATCTTTGTGGTTTTGAGAGAAGAATCAAAAGCCAGAGGGGCTATACAGATCACATAAATTAATGAAAGGGCTGAATGGGGAATATGGTGGACTACCGAAAGCACAGACATTCTATAATGACAGTACCTACCCCATCAAAATGGGGCATGTGATCTAGCCAATTGTAGCCATTCTAAGATGTAAAACCAAAATTACCAGACTTTGACATCAAATTCAAATGTTTATAAAATATTGTGCAAGCCAATAAGACATGCTGACAAGGTACCTGTTTGTCATATTTTAAGACATCTTTTCATGGGTCGGATGTAGCTCAACTGGTTGGGCATTTGTCTCCCAAATGGAGGGACCCGGGTTCGATCCCCCGGGACCTCCCGGTAAAAAAAAAAAGACATCTTTTCAGTACCCTGAGAGGTAAAATTTATGCTTCTGTGCCCATCCTGATCATGGGCACCTTTCCTAGGTTCTCTTATACCACTAATAATAGGATTAGCTAATCTAAGATTCCCTGTAGCAGCACACTTTCGTTTCAGAAGCTTCCTATTTTATCATTTAACAACAGTTTCGATCAGTATCTTGTAAGAACTATTTCAAATACACAAGAAAAATTTAAAAATGTACAAAAGCCCTCAATTCTGATAAATTTCTCTCAGAACTATGCAGATCAGAGTTTCGGGGGCCATTACATTTTAAAGCTTGCAACTACCTCATCACCAAGTTCTAGGATCACCTCAAAATTTATTTTCAAACAATGTAATCCCATAGAACAAGCATATGAAAGTTGTTTTTCTGCTATGCACAAGGCAAAAATACCTGCAAACTTGTACTATACATTTCTAGGGAACATTATCTGCAGAGAAAATTAAATGGAGAAGGGAAGAGTTAAACCTAAACTTAGGGCGTGTATGACTTCACCTGCTTAATTACTATTTGCTTAATAACCCACTTCATGCATGAGCTCTCTCAAGCTTAATCCCATAATGACATAACAAACAATCATTTGTTAAAAGAACTATATTCACAGCGCTGCACCAGGCACTAAGTAGGAGTGCTAGGAAACAAAAATCATGGTCCCTGACCTCTAGGAGTTTAAGATGTTGGGAGAGGAAATGCAACATGAAAGTACCAAGAGGTATATCAACAAGCACAGAATAATGTTGCACACAGAGTACAAACCAGCTAAGGGGTTTCGTGTTTTCATTTATTTTTAGAGAAGTTTTAGATTTACAGAAAAATTGCACAGAAAGTACAGAGATATCCCATATACCCCTCCCCACACACAATAGTTTCTCCCATTGTTAACATCTTACATTACATTTGTGTGGTACATTTGTTACAATTGATGAACCAATATTGAAGCATTGCTATTAACCAAAGTCTATAGTTTACATTATGATTTACACTTTGTGTGATCCAGTTTCATAGACTTTGGCAAATGTATAGTGTCATGTATCTGTTACTACAGCATCATACAGAACAGTTTCACTGCCCTAAGAAGGCCTGATGTTCCACCTATTTATCCCTCCCCCTCCCTTCTGAGCCTCTGATGACCATTATCTTTATATTGATGTTACAAATTACTCCATTAATACAAGATGATAATTTTGGTTTTTATTTAATAAAATGGATGGAAATTTCTCTCCAAAAACGGGCCAAGTGTTGGCCAAATTGGTCGCACCAGTAGACACTCCACATTGGGAATGCTTAGAGTTTAAGACATGAACACTCTGTCGTGAAACTTTTGTGTACCCCTAGAGCAATTAATTTAAAGCAGACTTCAGTTTGAGTTGTTAAATGTACTGTGAGTTTCCTGTAAAAATTGAGTGTAAAGTCTCTAAATTTAGTTACCAAAAATAAAATAGAAAAAATGAAATAAAATGTGAAAAAAAATCTTTCTCATAAATAAGGAATGAGTGAGCACTATAAAAAAATTTCTGTATGAATATACTCTCTTGACTAAAATATCCATTTTTATTTGCAATTTATTTGCCTTTGTCCAAGACAGCCTCTCTGAACCTCAGTTTTCTCATCCTATAAAATGAAAATGACAGGCTAGATGATCTCTACTGCCCTATTCTAGAATTATTAATGCCACCCTAAAATTCTTCTTAAAACTGAATTGTGTGTGTATATATGTGTTTATGGAGCAAGCTGCTCTATACTGACATTGTGAAGGAATCAGGAAGGGTAGTATTTGAAATGTCTATAACTTTATTTCCCCAATGGTTATCTGTATAATGGTAGGAGCCAGGAGCAGAATATGGAATATTCTGCAAATGCTACTAACACACTTAATTTGAACTGCTCATTTATTATTTCAAACAATGTATGGAAGTGGATGTCACTTAACAAAGGGGAGTGAGAATAGTGCTACCACATGCCACTCTACCTAATGCTTTACCTTAAACAGGATGTTTCATTCACTCATTCACTCATACACACACACAAAAACCACCTTAAATAAAGCTCACAGAAAAACTTGTATTTCTCTCCCTCTCAAAACATTTATATTGGTTTCATAGCTGCTAAAACAAATACCATACAATGGGTTGACTTAACAACAGGGCTTTATTGGCTCACTGTTCCAGAGACTAGGAGACTTGCTTTCTCCCAGGGTCAGTATCTTCCTACTGGCCTGCAATCTTTTGGGTTCCTTGACCTTTCCATCACATGGCAAAGTACATGGGGGCACATCTTCTTTTTTCTTTTTCAGGTTCCCTGGCTGCTTTCCTTTGCTTATAAGGACTTCAGCTATGTTAAGGCTCACCCTCATATAGTTTAGGTACACCTCGACTAATAACATCCTCAAAAATCCTCTTTACAAGTGGATTCACATCAGCAGGGCCAGGGGTTGACACCCAAACATGCCTTTTGTGGGGGACTTGATTCAATCCCCAACAACATCCTATCTTCTTGTTTACTGAAAAAAGGGTGAGTCTCAAGTTCTAGAAACAGAACGATGATATAGCTTTGGGGATTGAATCTTTATTTTCGAGATAAATTCCATTATATTTAATTTTAAAAATTATTACTACTGTCAAATACCCTGAAAAACCACCAATTCCTTTACCTCCTATATTAAAAATTCATTTCTATAAGGATTTATACCAATAACAACATGGAACCCCCCCAAATAAGTCATTTCAACTCTTATACAACATGACACTTTCAGATGTCTGGCATCTTCTGCTTGACTTACAATTTTCATGTAATTTAAACATGATTTTCCAAGGAAATTAACGGTACATTCCACCTTTATTAGAGAACTGTGCAGTAATCAGAAATCGTGTAGACTGACCATGTACAAACTATTATAACATCAACATTACTAATACCAGTTTAGATTAATTTATTATTAACAAACTTACTTGGCAAAATAAATTATAATAAATAGCATTGCAATGTATTAAATGACTTTCTAATAAAATGATAACTATTTTGAAGTTTCATCTCCTTTATATTTGTTGAGTCTTTATGATTTTTTCTAGATTGGAGGGCATTTTGTTCCCTCAATTCTTACTCTAAAGATAAACTCCAGAACATTTAATTTTAAAAATAATAATTACTAGTGGTGAATCTGCTGAGATGGCTCCTTGAATTGTTCTGACATAAATGTTCCAGTGACCCTATGAGCTATTTAAATGTATTCTCCCTGAATTCTGAGTATAGGACACACAGTGAGGGAATCAGGTAACATCATCAGCAAATTTGGGTATATATAAAAAGGGAAGGCAATAAGAAGTATCTACAAAGCAACAAAAACTTTGAAACTCTATAAACCATAAATAAACAGAAGTCTTGAATAAAGATATATCATGGCACAGGAGAAGAAAGGAAATACTGATTTAATCAGTTTGTAAGGATAAGAGCTATTGAAGCTGAAACTGGAAGTGCCTTGAGACATTATAATGGAGACACCTATAGCAGTGAAGAATGCTTCTGTTGAGGTAGTTCTCCAAGCTGTTTTGTATCTAAACATTTCATTTCTCAAAAGGATGACTATATAATTTGTTTAAACTGTATGCCAATACTTCATGGGGCCTGGTAAGAAAGTTTTATTTTATTTTTTACTTCTGCATACATCCTTTCAGTCACCTGATGCCACTTGAATGGGTCTCTATTCTTTGCCCCCACCTGTCTTTCTTATATTGCTCCTCAATTCATATGCTTGTTATTTTTGGCGAAGTGACTTCTTTATAATTTATACTACATTATTACTGTTATGATTGTGTTTCTGGTATTTTGTCTGTACATTAATCATTACAAATTTGAGGGCTGTTTAGTTAAGTTGTAACAACATTGGTAAATATCTCAAATCATTCACATCCATCAAACTGGATTTTTCATTGTAATTTTTGAGTGATTTTACTTTCACCATAGGTAATTGATTTAACTACCACTAAGTTGCACTAATAGCATAATTAAAGTTAGCTTCAACAGCAATATCACAACAAACAGCTGGATTTACTTTCAAGAAAACATATTGGCACATAAACTGATACATAATAATGGAAATATGAAACTCATTATTTCATTTCAAGATTCACTTTTCACTTATTGATTTGTTGATGAATCAAACTTCTATTTTCAGTAAACAGTAGATACAGGAAAACTTTAATTCAGTTTTAATTTCCCAACTTTATTATTTGACTGTTTTACCTATTTATATCTTTCAAGTAAACATTTTATTCATTCACTTTCTCAATTCTTCTTCTTCTTCTTTTTAACATTTATTTATTTCTCCCCCACCCCCGGTTGTTTTTGTGCTCACTGTCTGCTCTCTGTGTTCTTCTGTGTCTGCTTCTCTTCTCTTTAGGTGGCACTGGGAACCGATCCTGGGACCTTGTGGAGTGAGAGAGTGGCGCTCAATCTTCTGTGCCACCTCAGCTCCCTGGTCTGCTGCGTCTCTTATTGTCTCTCCTCTGTGTTTCTTTTTGTTGCATCATCTTGCTGTGACAGCACTCCTGCATAGGCCAGCACTCCTGCATAGGCCAGCTCTCCTGCATGGGCCAGCACTTTGCACAGGCCAGCTCTCCGCTCGGGTCAGCTCACCTTTCACCAGGAGGCCCCTGGAATCGAACCCGGGACCTCCTATATGGTAGATGGGAGCCCAATCACTTGAATCACATCCATTTCCCCTCAATTATTCTTTTTTCAAAAATTTTTATTAGAGAAATTGTAGGATAGAAAAGCATCATGCATAAAATACAGGTTTTTGTGTGTGTGTGTGAGGGATTATTTCTGAGCTCTAAATTCAATTCCATTGATTATATATCTGTCCTTGTACTGGTAGCATGCTGTTTTGATTTCTATCACTTATAAGTTTTAAGATTGCGAAATGTGAGTCCTTCAACTTCTTTTTCAAATGCTTTAGCTATTCAAGAACCCTTAACCTTCCATATAAATTTGATGATTGGCTTTTCCATTTTTGCATGAAGGCTGTTGGGATTGAAATGAATATATAAATTACTTTGGGTAGGATTGACATCTTAACAATATTTACTCTTCCAGTCTATAAACTTGGAATATTTTTTCCAATTATTTAGTTGTTATTTGATTTCTTTTACCAATGTTTTGTAGTTTCTGTTACAAGTCCTTTGTATCCTTGGTTAGATTTAGTCCTAGATGTCATTTGTTTATTGCTATTTTAAATTGATTTTTTTTCTTAGTTTCTTCTTCCGATAGTTCATTGCTTGTGTATGTAATTTTAAAATTTTTAAATTATTTTTTAATATAACAAACTTTATTTGAAAAGAGGTTTTTGATACAGAAAAGTTACATCAAAAGTATAAGGGATTCCCATGTACCCCCCATCCCATCTTTCCCTATTAATAATGTCTTACAATTGTATGGTACCTTTGTTACAGTTGATGAATAAATATTGAAGCATTGCTACCAGCCAAGGTCTACAGTTTACATTGTGGTTTACCCTTAATTCCAATGCCCTATAAATGCCCTATGTTCTACCTATTATTCCCTCACATTCTCCTCAGATCCTCTGGTAACCACTATCTTTATAACAATGTTACATGTTCTTCCAATACTAGAATTTTAATAAGTTTTCTTTGTCCATGGTTGCATTCCCCCCTCACATTTGTTCATTACTCAACCTTTAGGATGTTGGGATGGTGATGCCTGCTTTGCCTCAGATTTAGAGGGAGCAGATAGAATGAACTGTTTTGCTTTCAGTTGTAGATATTCTGTTTTTGGGGATGGGGGTTGTCCATCATCATCATTTTGTTAGCTGTCCTAGGTGAGTCCAAAGATCTGGAGAGTAGGTATTGACCACAACTCTTCTGAGATTCAGGGCTCAACCAGCATATAAATGGCCTGAAGATTTAAGTCTCTGTGACATATATTTCATGCATATAGTGCTAATTATAGGCTCAAATAAAAGGGGTAAAAGAATAATTTGTAGGGAAATTATAAATGAGTCTATACACTGGGGAAATAGTTTGTCATATATTTCATGGTAAGGTCCACTGACAGGGTGCTGATTTCAAGGGATTGTGTGCCTTGCCTATAGTGTCCAGATGGCTCTAGAGCCTTCAGGAAGACCCCTATTTGAGACTTTGTTCACAGTGGCATTTAGGGAGATCTGCAAGAGACTTGCACAAGTGTAACCTCTGGAATGACCTCCCAATTCTTTTGAAACCTCTTAGCTGTAAAAACTCTTTTGTATTTATATTTCCCCTTTTTAGTCAAGATCTTTTTTCCAGAGGTATTGCTGGTTGTTGCTTGGAATTAATCCCTTAGTACCAGGGAGGCTCATCCCTGGGAACCATGTCCCATGCCAGGTTGTGCATTTATATGCTGAGTTTTGCTTAGAGAGAGGCCACATTTGAATAACAAGGAGGTTTTCAGGAAGTAACTCTTAGGCAATAGTTATTATGAGTCTAAGTTTCAATTTTACAAGAATAAGATTCATAGTTACATGCATTAATATTGAAGGCTTGATATATTAGTCTGTTTTCTTTTATTAGGCACTGCCTATGTACTTGTGAGATTCTTGCCCCTCATTTGAGAACATAGCAGAACTCCCCAAGATGGGAGTTTAATATTTTATTTATTGTGTGGGTCTCCACACACTGAGATAACACTCTGCAATAAGATGAATGCATTCATATTCCGTAGTGGCATGCCCCAGGTGCGCTCTTTCCCATACTTCATTCCTACTATTTTCTGAGGAACTGCCACCTCCACAATGGCTGGACAATTCTACATTCCCACCAGCAGTGGATAAGTGTTCCCTTTCCTCCACATCCTCTCCAACACTTGAAATTTTCTGTTATTTTAAATAGTAGCCAGTCTAATAGGGGTAAGATGATATATAATTGTAGTTTTGATTATGCATTTCCCTGATAGCTAATGGTTCAGAGCATCTTTTCATAGCCTTTTTAGCCATTTGTATTTTCTTTTGGAAAAGTGTCTTTTCAACTCTCTTGCCCATTTTTTAAATGGGTTGTCTTTTTATTCTTCATCTAGGATTTATTTAGACATGCTCGATATTAGACCCTTACTGGATAAGTTGTTTCCAAATATTTTCTCCCATTGAGTAGCCTGCCTTTTCACTTTCTTGACAAACTCCTTTGGAGCACAAATGTTTTTAATTTTGAGGAGGTTCCATTTGCCTATTTTTTTCTTTTGTTGCACATGCTTTTGGTGTAAAGTTTATGAAACCATTTCCTTCTACAAGATCTCATAGGTGCTTCCCCACATTATATAATAGGAGCTTTATGGTCTTGGCTATTATATTTAGGTCTTTGATCCATCTTGAGGTAATCTTTGAATAGGGCATGCAATAGGGAACTTCTCTTTCTTTTGGATATGGATATCCAGTTCTACCAGCACCATTTGTTGAAGAAGTCATTCTGTCCCAGTTGGGTGGGCTTGGTTGCCTTGTCAAATATCAGCTGGCTGTATATGCACAGGTCTATATTAGAACTCTCAATACAGTTCCGTTGGTCAGTATGTCTATCCTTACGCCAATATCATGCTGTTTTGACCACTGTAGCTTTGTAGTATGCTTTAAAGTTAGCTAGCATGGTTCCTCCAATTTAATTTTTCTTTTTCAATTTTTTTTTTTTTTTTTTTTGCTGTTCAGGGTCCCCTGCCCTTCCAAAGAAATTTCATAAATCAGTTTGGGTAGGATAGATATCTTAATGATATTAGTCTTCCAACCCATGAATATGGAATATACTTCCAATGATTTAGGTTTTCTTTGATTTCCTTTAACAATGTTGTTTAGTTTTCTATATACAAGTCCTTTACATCATTAGTTAAGTTTATTCCTAGATATTTGATTCTTTTTGTTGCTATTGTAAATGGAATTTTTTTCTTGATTTCCTCCTCAGATTGCTCATTATTAATATAAGAAATACTACTGATTTTTGTATGTTGATCTTATATCCTATCACTTTACTAAACTTGTTTATCAGCTCTAGAAGCTTTGTTGAAGATTATTCAGGGCTTTCTATGTATAGGATCATGTCATCTCCAAACAGTGAAAGTTTTACTTCTTCCTTTGCAATTTGGATTCCTTTTATTTCTTTTTCTTGCCTAAGTGCTTGAGCAGGTACCTCTAATACAATGTTAAATAAGAGCCATGGCAGTGGGCATCCTTATCTTATTTGTAGATATTAGAGGGAAATTCTTTAGCATTTCACCATTCAGTATGCTGTTAGCTGTGCTTTTTTCATATATTCCATTTATCATGTTGAGGAAGTTTCCTTCTATTCCAATCTTTCAAAGTGTTTCTATCAAGAAAGGATGCTGAATCTTGTCAAATGCTTTTTTATTGTTCATAGAGATGATCATGTGATATTTTTCTTTTGATCTGTTAATGTGGTATATTACATTGATTGATTTTCTTACATTGAACCATCCTTGTATACCTGGAATAAAACCCAATTGATCATGTTGTATAATTCATTTGATGTGTTATTTAATGGCTTAGCAAGTATTTTGTTGAAGATTTTAGCATCTAAGTTCATTAGAGAGATTGGTATGTAGTTTTCTTTTCTTGTGGTGTTTTTATGTGGCTTTGGTATTAGGGTGATGTTGGCATCATAGAATGAATTAGGTAATGTTCCCTCCACTTCTATTTTTTGCAAGTGTTTAAGCAGGATTGGTGTTAGTTCTTCCAGAATGATTGGTAGAATGCACCTGTGAAGCTATCTTGGTCCTGAGCTTTTCTTGATCGAGAGGTTTTTATGACTAATTCAATCTTACTACTTGTGATTGGTCTGTTGAGATTTTCTATTTCTTCATTCATCAATGTGGCTGTTTGTGTTTCTAGAAATTTGTCCATTTCATCTAAGTTATTCATCTTGTTGGCATACAATTTTTTTCAAACTATCCTTTTATGATACTCCTTATTTCTGTGGGATCAGTGGTGATATCCACTCTCTCATTTTTTATTTTATTTATTTGCTTCTTCTCTCATTTTTTCTTTGTTAGTCTAGCTAACAGTTTTTCAATTTAACAAAACTGGGTTTGATCTTGGTAATTTTTTTGAGTATTTTTTTAATTCAATATTCTTAATTACATTTAGTTCTGCTGTATTCTTTGTTATTTCCTTCTTTCTGCTTGCTTTGGGATTAGTTTGTTGTTTTTTTTTCTAGTTCCTCCAGGTGTGCAGTTAGGTCTTTGCTTTTAGCTCATTCTTCTTCTTTAATATAGGCATTTATGGTTATAAATTTCCCTGTTATCACTGCTTTTGCTGCATCTCATTGGTTTTGATATGTTGTGTTCTCATTTTCATTCATTTCATGGTAGTTACTGATTTCTTTTGCAATTTCCTCCTTGACCCACTGATTGTCTAAGAGTGTATTGTTTAACATCCATATCTTTGTGCCTATTCTAGTTCTCTGCTGCTTATTAATTTCCAGTTTCATTCCATTGTGATGAGAGAAATTACTTTGTATAATTTCAATCTTTTAAAATTTGTTGAGACTTGTTCTGTGACCTAGCATGTGGTCTATCTTGGAGAATGATCCATGTGCACTTGAGAAGAATGTATATACTTATGTATTTGGGTGTACTGTAGGTATCTATTAGGTACATAGGAATAATACAATTCCTCTAATGTATTATTCAAGGTATCTGTTTCTTTATTAACCCTCTGTCAAGATGTTGTGTCTATTGGTGATAATGGTATATTAAAGTCCCCCACTATTGATTGTAGAGGCATTCTCCCCCTTAGTTTTGCTATTGTTTGTCTCATGTATTTTGGAGCACCCTGGTAAAGTTCATAAATATTTATGATTGTTTTTTCTTATTCATAGATTATCCCTTTTGTTAATATATAGTTTCCTTCTTTGTCTCTTACAATAGTTTTGCATATAAAGTCTATTTTGTTTGATATTAGTATAGCTACTTCTGCCCTTTTTTGGCTATTGTTTGCATGTAAAATCATTTTCCAACCTTTTACTTGCAACCTCCTTGCATCCCTAATCTATGGTGAGTTTCTTGTAGACAGCATAAATATGGGTCATCTTTCCTTATCCATTCTGTCAATCTGTGTCTTTTGATTGGAGAGCTCAATCCATTAACATTCAATGTTATTATACTCAAGGCAGTACATACATTAGCCATTTTTTTCTTTAGGTTTATATATGTCATATTTTGTTTTTATTTTTCTTTTTATCTTTTTGGTTACTCTTATTAATAATCATCCTTACTATACTCTCCTCCAACCCTCTTTCTCCTGTTTTTTTCCTTTCAATCTGCTGAATGCCCTTTAATACTTTTTGAAGTGCAAGACTCTTTTTGACAAACTCTCTCAATTTCTGTTTATCTGTGAATATTTTGAACTCTCCCTCATTTTTGAATGACAGCTTTGCTGGATACAGGATTCTTGGCTGGCAGAGTTTTTCTTTTTAGGACCTTAACTATGTCATACAACTGCCTTCTCTCCTGCATGGTTTCAGACAAGAAACTAGCACTTAATTTTATTGAGCTTCCCTTATCTTGGGCATTTGACAGTCTGATAAGTATGTGTCTTGGGGTAGGCCTTTTAGGATTTGTACTGGTTGGAGTGTGCTGTACTTCTTGGCTATGTTACATCCATGTCCCTCATAAGAGTTGGGAAATTTTCAGCCATTGAAAGTTCAACATCACTAGTTCTTTCCTCTGCCTGTTCAAATCTGCTGTTATGTGCTTCCATCATAGTTTTAATTTCTGGCATTGTGCCTTTCATCACCATGAGATCTGTTATCTTTTTATGTATGTTTATGATTTCTTCTTTATATTCCCCCAGTGTATTCTTAATCTTCCTTCACTTCATTAATTTGATTCATGATATTTGTTTGGACATCCTTGATTAGTTCCACATTCTATGTCTCCTCCTGCTTTTTAGTTTGTTCATTAGGCTGGGCTATGTCTTCCTGTTTCTTAGTATGGCTTTTCATTTTTTGCTGGAGTCTAGTAATCTCTTTATCTTGATGGATTTATTCAGTTGGTTAGATTCTCTTTCTACTCTAGGGTTTTATTTCGTTTTGCTTTGTGTTAAATATCCTCTTTGACACTTGGTTCCACTTATTCCATATCCTTGTAGTTGTCTGTGTTCCTCCAAAAAAAAAATAAGACCATAAAAAAGGAAAGAAAGAAGAAGAGAAAAAGAAGAGGAGGAGAAGGAGGAAGAGGAGGAGAAGGAGGAAGAAAGAAACAAGAAAAAATAAAATAAAATAAAATGCTGGAAAGATGAGAAGAAATTAATGAAGACCATACAAGAGAAGGTGGAGCCAAAGAAAAGCAAAGAAAGAGGAAAAAATGAAAGAAAGAAAAGAAATAAAGAAATAAGGAGAAAAACAGAAAAAAAAAAAAAAAAAAAAACAGAGAAGACAGGCCTCCCTATCAGGTCACTAGCAACCATCTCAGGCTACCAGTACTCACCAATCAATCACCCTGTGGCCTGCCCTCCGCAGGCAAGGTACCCAGATGTAGAGGAAAAATAAAGAATAAATAATAAATAAAAAATAATAATAAAAAAAAAAACTAAGAAAATCTCAATCTAAGTTCCCTGTCATGAGGCTGCTTGTCCTGCAGCTTCCCCTTCCCCAGGGAGCTGGCTGAGTTTCTGACAACCCACTGGATCACTCTCTGGCTCTCTTCTCTTCTGGGCGGATTGGACACCTGACAGCTTGCCAGCTGTCTCTCCCCACCCCCCTTTCCTCAGATTGGTTGGGCATCTGACAGCTGGCCTGCTACCTCTCCTGGCTCCCCTCTTACCTGGGCTGTTGGGTATCTGTCAGCCCACCCCCTCACTGGTCCAATTCCTCTGTCTCTGAGGGCAGGTGGATGTGACAGCCTGCCTGATCAGCTCTTCCCTCCAGTCTCCTGGAGCTACTTCAGATGCTGGTCCCCACACCTGTTTGCCTTGTACCTTCCCTACCTCAAGAGCCCGCTGGGCACCGAGATGCACCCCTGGTTGTCCGGTGGCTTTCCTCACTCTCAGAGTTGGTTGAGCAATTCTCTTCCAGCCAAATCACTTCCCTAGCTTCCTTCTCTGAGCTAGCTACACGCTGGCATGCTGCCCTATTTCCCATGGCTTTTCTATCCCTCGGCCAACAGGTTTCCCCCTCCCTAGCTTCTCTCTCCAATTGCCCCTGTGGTCCCACAGCTTCCCTTCTACCAGGTAAATCTGCCTCCCTTCCTGCAGTTTCTGGAGGAGTGCAGCCTGCCGTTCCCTACTCTGCCATCTTGGATCCCCCTTCACTGCTTGTGTATTTAAACACTACTGATTTTGGGGTGTTGATCTTGTACCCCTTCACTTGCTGACTTCATTTATTAGCTCTAGGAGCTTTGTTGTGGAGTTTTCAGGATTTTATGTATATAGGATCATGTCAATTGACCACTGCCTTCTCGACTCCATGGGTTCTGATAAGAAATCGCTACTTAATCTTATTGGAATTCTCTGGCATGAACTTGCCACTTTTCTCTTGCAGCTTTCAGAACTGTCTTCTTGTCCTTAGAAAAGAGTTTGATTGCTATGGGTCTGGGCATGGTTCTCATTGAATTTATCCTGTTTGGAGTTCATTGAGATTCTTTTATGTGCATTTTCCTGTCTTTCATTAAATTTGTGAAGTTTTCTGTCATTAAATCTTTGAATATTTCTTATGCTGCTTTATCTGTCTTTTCCTTTTGGGATTCTGATAATGTATATAATGATATGCTTGATTGTGTCTGTGCTGGTTTGAGTATTTTGTGGACACCAGAAAATTATTTCTTAAGCTAATCCATTCCTTTGCATGTAAACCTATTTATGTGAGGCCTTTTGATTAGATCACTTTTGATCAGATCACTTAAGTTAAGGACCCTTGATTACATTGTAAGACCCAGGGTGGGTCTTAATCCTTTACTGGAGTCCTATATAAATAGGGGAGAGAGGATAGGAAAAGAGTCATTTTACTCTGCCATGTCAAAGAGGACTCTAGATTGCCCACAGCTGCAGAAACATAGAGAAAAGTGTCAAACACAGAGAAACTCTGATAGGTTGGAATCAGCAGAACACAGAGGCATGGAAAGAGGCCCCTGAGAGACTGAAAGACACTAAGCATGTACCTCATCACCCACAGCTGAGTTTGAGGAGAAAGTGAGCACTGAGGGGAAGGCAGAGACTGGCCACCATTTGCCTTGCCACATGGCAGGAGTCCAGTATCACCAGCAGCTGACCTTTGATGAGACAGTGTCTCTGATGATGCCTTGATTTGTACATTTTCACACCCTCAAAACTGTAAGCTTCTACCCTAATAAATTCCCATTATAAAAGCCACCCCATTTCTGGTATATTGCATTGGCGGCCCTCTACAAACTAAACCAGTGTCCCACAAGTGTCAGGCTCTATTTGTTCTTTTTTATTATTTTATCTTGCTGGTCCTCAGCTTGAATCATTTCAGTTATTTTATCTTCGTGTTCACTGATTCTTTCTTCTGCCACCTCCAATCTGCAGTTGAAACCATCTAGGTAACTTTTCAATTCAGTTATTGTGTTCTTCAACTTCAGTATTTCTCTGGAGAGATTCCCATATTGTTCATTCATTGTTTTTCTCATATCTTCAATTCTTTCTTTCTCTGTGTTTTCCATTATCTCCTTGAGCATATTGAGGATCAGTATTTTAAAGTCTCTGTCCAGTAAGTCAAAAGTCTGGTCCTTTTTATTGATAGATTCTTGGTTTTTATCTTGTTCATTTGGATGGGTTATCATTTCCTGTTTCTTTGTTTGCCTTGTAATCTTTGGTTGTACACTGTACATTTTAATATTTTAAAGCATTAACTCTGGGAGTTAGTCCCTGGATAGTCCCTAAAGTTTGAATCCAGCTAGTGATATGACAAATTTTCTTAAGTGCTAAGAGCTAATCAAAATAAACAAACCAAGCCAAAAAGAACCTTTCACTCTCTTTGAAAATTGGCTCTGCTTTGGCTGGTGTTTTTGTTCAATGCTTAGCCCTCCTATCTAGCAGATCAGCCAGAGGCAAATGGGAAGTACAAGGTCCTCTCTGTCTTATCTGACAATGAGTTGAACTGGAGCCTGCTTCTTTTCCTGGGCCTGTGCTTGCTAGAGACCCCATTTACAGTTCACAGAACTATGAGTAAAAAAAAAAAACCTTCTACTCACTTTGGAAGAGTACACCTCACCTCTTCAGTGCTCTTTGGAGTGACTTAATGCAGGTTGTCTTTTGCCTGAGGCTGTTCCAACTTATATGTTTCTCACATTGTCCCATCTGCCTGCAAGCAGCTTGTCTGCATTCAGGGCAAATTTTGGGAGGGCTAACCCAAGAACTGACTCAGTCTCTGAGACTTCCACCTCATAGATTGGAACTGACATACATACACCCCAGTATGCACACAGGGGCCACTCTGATCCCTCTAGAACAGGGCCAAGACACAAAATGGGAGTGCAAGCTGGCTCCACCCTATGTTATGAAGGATGTGGGGGAGGGACCAGCAAGGGTTCCAGGAGCTTCTTCTATGGCTTTTGAGGCTGTATTTTCTCAATTCAGCACTTGCCTGGTTAATGCAACCCTTTAACAGTTTTCTGTAATTTTGAGGAAGGTTACTGTGTGTAAGATTCCTCTGCAGCCTTAGCCCCAGTGGAGCTGGGACAATTGCCTCCCTCAAGGCTGGCTCCCTAGATCTGTAGTAGCTGATCAAAGATAGAAATCTGGGATCAGACTACACATCCCTGGAATTTTGGAGGACTAGATTTTTGTGTCCTAACCTGGCATCAGTCATATGAGCCAGGAGCTGGAGCTCCAGTGCCCACTGCTGCCAGCCACCTGTCTAAACTATGGAGTGTCAATGTGGTTGGTTGAGATAGTTCCTGCTGGTTCAATATTATTTTGGAAGAGAGACTGATTCCCAGAGCTTCCTACTCAACCATTTTCCCACTAATTTATTCTTTCAACATTTAAAAAATACCTGCTATACATAAGGTGCTGGGAGAGGTTAACAAAAAAGATTTGCCATTAACTTTCTGTCATCCAATGGTAGTTCCTTTTTGTTTTATTACTGCTAAGGCAACAATACATATACAGCATGGTAGAGTTATCTCAGCATATGTGTGCCTGATTCATGACCTAAATTTAGGGATGAAAGGAGAGGAGGTAAAGGACATAGAATAGTTGTTCTCACCTGTTCCTAATGGTCCCCACACTTCCAGATCTTACTCCATGCCTCTCTCCCCCAGTTCCATTCAGAAATCTGAAATTTGGAAAATAGGGAGATAATCAAATAGTAAAGGTTGAAGAAGAGAAAGTAGATAATAAAAGGAGGAGATTTGTTCAAATGGTCTTTACACACTTTAATAACAGAAAGCAAAATGTGAAAAAAACAACAACTGAAGCTTAATTATCTCTTCCTTCCCCCTCTCTTTGCACCTTATCACTTCAACCTCTGTCTCAAAATCACTGGCAATCAAAGCAAAGAAAATAAAAGCAACACAGAGATTCCATTTTCAGCCAATGAAATTGGCAATGATCAATAACATGTGGCATTAGAGAGGGGGGTTGGCACTCTAATACACTGATGATGGGATAAAAATTGCCACTGCTCCTTTATCAGAAGTCTTCAAATATGTCTTCTCTTTAGCCCATAATTCCATTTCTAGGAATTTTTCCTTATGATTTGCCTTTTCAATAAAATATCTAGATTCTAGTAGTTGAAGTGAGATAAATACATGGCTGGAAATTTTTCCCACATTTTGAAGTTTGAATTTTGTGGGTAAAAAATTGTGAGCATGCTTTGGTATAATAAAATTTGTTTTCTGTAATTATATGCAGTAGCATCATAATTTATAGTCTTGGAGATCCTAAACCCTTATTTTCATTCTTTATGAGAATTTATCTTTGTAATGCTGGTTAGGATCACAACAAGGAATGCCACCAGTCCTAACACTAGGAGGGATAAGAAGAAAAGCCCTGTCCTCTACACTGGCTGGTTATGATAATCACCAGTATTGGACAAAGTAATTTCTGAAAGGTTTTAAGCAGGTTCATTTGGAAAAGTCCCAAATGGAAAACATCATAAATTTCCATGAACTTTAAAATGGACAAGTACATTGTGGTATATTCACACAATAGAATACAGTACAGAAATGAAAATAAACTACAACGGCATACAACAACATGCATGATTCTCCCAAAAATTACTTTGGTCAAAAGAAGCCAGGCACACACAAAAATACATACTCTATGATATATACAAAATTACAAAAATAGGCAACATTATACTGTGGTGTTGAAGTCAAGACAGCAGTTATCTTTGGGCAGGAGAGGGGAGTAATAATTGGAGGGGGTGTGAGGAAGGTGTCTGAGGGTCTGATAATTTTCCTTTCTGGTACTTTAGTTCCAAACACGAGTATATACTTTTTGTGAAAATTTATTGAGCTGTTTATTTAGGATTCATTACACTTATCCTGTATTTCAGTAAAAATGTTTAACAAAATATCTTTGGACCAAAGTATCTTTCTTCATAAGCTATAGTCCAAGAGTGAACCTATTGTTCACTCCAAATCTTAAGCATATCTTTATAAAGTCTCTCTCGTGAGAAAATTTTTGGCTTAGCCCCTAAGTATTTCTGTAATCTGTTACCTTGCAGAAATTCAAGAGAAGATCTTTATGTTTGTCTTATAATATCTCAACTTATCTTTTTGTACTACTGGTATCTGAACCATATGGTCGTTATCTTTTTAAACCAAAGATACAAAATACCTACAGCTAGAAACCCACCGGAGAAATTCAGCCTCAACACACAGATCATTTCAAAGCCAAACTGGCATGTTAAGCATCTGAATTGCAGTCTTGTACATATATCTGGTGGTTTGCATATCTCTGAGAGTACATGAAAACTTTCCAAGTGCGCTCAGGTGCATATAGTCAATCTCCAGAACTTCAATGGATATACACACTCCTCTTTAATACTGACCTGGCTGAGAAAGAAACTGCAAAAGGAACATCATACAGGCATTCATTTCTCACCTCACCTTTTACATAACCCTCATCACACTTTACCAAAGATTATCCCAATCATCTCTACTCTCAGTATTGTGCAATACCTTACAATATAAAAATTTACAGAAACCAAAAATAGAAGAAGTTCAAATATTGTTATCAGAGAAGCCTACTATAATTAAGACACTGAGAAACCATAGATTTTACATATTTTTGTTTATAATAAAACATGACATTAGAATAGAATGTAATACAAAAAAGACAATGAACTGCAGCCACTTACAACAATGTGGATACTCATGAAAATTATAATTTGAGCATTGTTCTAAACTAAGGCATACTTTGGAGTGGACTGGCAAAAAGAATGAGAACTATTGTTGAATAACTTCACCTGTGCTATTTCTTAATTGTCATTACAGAGTCCATTGCTTCAAGAGAGTGTCAAATAAAGAACAAAACAGAAAGCATCAGCAAGAAACATTGAGGTTGGTGGAACTTTATTTCATCCAAGTGACATGCTCACCTAAGCCTTTATGTATCAAACTATCTAAAAATTAGAAAGTTTAAAATTTGAAAAATCATGCTGGAAATAGCAATCTGCCATAAAGTATACTCTCTCTACAACCTTACCACTCTCAGTAATGAGAAAAAGTTGGGCAAAAGATATTCTCATTGGCTATGTCTGTGTCTCAGAAACGTTATTTGGCATTATTTCATGACAGACTAACATTATGTCTTCAAGTAAAAGAATAATATAGTGGAAGCAAGATAGTGTATATTTTCTCCCACACTTATTCAGGCTCATAGGAAAAACATTTTTATGAATTATCAAATGATCATTGGATTCTGAAAACCCATATTCTTTTTATTTTTTTTTTTTGGTTTTTATAAAGGGTATTTATTTGGGGTAGAAGCTTACAGTTACAAGGCCCTATTTTATTTTTTTAACTTAGGCACAATTCTGAAAATTTACTCATTCCTACCTGTATTATTAGGTTGAAAATATCCTCATAGGAATATTTTGTAGGTTCTACTCTAAAAATGGACTTACAACTATGATTAATATATTTTTGTAAGTTTTACACTTATTAGTGGCCCTCAAACCTTTCTTCTTGCTATTACTTTCTACTGAGTCCTATAAGTATAACTAACATTAATCCATAAATACATCAACTAATTGAAAATATTTTCATTAATTGCAAATATAATTTTTGTGTGTTTAGTAATTACCTATCAAAATTTGTTATATATTTTGTGATAATTTATACACAAACAATACTAACAATGATAGTGTACCCAAAAGAAATTTCTTAAAACTGTGATACCAATGGTACAAGAAATACAATAGCTACAATGTAGACAGATAACAGATACATAAATTGATGATAGATATATAGATATATAGATAGAGGATCGATAAATGCATGCTGCAGAAAAGATGATTGCTAAGATACTTTCAATATAAAAATGTAAATACTCTGTAAGTATGGGAGGATGGAATTCTGAGTTTGGGCAAAAAGTAAAATTTTTGACTGAATAAGATGAGTTGTTCATATATTTTAAAACAGATTTTGGTAGATACTAAATTACTAGAGTAATTAGATTCTACTGTATGTATTTTAAAAATGAAATAACAGTTTTACTTTAAATATTATTAATTACAAATATCAGAAATTGCATTCTTTTCCAGTATTTAAACATATGATGAAACAAATAAGATACCAATTTAAAATGTACAAGAGACTTTTGAAAATTCTTTTAGGGTATAGGTAAGCAAAATTTATGAAATTGATCAATATTGTCTATGGTGTATCAAATTCAGGAGGAATTCAGATTTCTCAGGCTTGTTAACATTTGTTTACTTTAGAATTTCCTTCACAAATTTATGTTTTTATTATATCTGCAGCTTATGTCTTGTAAGGCATAATAGAAAATAGAATTTCTACATAATCTGAAAAAAAATTATAGGATACATATTCCCATTTTGAAAAGATTCTCCTGATATAAACCTCTTCTTTTGGAATGCTAGAGACAGTCTCTTCACTCAAATAAATTCTAACTTCTCTTTGATCAGACTATAAGAACTATGTAATTCACCTTATTTTTCTTATGACTTGCCTGTAAGAAAACACAGAGCTAAATTTAGGGCTTAACTATTTATTCAATATAATAATTTCCCTTTTCATTCGCTTCATGACTTTGGATTTTCCAAATTTTATCTTAATGGTCTTTTTGTATCTCTTATTTTAATCTAATTTAAATCCTTTCTAGAAGTTTATGGCAGCATCACATAGCCATAAGAACCTACATTTTGATCTCAAACTGGCTCTGTCCAAATCTCAGCTTCCCCACTTAGTGGTAATGTGATCTCAGGCATATACTTAAGACCCCGTACTTCAGTTTACTCTTTGTTAAAATGGGAATGATAATAGCTCCTACCTCATAGACCTGTTATGAGAATTACATGAATTATTATTTATAAAGCCCTTACAAAAGTGCATGACGTGATAAGTGCTATTTAACTGTTGGTCAAATATTCTATAAACAAAAATCAAAGGGGCATTTAAATCCTCATTCTGAAGTTCTGAAGATAACACATCATATTTCATATTTCATCATGAACTGAGTACCTACTATTTAAGCACTCTTTTATTCTAAAAGTCCCATAATATGCAAAAGGCATAAATCCTGCAATAAAGAGGTCTGTAATGAAGATAAGGCATATCAGTATAGCAGCATGCAAATTTTGAATTAAGATAAGTATTCAGTACCAAATAAGAGAAATTTCCATCTCTAACCAATTACCAAAATTTATGATGCAAATGTTATGCATTGTTGTCACTCCCATCAGTAATTCTTGTTGAAAGTGATGTCATCCTTTGGTATTCTCCCCCTTATTGTGCTGCTTGCTAAGTAGATTATAGCTCTCCATGAATAAACTCAGTCCTAGGCTTAACAAAAATAGTACCAAATTTTTCAGCAGAGAAACTCCAAAAACTGAGGACAATATATGTGATGTATTCCAACATTCTAAAGAGTGATACAAGCACACCCATGCAACACCGGCCAAAACGGAGCAAAACCAGTCAGGTTATCATGCTTCCTAAAAGCATATATAGAGGATACTTGAAATTTGAAAAGAAAGTATTTGAAGGAAATTCCTAGAAATAGAATGCTTTAGCTTTTCTCCTCCTCTTCCAGGAAGAGGAGTAGGGAATAGGATACACATTCTACCCTATTTAATCCTAGTGACAGATGGTCCAAGAGAACGAACTTATTAAGATCAGGCCCAAGAGAACCACCTTATTAGGATCAGCTTATAAGAAGGGAAAAGGCATCTCTTTCCCAAGCAGTAGGCTTTTAGGTGACCATTTGCACCTGCCCTCCAGATGGGGTAAGGTGAGAGAGTTCATGGGAGAATTGACCTCAGGAGCACAGAGAACGGTGCACGCTAGTCACACTGAAATGTCTAAAAGCAAGATGATGTCTTCATGCTTGGCAGGGTAAGAAAGGAGGAGTCAGAAATTAGGCAAACTGCATCCTGTGGTTTGGTGGGACAAGGATACATGGGCTTCCAGTGGACTGGGTACATACATCCAGAAGGTAATAGATAGAAGGCACATTAGTGGGGCTCTGTCAAAGGGCGTGATGTATGTGCCAGAAGGAAGCAGTGTGACAGGACCTTGGAAGGAGCCTCCCCAAATCTGACAATTCTATTCCAGGTTTCAAATAGCTGCCATAATTGTGGTCATTAGAGATAGAAAATGTCCACCGACAGATAACCACAGTCTCTAACCTTTTCTTCCCATATCCTGGTCCCACTTTAGAAAAGATGGTAAGAATAGGAAAAGGGAAGAAATGAAAGAATGGACTACTCTCTTTCCACCATATGGTATTTTTAAAATTAAACACAGAAAGATCTAAGCTAATGAGAGGGGAAACATTTTTAATTGGATGAAAGATAGAAAGTTTAAGTCAAACTACAGTGAACATCTTAATAACTGGAATTTTATAGTCAAGGAGATAGGAAAATTGTGGGATCTGTTTGGGGTGCTATTGAAGGACTGGCAGGAGATATTCAGTAGATCTTGCTTAGAAGCAGGGGAAGGTCAAAAATAGGGGTGTTTCCTGTTTGAATTTGCTTTCAGGTCAGCCAAACTAACTTACCATGTAGAAAGTTATGTAACTCATGTACTTAAGGCCAAGGATAACCCATACTCTCTGGGAAGTTCTTCACAGTTTACGATATGAAAAGTGAGATAGAAGATGGCTTCAATTTATACTCTATATAATAGCAAAACCTCTAATCTGAGGCATTTGTTCATTAAGATTTGTCTAGCAATAAAGCAAGCTACCCACACAATATTCCATTAACGATTAAACATTCTGTAATAATTCCTCCAATCTCCACCCACCCTCCACCCAGTTTTGCAAAGTGAAAAAATAATCTTACATTAGTATGCATGTACATTTCCATTGATTTAAAATCTTTTGCCATTGGTTGTGTTAGTCATGAAAAACAATCTCTTCTTGATAAAAATAATGTAATCACTTTATTCAAATTCTCGCATTAAAGTGAATTTGGTTTTTAGATCTTTGCCCATTCTATTATCTGAAGTTGTGGTCTTCATTAAGATAAGGACTTGTCATTTTTTAGATTATTCTATTTTTCCTAATGATCTCTCTACTTCAACAACACACCCAACTAGACACACATTTGTCCTCGTCAGTATTCAATATTTCTCTATCTCTAAGACCCCAACCTCTAAAATCGTCTTCTCACCCCTTATTCAGTCCCTGCTACTGCTACTAAATTTGGGCTTGGTTCTTATTACAGACTCTGGATTTTTTATTTTTTTCTTGCCCCCAAGTTCATCTCAACTTTTATCATTTCCCTTGCTTTTAACAAAATTTGGCATCAGTGAATTGTCAAAAACATTACTGTGTACTTAGTTCTTTTGAAGAATTTTTACCATCTCCAAATTTCTCTCTTGACAATTCCTATGTCTCAATAACTCCTGCAGTCTGCATTCTGTGTTCTATATCTGGGGCCACTGAGCATTAATGGAAAATCACATAATTATGCTAATGAGAATCACTATAAATCCATGCTCCCTGATCTCAGCTTGATGTCCTTTGCTGAACACTATATATATATATATATATATATTGTTATGCTGCTATTTATCTGATATTTGTGTTAAAGAAAATTTATGAAGATATATAAAGATGGCTGTTCCACACTTTTTCCACTAACCTTAAGTCCTATACATAATTACTGTTTTATTATAAATACATGACATCATATGCAACTTCCCCAAGAAATTCTGAAACCAATATGAAATATCCCTGCAACTTTGTAGGATTTGTCCCTTTTCCAATTTTTAACCTCTGACTGCATTTCCTCCCTCCACCTCTTATATTGACTGCTTTTCTTCTTTAAATCTGGGACCTTGCTCTAATTTATTTTCTTGTGCTACTTAAATTTCTTCTTTTCTGAAAGGATTTTGACTCTTCTAAAATGAATACTAGCGCTGATCTCCTCAAGCTACTCTCTTCTTTCTCCTTCGTTTCACCATTTTGAATTTCTTCACAGATTTGTTTTACCTTCATAGTTTCTAAATATCCTTCGAGCTTGCCACACCCCCTAGAAATCTGGTTCCCAAAGAACACACTAATTTTTTAATTAAATTTTTTTATTTTTAAAGGAGCTTTAGAATACATAAATGTTACATAGAAAATATAAGGGATTCCCATATGCCCATTCTCTCCCCCTCCCACACTTTCCCACATTAACAACATCCTTCATTAGTGTGGTACATTTATTACAATAGTTGAATGCATTTTGAAGCATTGCTACTAACTATGGATTACAGTTTACATAATAGTTTATACTCTGTCCTGTACAATTTTGTAGGTTAGGACATAATATACAATGGCCTGTATCTGTCACTACAATGTCATGCAGTACAGCTCCAATATCCCGAAAATGCCCCCATATTACACCTATTCTTCCTTCTCCCATCCCTCAAAATGTCTGGTGGCCACTGCCTTTATATCAATGATAAGATTTCTTCCATTGCTAGAATAATAAGTTCTATATTAAAATAACAATAAGTCTAATTTAGTTCATTGTTCATTCCCCAGTCTTGAGGATTTGGGGATGGTAATACCTACTCTGCTTCTAATTGAGAGGGAATTTAGATCCCATGGGACAGATGGATGGAATTATCTTGCTTGCAGTTGCAGACACTCTCTGTTCCTTGGGATGGGCATTGTCCCTCATCATCTTGTTAGTTGTCCTGGATGAGTCCAATGAACTGGAGAGTAAGTGTTGCAACTCTGCTGAAATTCAGGGCTCACTTGGCACATGGAAGGATCAAAGGTTTAAGTCTCTGGGAGATATAGTTATCACATATAGTGCTAATTATAGGTTCAAGTAAAAGGGGCAGAAGAGCCAGGTGTAGAGAACTTATAAATGAGTCTAATTCTGTTACACTGAGGAGCATAAATTCCAAAGTAAGGCCGACTGACAGGGTGCCAAATTCCTGAGGTGTCTGCCCTGCTTATAGTTTCTAGATATCTCTAGAGTCCTCAGGAGCCCCTCTATTTGAGGCACTGTTTGCTGTGGCAGTCAATGACATCTTGCTGAAACTTGCATAAGCATAACCTCTGGAATGACCTCCCAACTTACTTTGAAGTCTCTTAGCCATAAAAACTCATTTGTATTTACCATTTCCCCCTTTTAGTCAAGGTCTTTTTCAAGATGCATTGCTAGTTGGCACTTGGTAATAATCCCTCAGTGCCAGGGAGGCTCATCCCCAGGAGTCATGTCCCGTGCCAGGGGAAGGTAGTGTGTTTATATGCTGAGTCTGGCTTAGAGAGAGACCATTTGTGAGCAAAAAGGAGGCTTTCAGGATGTAACTCTTAGGCAGTATATAATACTAGGCTAAGTTTCAATTTCACAAGAAAAGGTTCATAAGTACAATCATCAATATCAAGGGTCTGGTGTAATGATATGGCTTCCTTCACTAGGCAATGCCCTTGCATTCGAGGGATTCTTGCTGTCCTATTAGAGAATGTAGCAGAACTCCCCAGGATTGCAATTCAATATTTTTTTGGTTATTGTATGGCTCTCCACCCACCAAGACAAAGCCTCATGAACACTTGAACATATTCATATGCCTTAGAGGCATGCCCCAGGTGAGTCCCTTCCTATGTATCCCCATCACAGACACCCTGCACCAGTGATCCTCCCATCAGTTGTGACCCTTCTTTGATCCCAGACCTCTCCAAGAGTGAAACCAACAAAATAGCCAAATAAAATTAATAAGAAAATGAAATAATTTTTAAAATAACCAATAAAATTGATTTTTAAAGAAAAATCGAAATAATAAAAAAGCTAAAAAAATTTTTGACATTGTGTTTTTCATTACTGTAAGATCTGTTGTCCTGTATGTACAGTGACATTTTCTTACATATATTCCCCCAGTGTCTTTTTTTTTCATTTCCTCTTCAAAGAAGCTTTAGGATACTGAAAAGTCACACAGAGAATATAACAACCTCCCCATTTCCCCCTCTACCTTATTAATAACATTTTACATGTGGATGGTACATTTGTTATAATTGATGTACAAATATTGAAGCATTGCTACTAACCATGGTCAATGGTTCACATTATGGTTTATATTTTGGATTATACACTTTTATAAGTTTGACACAACTTGAAGTGGCCTGTATCCATTACTGCAAGATCATGCTGAACAATTCTAATGCCCTAAAAATGCCCTGTGTTCCATCTATTTTATTCTTCCCTCTCCCTCCTCTCAGAAACTACAATAACCCCTAAGTTTCAATTTTTGAAGAATAAGAAATTATAGTTACTTGCAATAATATTGAGGATTTGTCATTTTGGTCTGTTTTCTTTTATCGGGTACTGCCTATGCTCTCGAGGGATTCTTGTCCCTCTAATTTAGAATATAGCCGGTCTCCCCAGGATGGGAGTCTGATATTTTCTTGTTGATTGTGTGAGTCTCCACCCACTGATATAATACACTATGACAAGATGAATTCACATTTACATATCTCATGGAAGCCTGGCCCAGATGCACCGTGTCCCACATACTCCCCCCCCCCATCTAACACATATTTACCCAAAGAACATTCCCAATATTATAGTTTTAGCCACAGACCTGCAAATCCCCAGAGTTCACCTGCTCCTTCCCTCGACCCTCCCCCCAGTTCCATGGGTAGTCCAACCCAACCCTTCCACCCTACTCCCCTCACAGACTAGAACTACCGAAACCAATCACATCACTGCACCATTGTCACACTCATCCACTGCACAATGACATCCTTCCACCTTATTGTAGATTTTGCCCTTATGGGCACTGGCTCACCATGCTCTACTCCCTTTCTGTCTCCTGTAAACCTATGATTTATTAATTGTCATGATTCTGTGGGTAGGCTGGGTGGTTCCTCTACAAGTTTCACCTGAACTCACAGATAAAGGAAGGTTGAGCAGGAATGACCAAGTAATTGGTGCTGGCTGTGCTCTGGGAACTTTAGTTCTTCTCTGCATGGCCTCAAATACTTGAGTAGGATAGACTGGCTTCTTTACAGCATGACATTATCAGGATTCCAAGAGGGCAAGGCTAGACACTGCAAGGCCTATTTAGGCATAGGCTACAGGATTCTCAAAAAGTCACTCCTGCCACATTCAACTGGCCAAGGCAATTCACAAGGCCAGCCCTGATTCTAGTGTGAACAAATAATTCCACTTCTTGATGTAAGGAGGGGTAAGATCTTATTGTAAAGGTGTATGTAATCAGGGAGGTATGATTCCTTGAGGCTGTTCTTATAATACCTCAACATGATTCTTAAAGGGAGGCAAACCTGAGTGCCATTTGGAGATTGCAGAGAAGAGCAGTGGGAGAAAAGAGGAAAATCAGATGAAGATGAAGTGATGGAAGTTGTCAAATGCCAAGCTAAGGATTGCAAATTTATCCTTTGTCAAAAATGACTCAGTGGACATTTTTGAAGAGAGACATCTCCCTCCCCCACAAATAATTCACATTCTGATAAAGAGGTCATGCCCAATTTCAGCATGATGGTGGTGTTTTCATTTTTCTGGGGAGTGAGGGAAGGAGGGACCAAATGATGATGATGGCATCACTAAGAAGGAAATGTCCTGAAACTATGGCATAGAGGACGAACTCTTTAGTTGAGAGAATATCCTCATGAGGAGTATACAAGTTACTGAAAGATGTTGAAAGACTGTCTTGAAATTCATCAAAGCAAGATCTTTTCATCTATCTTTGAAGCTTTCATAACAAACCACAGGAGTTTGGGTCCAGCATTTGAGAGAAAGAGAACTAATGGGTCTTATAACTTTCAAGGTCTTCCTGCTGTGAGGTTTCAGATATTCCTTGTCAAGGCCTTACTTTCTATCTATTTGACCCTTCATCTGGAAGCTGACAGAAAACAACAAAAGCCTTTTCCTTCACTTTACATGGTGGACCACAATTCTCAGGATGTTTAATTTAAACTCTCTGGTTTAGTTATTAGAAAACTCATAGGTAATAGCTTTGCTCTATTGCAGCTCATAAATAATAAACTGGATTGGAGAATGTAGTATGAAGATGAAGAATTTCTGTTTAAGGTAATATCAACAGCATGCTGCCAATCAACTATTTTGGCCTACTCTTTTAAATTTTTAACTAATTTTACACAAAAGCAGTTTGTTTAGTTAGATTGGCTAGTATGAAAGAAATTCTAAAATTGTATAATTTAGTGGCTGCTATATTTTTTTAAAAAAGCTTTGCCTATTTGTACTTCATGTGAATATGTGGAGTCCTTTGAGATAGGAAAGAACCTGAAATATATTTTTAAAAGTCTTCTTAAAAGTATATGTCTAGAATTTAGATATCCTGTTTGATCATGTAAGATTATATATGAGCTCAGGTACATACCCCCAGACTTGCTAAAAAGCAGTATTTTGAGCAGTAAACAGTGGCAATGGTGAACGGAGTTGTTGGCATTTCTTGCTGGTTACCACGGGGATAAAGCCCAATTGAAACTTCAATATGAACGATCAGTGATATGAACACACACAAACTCCTCAGTCTGAATTCAAGACTGATGTAATTCTATAACCTTCCAGGTGTTTTCCATATGTCTGAATCCTAATATACTGAACAACACTAAACTATGTGTGCACATAGGTATTGGAAAGTTATCACTGCAGTAATAAAACAAGGCTATAACTTCCTATTGACTCAGATTATATATGTATATTTTTCTGTTTAGTTTTTATGTGAATATGAAATGAAGCTTGTTTGCAAAGCTTATGAATGCTTTGTGTGGTGTGTGTATGCATACATTTTGAGTACATGGTATAGCAGTATTTGTCAGGAAAATACATCCTGCTTTTTTCTAAAACTTTTTATTTTTCCAACATAGCCAAAAATCACAATGGTATAAGGGAAAAATGTTTACCTTAGTTCATTGCGTGGTATGATGCCTTAGAGGCCAAACCACCTGAAGCTCATATTAGACTTCTTGTTTTTATAAGTTGTATAATGAAATTAGGTATTATCTGGCTTCTCAGATAACTCAATAGTGCTGAAAAATGGAATCATGATATTTGAATAATGCTGAAACTTAGGAGAGGATAGTGAGATAAAAGTAAAGACCATGCAATTATATGATGTTATAGCCATTAGTTATTAAAATTTAAAAAATTGTTAAGGATACTTTAATGAATTTACTCTTCATTTTAGGCAAAGTACATTGTAATGAGTAAGTTATATAAGGCATTAATTAATTTTACTTCGTATAGCATGCTTTAAAACAGATGTCATTAATCACACATTTTTAATTCCATTAAACTTGTGTCTAAATCAATCTTTTCTTATAAACTTCAATATCTTGAATGTCATAGAAAAGTCAAGTGACAGATTGCTCTGTTTCATTCAAAAGAGTCAGTCTATGAAGCTGAATGTGAGGATTTTAGGATTGTGTTGGCTAATGTTGTACAAGCTTTTATTTATAAGCATCTCTAGAGTCACATAACTTTTATATGGCACACAGAGCTGAAAAGCTAAGCTAATTTAAAATCTTTACCAGGACATACCCTCAGACAATTTAAAGTAACCATGACAACAAGTTACCAACCTTTAACAACCTCAAGGATGAATATTTACTCATCCCACAAGACACCCACTATACCTTCGTTTTAGTAGGGCAGATAGTTCCTGTTTGCTGGTTACATCATCCTTGCTGCTATGTATTCAGTTTCTCACAGCCCTGTGCTCTTCTCCCATCATCCACAGTAGCCGTTTTCCTTGCTAAACACTAAATGACTCCACTTATTTTCTCATTTCTAGTTTCTGTGATATATTGCTCCATAGATTAATTCCTCCTCCTATCCATCTTTGAGGAATAAATTCTTAGTTTATTAAAATAATAGTAATAGTTACCATTACTTGAGAGTTACATTGTGTTGGATACTATACTTAATTTTTTCCCCATAGGTCATCTTGTTTAATTTTTAGAATAAACTCATGAAACCAAGACTGTCTGGGTAAAATCCTAGCTCTACCATTATAGCTGTATAACTTGAACAAGTTTAAACTCTCTGTGATTCAGTTTTGCCTTCTGTAAATGAGAGCCATATTCCTACTCCTTGGGGATTTTGTGACAATAAAATGTTTTGAGATATATATATATATATATATATGTCACTTAGAAAAGTATCTGGTATATATTCATATCATGATATCTCCAGGATATATGAGGAAATGGTTTGGGACACATCAGGTAATTTGCTAAGATTATATCGCTAGAAAAGGGTGGAGCTGAGGTTCAAATGCTGATCTGTTTGAGTCCTCCAACTTGGTGCATCCTAAACTGTAATGCATTTTTTCCTTGGACAAGTTTTCTACTGCTAACATATTTTATGATAATTAACAGTTCACAAAACTCCTATACAGTTTGTCTCATTTGTTCTTCATGACTTAGGAGAAAAACTGCTGCCCTATATACCATACTTTTTAAATTTAGTAAATAAACTGATGCTTAGAGATATTATATCATTTCACCAGGTCTCACACAAATAGAAGTCAGATCTCAAACTGAGAGAAGTCAGTGCAGGCTTGGGATTCAGCATTTCTGATTCTGAAACTAGTAATATTTCTATTTGAAAACATTTGAGAAATCAAGTAGAAATAAATGTATGAATTATTTAATTTCACTAACCTGTCTGACTGAGTCTCAGTTTCCTATACTAGGGATCACATAGCTACTTTACAGGATTATTGTGATACTTAAATAAATTAATCTGTGCAAAGCTCTCAGAACAGTGTCTGGCACATAGTAAGTGCTAATTAATTATAGGTATTAGGCAGAGGAAGGAAGAAGAGAAGGTGATTTTTTTTAAAGCAGTATCTCCTATCATTCTCAATAGTTTTAATGTCTAATGAAGGAATGAGTTTTATTTTATCTTTCACAATTAGGTCTGCAATCCATTTGGAATTTGTGTGTATGAAATAGGGATACAAATTTACATTTTTCCATATGACTGTCCAAATGACATACAACCATTTATTGAAAACGCCATCTCTTTCCCACCGCTCTGCATTGAAATCTTTGTCATCAATCTAGTGACTATATATATGTGGGCCTATTTCTGGAACTCCATTTTTTTTTTTCTAATGCTATTTGTCTATATGGTTTGTCTAATACACCACTATCTTAATGCAAATTTATAAAAGGCTTTGATGTCTGTAAAAGTAAGTCCTTCAATTTTGTCTTCTTATCCAAGATTGGCTTTACTATTATTGTTTATAACTTGAATTTCCATATAAATTTTATAATCAGTTTGTTAATTTTTTCACAAAATCCTCCTGAGATTTCTTTTAAGTATTTCATTGAATTTGTGGAAACTGATATCTCTACAATATTGAATCTTCCAATTCATGAAAAGTATATAATGAGAAATGGTATATACCCTTGCTTTTAAGTTCTCTTCAAGTTCTCTGAAAATTATTTTGTTGTTTTCTGTGTAAATTTTTCATTCAATATATTGGTAGATATTTTATGTTTTGTATATAGTACTGCATGTTAAAATTTATTATGTAATTATTTATTGACAACATATAAAATATAATTGAATATTGTATATTGTTTTGTATCCAGCAAAGTTGATAAATTTCCATTTCCAAGTTATTCATTTGAAAGTTATTCATATAGAATTTTCTACACATTCATATCTATTATAATGATGAATTTCTCTCTTTTTATTCTTTTCTCTTTTTTTTTTGTGACTCCTTCCAAATTGTAATAGGAAAGTTTTCAGTTATCTCCATTGAGTATGATTTGTTGATATTTCTGTTTATTTATTCCTAATATTGGTAATTCGTGCCTTCTCTATATTTTATTTTATTTTTTAAATTTTATTGAAGTATATCATTCATATATGAACATACATAAACTATAAGTGTATAGTAAAGGCTGTGAACTTACAAAACAAACATGTATATCACCAACAGAGCTCCCCTATATGATCCTCATCCAACACCTTGCATGGTTGTGAAGCGTTTGTTACAAACAATGAAAGAGCATCATCAAAATATTACTACTAACTATAACCCATATCTTACATTGGGTATATTTTCCCCCAATCCAACCAAATATTAACACTCTGTATTAGTATTATATTTTTGTATAGTTCATGAGAGAACATTCTCATATTTGTTCTGTCAACCACAGTCCATCTTCCAAAATAGGATTCCCTGTGTTATACAGTCCCACGCTTTGTCCAATACATTCAAAACATACACTCAGTGGCTCTGATTTTCATTACAGAGTTGTGTTGTCTAATATCAGTCAAGTGACCATGCCCCATCCCCCGATCCTTTGAATGATTTTGTATATCTTTCATGTATATTCGGTTGAACCAATCCCCACGAAACCCCCCCCCAGACACCCTCCCCCCAATAATCCCCCGCAGTACCCATTGTAACCCTTCTGTGATCCAAATCCTCCATGAACATTTAGTCCATAAAATAATCAAATACACTTACTAGGAAAAAGAAACAAGTGTGATAAGCTTACCAATGAGGTTTATCCGAGGCACGATTATTGCTAATTGAAAACTTTTCCCAAGTGCCAACTGGCAACACAACTGGAAAAAGACCTTGAATAAAAGGGGGAAATGGTAAAGACAAATGAGTTCAAGTGGCTAAGAGACTTCAAAGAGAGTCGGGAGGTCATCCCAGAGGTAACTCTTACGCACACCTCAGTAGGAGCTCATAGAACATCTAAGTGCCTATCACCCCACTCAGTGGGGTTCCTGAGAGCTCCGGAGACAACCTGGTCCTATATAAGGGGGGATAGCCCCAGAGACTGATGCCTTATCAGTGGGTTCTATTTTGGAATCTGTGCTCCTGAGAGTGACAGAATTAGACTCAAATAAGTCCTCCCTGCACATGGTTCACCAGTCCCTTCTATT
>JAKSZT010053928.1:32362623-32393468 GCA_026826555.1 Tolypeutes matacus | reverse complement strand
TGTGGGAGATGTTTGTGTGGGATGTGGTGGGAGGTGTGGGAGGTGGGCAACATGGGAATCTCAGTGGGTTCCGTGTAATATTTTAGGTAATCTAAGCACCTCTTAAAATATATGTATATATATATAAAAATAAATAAATAAATAAACATAAAAAAAAAAACAGGGGCAGAGCCAAAAGATGGACATTATATTCACATGAGCAAGAAATAAAACCTTTGATGTTAAACCATTAAAAAAAATATATATATATATATATCAGTTTTAGAATGTTTTCATTGCTCAAAAGGGAAAAATCCCATACCCCATTATAACCACCTATTGTTGTCCCTTAGCATTGATAAAATATCTTCGTCATTGCTACGAAAATATTACAATATTACTGTTAACTATTGTCCATTAGTTATAATTAGTTGTAATTTTCCCGTGTATCGCCATATTCTTAACACTTTGCAAAGAAGAAAACTATTATTATTTATACTGTTAACCACAATCTTCATCTACCACCAAAATCATCATTGTATATTTCCTAGTAATTTATTCTCTAGCTTCCTTTTAATTGACATTTATGTCCATAGGCTACCCCTTTCAGCACAATCACATTTATAAATGAGCAATGTTGGTTATACTCACTATACTGTGTTACTGTCAACTCTATTCATTTCCACCCTTTTACAATAAAGCTTATTAAAAATTCTACATACATTAAGCATCAGCTCCCATTCTCAACCCACATTCTCTTTCTTAGTAACCTATACTCCAGATTTTACCTCTGTGAGTTTACTCATTGGATTTAGTTCATATTAGTGAGACCATACAATATTTGTCCTTTTGTATCTGGCTTATTTCACTCAACATAATATCCTCAAGGTTCATCCATGTTGTCATATGCATCCCGATTTCATTTCTTATAGCTGAATAGTATTCCATTGTATTTAGATACCCCATTTCATTGATCCATTCATAGGTTGATGGACACTTTGGCTGTTTTCATATTTTAGCAATTGTGAATAATGCTGCTATGAACACTGGTGTGCAAATGTCAGTTCACACCCTTGCTTTCAGTTCTTCTGAACATATTCCTAGTATGGGGATTCCTGGACCATATAGCAGTTTTATATTCAGCTTCTTGAAGTACTGCCAAACCATCTTCCACAGAGGCTGCACCATTCTACATTCCCACCAACAGTTAAGGAGTGGTCCTATTTCTCCACATCCCTTCTAGCATTTTTAGACTTGTAGTTTCTTTTTTTGTTTGTTTATTTTTAATGGCCATTCTATGAGGTGTGAAATGGTATCTTATTGTAGTTTTGATCTGCATTTTCCTAACTGCTACTGATGTTGAACATCTTTTCATGTGCTTTTTGGCCATTTCTATTCCCTCTTTGGAAAAATTTTTATTCAAGTCTTTTGCCCGTTTTTAAATTGGGTTGCTTGTCTTTTTATTGCTAGTTGTATGATCTCTTTATATAACATGGAGATAAAACCCTTATTGGATATGTGGTTTACAAATATTTTCTCCCATTGAGTAAGATTCCTTTTTACTTTGGGTAGAATTGACATCTTAACAATATTTAGTCTTCTAATCTATGAACGTGGAAGGTCCTTCCATTTATTTTGGTCTTCTTTGGCTTCTTTTAGCAATGTTTTGTAGTTTTCTGAATATAGTTCCTTTATGTCTTGGTTAAAGTTTATTCCTAAATATTTCATTATTTTAGTTGCTATTATAAATGGGATTTTTTTTCTGACTTACTCCTCATATTGTTCATTAGTAGCATATAGAAACCCTACTAATTTTAGGGTAATAATCTTTTACACCACCAATTTCCTTAACTCATTTTTTAGTTCTAATAGCTGTGTTGTAGATTTTTTGGAATTTTATTGGTATAGGATCATATTATCAGTGATAGCAAAAGTTTTACTTCTTCCTTTCCTATTTGGATGCCTTTTATTTCTATTTCTTACCTAATTGCTCTAGCTGGAACGTCTAGCACAATAGTGAATAACAGTGGTGACTGTACTGTCTTGTTCCCAATCTCAGTGGGCAAGCTTTCAGTATTTCACTGTTGAGTACAATGCTACCTGTGGCTTTTTTATACATGCACTTAACCATGTTGAAAAAGCTTTCTTCTGTTCCTAACTTTTGCTGTGTTTTTAATCAATAAAGGATGCCTGTAATTTGTCAAATGTCTTTCCTGCTTCAATCAAGAGGATCATGTGATTTTTCTTCTTCAATTTATCAATCTGGTTTATAATACTAATTGATTTTCTTGTGTTGAACCACCCTTGCATACCTGGGATAAAACCTACTTTATCATGGTGTATAATTCTTCTAATGTGCTTTTGGATTCAGTTTGCAAGTATTTTGTTGAGGATTTTTGCATCTATATTCAATAGCGAAATTGATCTCTATCTTTTTTCATAGAATTCTTATCTGGCTTTGGTATTAGAGTGATGTTGGCCTCATAAAATGAGTTTGGTAGTGTTCCTTCCTGTTTAATTTTTTGGAAGAGCTTGAGCAAGATTGTATTAGATCATCTTTGAATGATTGGTAGAATACACCTGTGAAGCCATCTGTTCCTGGGCTTTTCATTTTTGGGAAGTTTTGATAACTCTTTCAATCTCTTTACTCGTGATTGATTTGTTGACTTTTTCTATTTCTGCTAGGATCTGTGTAGGTTGTTTGTGTGTTTCTAGGAATTTGTCCACTTTGTCTATGTTGTCTGGTTTGTTGGCGTACAGTTGTTCATAGTATCCTCTTATGATCTCTCTTATTTTTGTGGGGTCAGTGTTAATGTCCCTGCTCTCATTTCTGATTTTATTTTCATCTTCTCTCTTTTTTTCTTTGTCAGTCTAGCTAACAGTTTGCCTATTTTGATCTTCTTGAAGAAACAACTTATTTATTTATTTATTTATTTATTTATTTATTTATTTATTTGATGAAGAAACAACTTTTGATTTTGTTGGTTGTCTCAATTTTTTTTGTTGTTCCCAATTTCATTTATTTCTGCTCTGATCTTTATTATTTCTTTTCTTCTTGTGATTAATTTGCTGTTATTTTCTAGTTACTCCAGGTGAGCAGTTAAGTCTTCGATTTTAGCTCTCTCTTCTTTTTTATTATAAGCTTTGAGGGCTATAAATTTCTTTCTCAACACTGACTTTGCTGTATCCCATAGGCTTTGATAAGTTATATTCTTATTTTCATTCGTTTTCAGATGTTTATTGATTTTGCTTTCAGTTCCTTTTTTGAACCACTGATTATTTAAGAGTGTGTTGGTTAACCTCCAAGATTTGTGAATTTTCCCTTTTTCTGCCCATTATTTATTTCCAGGTTCATTCCATTATGATCAGAGAAAGTGCTTTGTATAATTTCAATCTTTTTAAATTTATTAAGGCCTGTCTTGTGAACCAACATAGGATATATTCTGAAGAATGATACATGAGCACTTGAAAAAATATATATCCTACTGTTTTGGGGTATAATGCTCTATAGATGTCTCTTAGGTCTAGTTCATTTATCTTATTCAAGTTCTCTGTTTCCTTTTTATCCTCTGTCCAGATGTTCTATCCAATGCTGAGAGTGGTGTACTGAGGTATCCAACTGTTATTGTAGGATACAGTATTCCTCCCTTCAATATTGCCAGTGTGTGCCTAATGTATCTTGGGGCACCCAGATTAAGTAAATAAATATTTATGAATGTAATTTCTTCTTGGTGAATTGCCCCTTTAATTAATATATAATGACTTTCTTCATCTCTTTTAACGGTTTTGCATTTAAAATTTATTTGGTCTGATATTAATATCACTGCTCCAGATCTCTTTTGGTTACTATTTGTGTGGAATATCTTTTTCTAACTTTTCACTTTCAAACTTGTGTCCTTACATCTGAGGTGAGTCTCTTGTAGGCAGCATAGAGATAGCTAATATTTTTTCATCCATTCTGTCAGTCTATGTCTTTTGATTGGGTAATTCAATCCATTAACATTCAATGTTAGTACTGTAAATGCATTACTTACTTCTCCATTTTATCCTTTGGCTTTCCATTGTCATATCTTACTATTGTCTGTCTCTTTACCCTTTAAGTCACTCTTGCTCATAATTTTCATTTCTACACTCTTCTCCAAGTCTTTTGCCTTTGTCTTTTTCTTTCAGGCTGTAATACTACCTTTGTAAATCTGGTCTTTTGGTAAGTACCATCTCAGTTTCTGTTGGTCTGTGAAGAATTTAAACTCATACTCATTTTTGAAGGACAATTTTGCCAGATAAATAATTCTTGGTTGACAGTTTTTCTCTCTCAGTACCTTAAATACATCATACCATTTTCTTCTCTCCTCCATGGTTTCTGTCGCGAGATTGACATTTAGTCTTATTGAGCTTCCCTTGTATGTGATGCCTTGCTTTTCTCTTGCTGCTTTCAGAGTCCTCTCTTTATCTCTGGTGCTTTTCATTCTGAATAGTAGGTGTCTTGGAGGGAGTGTCTTCGAATTTATTCTGTTTGGGTTGCATTGTCATTCTTGGATATTGATATTTATGTCTTTCATAAGGGTTGGAAGTTTTTGGTCATTATTTCCTGAAATATTTTTCCTGCCCCTTTTCCATTCTCTTCTCCTTCTGGGACACTGATAATGCATATGTTTGTGTGTTTCATGTTGTCATTCAATTCCCTGATAATGTGTTCCATTTTTTCCATTCTTTTTTCTTTCTGTTCTCCTGTCTTTTCAAGTTCAGATACTTGGTCCTCCAATTTATTAATTCAGTCTGCCATCAATTTGATTCTGCTGTTATTCACCTCTAATATATTTTTAATCTTATCCATTATGTCTTTCATTCCCATAAGCTCTGTTACTTTTCTTTGCAGACTTTCAAATTGTTCTTTATGCTCATCTATTGTCTTCTTAATATCCTGTATCTCTTTATTCATATTTTCCTCCAACACCTTGAAATGATTTAGAAGATTTGTGGGAACATCTTTTATTAATAGTCTTAAATCCCAGGTTTTATCAGATTTTTGGTTTGTTCCTTTGGCTGGGCCATCTCTTCCTGTTTCTTAGTGTGGCTTTTAATTTTTTTTTCTTATGTCTAGGCATCTGAATATGTTGGTGAATTTACTCTGATGGTCTATTTCTCTCTCTTGCCTGGTGGTTTTGTTTCATGGCTCTTCTTTAAATTTTTTATTTAGCTTATTCTAAGACTTTAAAATTGACTAGCTAAGTTATCAAAATAGGTCTAGGAACTTACTAATGGGGCACAGATCAGCTCCAAGGGTCTGTGAGGACAGACTCCAAAAAGTGTTTTTCTCCTTGCAGTTTCCATGCAGATGGCTTGTGTTGGTGAATCTTTCCATAGTGGTATTTCTTTCAACCTCCACTTGGCCATGATTCTGGTCTGGCCAGAGCTGAGATACAAAGCAGGCTTTGCTGGCCAAACTATGGACGAGAAACCGCTCTCTGCCCTCTGTTGCACCTTCCTCTTACCAGGGAGAAAGACACCTGCTCCCCACTCAGTTGGATGTAAGGAGCCACACATTTTATCCACACTGGTCACCTTGAGGGTGGGCGATGAGTGCCATTCCCACATGTGGTGGTTAGTAAATCATGGTTTCCCTTTAATTTTCTTTGTCTCTCTTTCCCTCACTCTCCTGGAGGATGGACAGCACTTTCCTGATCTACAGATCCCCAAAGAGCTCCACTGGACAGCTGATTGCCCTTCCGCCATTGTTTTTGTGAGAGAATTGAGCCATGCCTACCTACTCGGATGGCATGTGCCTGGAAGTTCAGGAACTCTATGTTTTCTTGATCATTCTTGTTGAAGTTTAGTAATATGCAATATTTTTAAAGAGCAAACTCTGAAATGTTTATTTTTCATTTCGTTGAGTTGTGCTTTTACCTTTATATTTCTTTCTTCTACTTTTATTACATTTGATTTGCTATATTGTTGGTTTTGTGTTGTGTTTTTTGTTTGGTTTAGATTTCTAAGATAGAAGGTCATGTCATTGATTTTTTTTTTTTTTTAGCCTTTCTTCTTTTCTCATGTATGCATCTAAGGTCATATATCCATTTATGTACCATTTAATGCAGCCCACAATTAGCATTGAGTTTAAAATATTATCTAATATCTGTTTTGGCTTTTTTGATCCATCAATTATTTTGAAATATTTTATTTCTATGCAGTTGTATTTTCTCTACTTATGTATTTGCTCTTGATTTCTAGCTTAATTACGTATAGATCAGAGCATATCATTAAATAATATATATCTTCAGAAATATATATTTTCTTTACATCACCAGATGTCATCAATTTTACTAAATATCTCATGCACAATAAAGAGAATGTAAATTCTATTATTATTGGATGCAATATTCTAACATTGTCAATTGCATATGGTATGTTTTGTTTATTTATCTTTCTCTTCAGATCATTTATACCCTTATTGGGTTTTTGTCTGATTTTTATATCTGCTGTTTAAAAAGTTGAGTTATATCCCCCATTATTATTGTGCATTTGTCTATTTCTCCTTTTAATTCTGTAAGCTTGTTTATATATTTTTAAGCTTTGTAATTGGATGTAAATGTATTTATCACTTTATGGCTGTGATATCTTTCCATTGTATTTATGCCTTAATCATTATGAAATCTCTCTTTCTCTTTAGTAATAATTGGTGTTTTAGAGCCTACTTTTTTTTTTTTTGACTGCTAGTATATCTAAATTTGCCTTCTTTTGCTTAGTGTATGAATAGTGTAGACTTTCCTTCCCTTTACTTTGAAATTCTGTGGAGTCTTACAGTAGTATATCAATCTTGCACAAATCTATACTTGTTTTATTTTTCACCCAATGTTGAAATCTGCCTTTTAGTAATACTATTTAGTCTATTTACATTTATTCACAACGAATAATTATGTAGTTTTATCTATCCCATTTGTTTTGTTTCTTTTTATGTTATATGCTTATTTTTTCCCAACTATAGTTTACTTTGAGTTTAGTCAAATATTTTTAGCAGCTTTATTGAGAAATAATGTACATACAACAAGCTGTACATATTTAAAGCAAGCAATCTGATACTCTTTCATATATACATTAACCTGTGAAACCTTTATATCAATCAAGATAGTGAACTTAACCATCATCTCAAAATGTTTTTTGTGCCTTTTTGTAATCCTCCCTCTTTCTTCTTCTTACTCAGGTAACAACTCATCTGCTTTCTGTGAAAATATATTAGTTTACATTTTCTTGAATTTTGCGTAAACAGAGTAACACAATATATATTCTTTTTTTGTCTTGTTTCTTTCACTCAGCATAATTATTTTGAGCTTCATACTTGTTATAGTATGTATCAATAAACTGCAGCTTTTTACTGCTGGATAGTATTCCATCATATGGATATATCATAGTTTGCTTAAACATTCATTTGTCAGTGGAGATATGGTTTTTTTTTCCAACTTTGGCTATTTAGAAATAAAATTGTTATGGACATTTGTTTACAATAAATGATTTTGTATGGTTATATGCTTCTTTTTTCTTGGATAAATACATTGGAATGTAATGTCTAGATCATATGGTAGCTGTATATATAATATTTAAAACATTTAAGAAACTACCATTTTCCAAAGTGATTATCACATTTCACATTCCTACCAGCAGTATAAGAGAGTTCTAATTTCCTTACACCCTTGCCAAAATTTGGTATGTTCAATATTTTCAATTTTAGCCATCCTAATAGGTATATGGTGGTATTTCATTGTTGTTTTAATTTGTATTTCCCTAATGTGTAATAATGTTTAACAATTTTTCATGTGCTTTTTTGCCATCTCTGCAGTTACCTTGAAGTGTCCATTCTCCCCCCTTTTTATTGAGGAGTTTGTTTCCATATTGTTGAATTCTTAGAGATTATATATTACAGACATGTCATTTTTAGATACATGTTTTTAAATACTTTCTCTTAGACTGTGACTTTCCTTTTCATTATACTAAAATGTCTTTTGATGATGTCCAACTTAATTTGTTCTTTTATGAATTTCATTTTTGGTGTCATAATTACTATTTCTTTGCCTAATTTAGTATCAGGTTCACAAAAATTTTCTCCTATTTTTTTCCTAGAAGTTTAATAGGATAATTTTATGTTTTACATTAAGGTCTGTGATCCATTTTGAATTAATTTTTGCAGAGATTGTGAGGTAAGTTATGGATCAAAGTTCTCCCCCCCCCACTTTTTTTTTTTCATTTTTGCATATGGGTATCCACTAACATCATATAATTCTTTCAGGTTAGTGCATATGACTTTACTATAAGACTGACTCCATGTTATTTTCATATGGTAGCCTGATTAACAAGGATGTTATGTAATTTTCTTTGGAGTTTTGTATGTGTACAAATCTGGTATTCATGTTCAATTTCTAAGTCCTATTATCCTTTCTGCATTTCAGGCACCAGTGTAGGTAAAAGCTATCTCTAAAAATATAAGCATTTCCATTGTTTGAGAGTAATTGACTGAAATCAGGGGAAAAGTTATTATTCTGTCAAGACACTGATATGTCAGTGGATGAAAAATATTTCATCTTTAGTCTTCTGTCCTATTCCTATCTGATATTCAGTGAAAGCAGATAAAAGTCCCCATCAAAAATGTTTTTAAAGTCAGTAACTAACAAGAGGGAGAAAGGTCTCTGTTTTCAGTTAATGACACCAGTTCTCAGAGCCAAAATACACCATAGTTAATAAAAATATAAATTCATCTTGTCCTGTTAAAAAAATTACAGGTACTAACATGATTAATTGTGATATATACATACATGCTACAGGGAATGAATCAATGATGTAGTGTGTTTGGGAGAGCAGAAGCTGTTCCAGAAGTCATAAAAATCACAGTTTCTCACCTAACACAAATTTGAACAGGTTGTATGACATTGAATACACTAAAACCTCTACTAAACCTAGGGATTCTACCTATAGAACGCCTATTGTCAAATAATAGTTTTAATTTTTTTCGTGTGCTTTTTTTGTTAGAGAAACTGTGAGTTTACAAAACAATCATGCATAACATACAGGATTCCATACACCACCCCACCATGTACACCTTGCATAGTTGTGGAACATTTTTTACTAATGATGAAAGAACATCATCGAAATATTACTGCTAACTATAACCCATAATTTTCATTTGGTGTATTTTTCCTATAAACCACTCTATTATTAACACCATACATTAGTATTGTATATTTGTTACAGTTCATGTGAGAACATTCATATATTCATACTGTAACCACATTATATCCTCCATACGAGCTTCATTTTGTTAAAAGATCTCTGTGAAAATTTTAAAGCTAAATATAAAAACCTATGTAAAGTCAACCTAGAAACTTAATATTGCTGACCTAAATCTGTAATCGAAATTATTATATTATTTTTCACCAACTTTATATCATATATGTGATACATATTACATAATTATATTAATTGTGTTGCATTTCTGAACAAATGGGTTTGAATCCTACCTCTGCACTTTTCAAAATGTGACAACCTCATTAATGATTTTGAATGATGAAAAACATAAGAATTCAGGTAGGTCTTTGATTCCTGCCCAAACATATCTGATGCTTCCTAAGCAAGCCAAAATTAGAATATTGTGAAGCACATGGAATATGTAGCAACTACAATTCCTTCTCATTCAAAATTAGCTGAAGTAAACATCAGATAAAAAAGCTTGGGATTCTGTATATGGAATCGATATATAAGTAAGTAAAGAGCCAAGGTACGATTAAAACACACTTTGCATGCTATAGTTTACAGCTGTAAAACTGTTACCCCATGGCTCTGGTTTCTGGGCTTCTAGGTTCTTGGCTTATGTTGCATAAAAGAATTTAAGGACACCCCATAGGGTAGGCAAGGGAGTAAAGTATTTATTAAGAAACAAGAAAGTGAGAAAAGTATATGGTCGGAGGACTGGACCGTGGGCATGCTGGAGAATAAGCTGCATGTGTAGGGCCCCAGGTCAGGGCTTTTAAAAGTCTCTCCCTTGATAATGTTGGGGCAGGGCCCCAGCTGTTTCTTGTTCTGATTGGTTGCTCCACCTGTCAGTTCTCAGAGGGTAATGGTGAAAGCTTTTGAGAGTATCCAGGACTTTCCCTTGACCCAATGCCATCTAATGGGTCAAAAATGATCTCAGTTTTCCAAACGAGATATAGTGGCTGGGGTCTTGCAGGACCTTTCCAGGCCTTTCTGGCAGCCTTCTTCTCAGGAGGTTTCTGGGTGGGGCCTCATGGCCATGTTGTCTGTCAGCCATGTTGTCTGCTGGGCCATCTGTCTTCTCCCTTTCACTATTCTAACCTGCCTGAAAGCCATACTTTTTCTATTTTATAAACACTTATTTGAATAAAAGAATTGCATTCTTCAGGAGACATGCCGTGGGTGGAGGAGAGAGAACACTAAAATGGGATCAGAAAGACAAAGTGCAGGTCCCGATCCAGGTGCAGGTCTCCTCATTTATAATCCAAGAGAGCCTTCCTTGGTAAAGACAAGTCAAATTATATCACACAGGATCTTTCCCTCAATATGTGACAAAATTGAAAAACAAGTTATGTCCAGACAAAACTCACAGGCAGTGCTGAGCAAAGACGGGAGCACAACCTCATGACATAACACTTTGAGATGCAGTGGCCAAAGAGAAATTATGCTGGTATAGTTAGGCAGAGTTAATTATGTTCTCTCATACTCTCAGTAATAGCAGAGAAAATACAAAAGAGGAATTGACAAAAATACTGAGCATTTTTACTTACCCAAATTTTCAGAGAAGAAAATAAAAGGAATAAGAGTAGAATCCAGGGAAATAACCTTTTGAGCCCGAGGAATAACTCAGAGTAAAATCCCCTACTTGTGACCACAACATTTCAGAGGATGTGGGGGGATCCACAGAGCTTGTCATTTTTATCTTTATGGACTAGAAGAAAAATAGACCATGAAGGAAGAATGATCATAAACATCTAAAGATATTTATCAGTAGGGTGTAGTGGTTTTAAAAATATGTCCATAAATTCTTGAATATCTCTTCCATTAGTGGAGCTTAATTCCTTCTCCTTGAACAGTTAAACCAGGCCTAGGCTGTCATTACTCGCTGAGTATGTTGGGGGCAGATGATTTTTCTTGCTAATTCATCAGGTGTTCAAATCAAGAGGAGCTCTATTTGAGAAGCTTTATTTAAACAACTACATCTAGAGAGTCTTATCCATACTTGGAACTGATTCAAATGACAACATCCTGGATTTTGAGCTGAGACTGTAAAGAGATGGAAAGTTAAGGGTCTTGGAAAGGGATAAGTACATTTGTTTGTGGGAGAAATGTAAATAATCGGGGGCCAGAATGCCGATTATAGTGATTTTAAATTATATACATATGTTCTTTGATATACCTCCCTATGGCAGCACCTGATACCTTGCCCCTTGAGTGTAGGCTATACTTAGTGACTTTTCACTAATGAGTAAAAATGACAAATACGTTTATAGATGGAAGCTGCCAGGTGGCATATGAGAGGCCCAGATGAATCTCAAACTATTAAAGATGATTTCATATCACACTAATCCCTGCTTCTTGGTATAAGATAGTATAGAAATGATTGTGAGATGAGTGAGAACAGAAACTAACTCAGGTGGAACTATAAGTTTCATGGTTACACATTAATTTGGGATTGAAACAAACCTGGAAAGCATTGCTGTGAAAACAGGACACATCCCTAAAGCGGGGTCAAAGTCTGACAAGAGGAAGCAGAGCCCAGGGTCACTATCATTCCAGCTCTGCTCCTGCTTCCACCTAACCCTCTTGACCTCAGAATATAGAAGAGTATATGGAAATCAATGACCAGATTCAAACTATATTATGGAGGGAAAGCCAAACAGATAAACAGGTCTCCTACAAGGTAAAAAGGGGTTCACATGCACACACGTGCACACACACTATCAGAGCAGATAGGAAGTCATCCTTCAGGTGACTACAATCCTAGTCTACATCTTGCATCATGACCTGATCATGGGAGACTGTGAGCCAGAAATGTCCACTTTACAGAGGATTAAGAAAGAAGCAAATACCATGTAGTCTATGCAATTATACCACAAAAGGGGAAGAAGGAAAGATGGACAAGGGACAAGAAAAATAAGGGTGATAAAAAGGAGCACAAAATGTGTAAGAGAAAATAAACTACTGAAGAAAGGAAAATCAAAAGAAGAGGAGAAAAATACACTCATACCTCAGCTGGAGAATAAAATAAACACATGAATTAAATAAATTATAGTTGGGGTAAATTTTTTTTAAAAGTAGAAAAGGATGAAAGTGAAGAATTAGAGTAAAGAACACAAATTGACTCCCAAAACATCACTAAGAACTATTTCTGGTAAAAGGAGTGAAAACATTCAGTAACAGAACAGATATAAATTGAAAATCAACATTCAGAGAGAAGGTCACACTTGATATAATCATAGTATAATCAGCCTCCCAGTGAACTGATAAATATTTCAAGCAAATTGTTATAACTTCCACACAGGAAATTTATCTCATACAGGGGAAAGTTTGGGATAGCATAAAACTTCTCCAGTGCAATACTTAAAGCATAAAAATAATGGAGAAATGCCTATGATATTTTATGGGAAGGAAAATGGGACTAAATAATACTATACATGAATAAATTGCTGTTTTTAAAGACAACAAGACATTCTTAAACTTAATAAAACTTAGGGCATATAACACAGATTATCCCTTCTTGAAAAAGCTATTGAACATGAAATCAAGTCAACCAAGTACTTAGTGGAGAATCCAAGTATTGTAACCATCATTATCAAAAATTTAAAGGAAAAAGGAAAAAAAAAGGTCTGCATAGTTCAATGCAAAACCTTATGACCTAATAATTGTAAAAACAGCTGTGGCAGAGACAATAATGCTTACCACAGATTCCATATGTGCATCTAAAATTCCTGGCTCAATTGCAGTTAGGCATGGCTTCCTGATTAGTTATGACCAATAGGTTGTGAAAATAAATGCAGGTGTGAGGCCTACCTACTCTTTCTTTTCCTGCTATACTGACTACCAACATTCTAGAGGGTGGAATCTCTATCACATTTTGGATCTGAGGACCATGTGAATCAGTGTCTTCAAGCAACTTGTGATGGATTTATAGCATGAGTAAGAAATAAACCTTTGTGTGTTTGTCTCTAATCTTTCATTTGTTATGGCAGTCTTCCTGTAGTCAAGATGGAATAATAGTAACCATATGTATGCTCCTCCCTGAAACAAATAAAAATACTGAAGATAAATGTAAAGCATTATTTTTCAAGTTAATGGACATCAGGCAACAAAGGACAGTGAAGTCTGAGAGTCAGTGAGACAATTAAAAGAGACCTCAAACTGCCCAAAGTGTTGCCTAAAGAAATGCTCCAAGCTGCAGTGCAGGAAGGAGAGACTCAGGTGAAGTTTGGTAGTCTCCTTGAGTCAAAAAGATGGAAGTAGAAACCCAGCAGGCCAAAGCAGATAGTGTTCATGGAGAAAAGTACTAGAGCTAAGAGAGATGCACAAAGAGAGAATAGTGGAGCTCTGCGATGCATCTCCTCTGATCTTTAATTGAATACATTAACTGAATCCCTCACATTATTGTGAGGAAACAATCAAAGCCCAAGAAAGGAATCAACTGAAAGAATTAGAGGAAACAATCCATGGAGCTCACACAGGGCCAGGAATAATTTTTATTTTCACCAGCCAGATTAGAAAACCTCCTAATTCATGATGCCTTGTGTGTAGAATAACCAAAAGAGTTTTGTTTTAGTAGAAAGACAAAATTAGCCCTAGACTAAATATTGTTCTACACCCACCAAACAGTTGAAAACAAGATCTAGAGATTTACAAATTTTCTGAGTAATAGTTATAGGAGTGCAAGTTAGCACCCAATAATGTAAAATTTTCTATCTCTAGCATCCAATAAAAAATTAGACTTCCAAAGAAACAGTGGTCTGTAACCCTTAACTTCTGTGGAACAACTTCAACTGGCCTAATACAAATGTGTTTGGAGGCCCTTTAGGAGAGGAAAGAGGGGAGAGACTTAAAACTTATTTGAGAAAAAATCTGGCAAATTATATCCCACAGTTGATGAAAATTATAAACCCACAGTTCTTAGAAAAATAAATGTGGAAAAACAATGCTAATGCACATCATAATCAAATTACTTAAAATAAGTAATTAAAAATACAACTCTCAGACAAAAAAATGATATATAGGTGCAAAGGAAGAAAAAGGATAAAGACACTGGCTTATTATCAGAAATTATCTAATCCAGAAGACAGTGGGATAACATCTTTAAAGTACAGGAGTAGATAATTGTCAGCCTAGAAGTATTTATCCATCCAAAAATAACTTTCAAAAACAAAGATGAATAGATGTTTTCAGCCATACAAAAGCTGAAAGAATTCATTACCAGCAAACCTGTACTTCAAGGAAAGGAAAAGGAAATCATTCAGGTAGAAGGAAAAGGATAGGATATCGTATTCAAATCTGAATCTTGACAAAATAGAAACGATATGATTAATTATAAAGTACTTTTTTCTCATTATTTAAATTTCTGTAGATAATGACTGACCATCTGTTATGGATTGAATTGCATCCTCCAAAAAGATATATTGACGTCCTATTCCCCAGTAACTCAGAATGTGAATTTATTTGGAAGTAGGATTGTTACAGATGGAATGAGGCAAATTAAAATGACATCATACTGGATGGAGTGGGGGGGGCCTTAATCCAATATGCCTGGTGTCCTTATAAGAAGGAAAAATTTGGACAGAGACAGACTGAGAGGAGAATGCCATGGATTGAGGTCCAAACACTGACAGAAGACAGGAGAGTCAGGAGCAGACTATTACCTATATCAAAGGAAATCTGTCCTTACTGACACTTTCACTCTTCTAGCCTCCAGCGCTGACAGACAATAAATATCTGCTGTTTTAAGCCACAAGGTGGGGTACTTTGTTATGACAGCCATGCAAACTAAGATACCATCTAACGCAAAAATATGTGGTAGGTAGAATAATGGACCCTCTTGGAATCTGTGAATATATTAAATAACATGGGAAAGGAAAATTAAATTTGCAGATGGAATTAAGGTTGCTAATCATCTGATCTTTATATGGGCAGATGATCCTGAATTATCTGGGTGGGCCAATGTAGTCATAGGCTCCAAGTCAGTGAAAGATGGAGGCAGAAGATGGGAGTGTCAGCAATACAGCATGAGAGAGAGCCAACCAGCCATTGCTGGCTTTGAAAATAGAAGGACCCTACAAGCGAAGGAATGTGGGCAGTCTCTAGAAACTGGAAAGGGCAAGGAAACAGATTCTACCCTAGAGCCTACAGAAGAAATTCAGTCCCAGTCACACAGTGATTTTAGCCTAATGAGTCCAATTTTGGAATTCTGACCTACAGAATTGTAATCATAATAAATTTCTGTTGTTTCAAGCTGCCACGTTGTGGTAATTTGTTACAACAGCCTTAACAAACTAATACAGAAAATAAAAATTCATTGTGGGGTTTATAACATATGTAAAAGTAAAATGGGTGATGATAATTTAATAAAAGCCAGGAGGGGAGATATGGAAGTATCCAGCTGTAAACTTCTTAAACTATATCTGAACTAATATAGTATCACTTGAAGTAAACTGTGATAAATTAAATAAGTATACTCTAAACTTTAAAGTAACTACTAAGGTAATGTAACAAAGAATTACAGTTAAAAAGCCAACAGTGGAAATAAACTGGAACAATAAAAAATACTCTACCCAAAAGATGCAGAAAAAGAAAAAGGAATGAAAAACAGATGAGAGAAACAGAAAACAGTTTACTACAACAAAATCTAGCTTATATTGATTGATACACTAGTTAAATTATCCTTTAAATATAAAGGAGCAGACATTGTCATATATGCAAAAATGCTTGTCCTAGGTTTTAGTCGCTGAGCACTTTAAATAAAAAAAAAAAAACCCTTTAAAATACAAACAACTTAGAAATGGATTAAAATATTTAAAAGCAGAGATGTTATAAAAACATTAGGATACAATACTAAATATAGAAATTATGGATTAGAATATTAATATAAATTTTAACAAGTTAAAATAAGTAAACATTAAGAAATAGACTGGAGCTAGAAATATATGTTGCTGAAAATTTCTTCATTTTATCAATAATGGGAATTAAAGTATACCACATTTAAGGTAAAATGTGTTTACCTTTTAAGTGATTTCTGTATTGATACTTTTTTAATCTAGAGGAAAAATTCAGGTATCTTGCATTAAGTTTAGTTATTCTTATATTTTAATTTCTAATTTGTTTCATATGTTAAATTAGGCTTAATACTATTTTATTTAAAAAGCTTGCAGAATAAAATCTCTAACTCTCAATCATTTGACTGCCCATTTAGCTAATTTACCTAGGCAGAGAGTGAAGCCTAAAACAGCGTCAATCTAAAACTGATAACATTTATGTCTTTGGGTTGGGATTTAGGATTATTTTACTCCCTATATTGTTGTGGTTTTCTTATGAAGAGCATGTTAACATAAATAAAATCACTACTTTAAAAATATCATTTAATCTTAAATGAGTCAAAATGTTCAGGCTTATCTTTTTATCCATAGGAAGAAAGAAAAGGAAACATGCTATATTCCTCAAAGATGGTATGGAGTAAGTATTAAATGAGAATATACAAGAAAATGCAGTGTAAATAGAATACTGTCAATGAATTGTAACATAGTCATGTGCTTTTGCCAACAGAATATGTTTAGAGACTTCTAGTCAAGATGTCAGACTGTAGATGAAAAGATTCTCCTTCCTGCTTAAATGTAAAATATGATTTAAATATTTTATATAAATTCATAGCCAAGCTAATAAAATGAAATCTGAAAATGTTAGCAATAACGAGGGTACCCAAAGATGGAAAATGAGTCAGAATTGAAATTGTGTTGGCCACTGTGGGGAGGGGAACTCTGGAAGGCTCTGTGATTAGAATAGAGTTGGACCTGGGCTCAGTGAATGAATTCAGGAACTTCCCATCCCAGGTATTTGTACCACTAGGGTCAGCTGTGAGAATCTGAACTCTCAATATCGGATTGTGTAGGAACAGAGACAACAGCAAAGAAGTTAGTGCAGTAGGTCAGGTGAAAAATATGGTGGCTTGGCCATGGTGGTAGCAGAGATTAGAGACACTAAGGCCATATATTAGAGATTAACTCAACAAAAGTGCTAATGGTTTGAAACAGAGAAAGAACATAGTAAGTGAAAGAAAGCAACAAAGAGAAACATGATACTCTTAAGACTCAATCTATGAATAAATGTTAGAAATTATATTTATCACGTATTTCATTTGGGAGGAGCTGATACCAGCTTCCTCCCAAGGAAGAGTGTTTTTTGCCTTTACATAGGAATTTTAGATTCAGACAATGCTGGAGGTGAGGACAGACTGAGTGTCATAGTCCAGAGACCCATGACGGGGAATCCTTCTCAGATGACAGTACTTTATTTAAACCGACTCAAAAAGACAGCTAAGCATGAGAGCTTGCTTCCTCAGCGGTCAAAGCCAAAATGTAGAATAAGGATTATGGCATGGTTGCTCTTCTGATCTTCATTCCAGAAGCTAATTCTTAGCTTTTTATGGCAAAACCTCAAATAATATTAGAAAACAAACAAACAAAACAAAACAAAACAAAAACAGAACAAACCTCCATCCAACACATTTCTGTTAACACTAGTGCTACTATGAACATTCTTGTCCACATATTTTGGTGCACATGGGCACTCATTTATGTTGGATATATAACTAAGTCATAGGTGGAGGATCTGGTTTTGTAGAAAATGTCTAACAGTTTTCCAGTGTGGACTTACCAATCTATATTCCCAAAGCCATGAATGAAAGATTCATTCTCCCTGCATCCTTCAAAACAATTGGAATAGTCAGTAATTTTTATTTTAGCCCTTATCAAGGGTGAGTTCTAAAATCTATTTGTGATTTCATTATATATTTCCCTAATTACTAATGAATTTGAGTGCAATTTCATACATTTACTGGCCATTTGGATAATTTGTCTTGCAAAGTGCTTGTTCAAATCCTAACCACTTTTCTACCGAGCTATTTGTCTTTTTATTCTTATTGATTTGGAAGAGTTCTTAATCCTTTTATTTGAGTATTAGTTCAATGTTATATGCAAGTACCAAAAATAACTTTAAAGATGAAGTCTCTTCCTACAGATTAAATAGTGTAACCGTTAGGGAATTTGATGTATTTATGAATTCCAAAAATATAATTGAATCATGCTTGTAAACTGATCTGTTAATCTGGGCATGATTAGGTTAGGATTAGGGCGTTGAGCCCCACCCCTTGGTGGGTGGGGAATTGAATATAAAAGGCAAGGCAAAGGACAGTTGAAGCAGACTTTTGAGAAGCAGTTTTGATTTTGGAAAGAAGGCCCCAGGAGAAGAGAAGCAAGCCGTTTGCCTGATCGTCTACAGCTGACCTTGTGGAGGAACCAGGAGCCAGCTGACCTTGTGGAGGAAACAAGAGCTAAGGCCGGAGAGAAATGCAGCCCCGGGAAGAGAGGAACCCCAGAAGCCTGAACCCTGGTAAACTCTGGCAACTGTCTTGCCCTAACACGTGGCAATGGACTGTGGTGAGAGAAAAAAACCTAACACTTTATGGCCTGGTATCTGTGGACTTCTACCCCGAATAAATACCCTTTATAAAGACCAACCCATTTTTGGTATTTTACATTATCACCCCTTTGGCTGACTAATACAAATAGTATGATGATGATGATGGTGATAGTGATGGTAGTGGTGAAGATACTACATATACCAACAGGGATAGCACCTAACATTTTAAGAAAATCTTCTATACTATTTTGTATGAATATTTCTTTAAATCCTTTTCAATAAACATAAGTCTGTATTACCTATTTCAAACAGAGGAAATTTGAGGTCTTAAGGAAGTTAAGTAACTTGGCCAAGGCCACCGAATTAGGAAAGTGGCACAACCTGTATTATAATGGGAATCTCCTTATCCCTGAATACATGATGAATACAATATAACCTAAAGCACAGAAAGAGAACATTGGACTCATTATCCAGAGGGAAGGTGGCAAGGAAGAAGATCATGATAAAGATTCAAGAAGAGATTGAGGGTTTCCTGTTATCTGGGCAGCAAGGGTATCTATTTTTGTCCCCACCCTCAGAGACTACTGGGCTGGGGTACTTTATAAGGTTGCATTACAAAGCATCAAATTGTTTCTTAATACACAATATGTGATATATAGTAGACATTTAGAAATATTTAATGAATTAAAAAATTAGGTTTAATTTTAGTTCTATAAGCACAGAGAACTTCTAAATTGCAAATGCAAAGTGTCTTTACTCAAGTCTTAATAGGAGGGAAAAAAGAAATGAAAATATTGCCTGTGTATTCAGTGTCAAATGAACAGACAGTTATTGTATAATGCAATGTATGGCTTTGTAATACCTTTTCTATTAAAAGCTGCTTTAGATTTCAATTTGAAAAGGAATTCACTGGCACAGTATTTGGCAAAGGAATGGTGACTTAGTTTTTCTTTTTTAAACAATTTACACCTGAAGACAAAACCTTTCCAAGTAAGAAAATCAGGTGCCCACTCTAATCGCAGCTAAAAGGAAAAAAAACACCTTTGAAACTAAACTAAAAATAATGTTACAAATTTATCCTTAGATTTGCATGCATATAAATATACACATACACACAGAAATTCTGAAATAAATGTATTTGTTGTGTAAAAAGTTTATAAGTATCAGATGTGAAAGCCCTTACCTGCTTCTTCCACTCACCCCAATGAACAACCACAGTTTGTAGTTTTTTTAAACATCTTTTTCTAAGCTCAGATGTAGAGTTCACTATTACCCCACCTTTACAGAATAAATCTATGTGTCATTATTTCTGTCCAGAAGTTGGAACTGGGACTCCACTGTTAATAACGTGACTTATTCCAATTTAGCTTTCTTCAGATGGTCATGTTCTCTGTGGAGAGAGTAGGCAGCCCCCAATGATTACAGGTAATTCAGAACTATGGTTTCTCCTTCCCCAGGACATCACTGTCAGGTGAATATTACAGTGAAAGCATGCCTCAGGTCCAGTTTTCCACACATGAAACATTGTAGTCTACAGACACACAAAAATATATAACCTGTACATAACCTCAAATTAGTCCCCACTCTGTTGCTTTAACATATCTGATAAGCTCCTATGAATAATTGCTTAAAGGCAGATGTAAAAATATACAAAGGTAGGATAAGCTAACCTGTGAATTGGATTAGGAGACAGAACCCTTTATTAAGTGGTCAAATGAGACAGAACAATTTTGACCTAGGTCCTTTCCCTGAAGGGTCCTATTGACCAGATTTATATAACCTATTTACAAAGGCTGAAGTGTGGGTGCAATAGGTCTAGCTAACTCCATATACTGAGCACCACCCATTACACAATTAAACAACTATAACTAACATTCCTTTTGTTAACTACAGATCTACTGAGTGCAGAATCAGGCAGTGATATGTCTGCCTTTGGCTTAGTTACCTGCATAATATGGACACTTAATTAGTATACTTTATGTGCTATCTAACTGCATCACATAGCCCCAAATATTTGAAAGCATATAAGAGATATAAGTAGGAAACAGATGTGGCTCAAGCGATTGGACTCCCGCCTACCATATAGGAGGTCTAGAGTTCAATTCCCAGGGCCTCCTGCTGAAAGGCAAGCTGACCCGTGCAGGAGTGCTGGCCTACGCAGAGAGCTGGCGCAGCAAGATGGCGCAATAAAAAGAGACACAGAGGAGAGACGATAAGAAACGCAGCAGACCAGGGAGCTGAGGTGGTACAGGAGTTAAGCACCTTTCTCTCACTCTGGAAGGTCCCATGATTGGTTCCTGGTGCCACCTAAAGAGAAGACAAGCAGACACAGAAGAACACAGAGAGCAGACAGCGAGCACAAAAAGAACGAGGGGTCAGGGAATAAATAAATAAAATAAATCTTAAAAAAAAAAAAACTTCTTTGAAAACAAAACGAAAAATAGGGAGACACTGGGGAATGAGTGGCAGAAGGTGCCACAGTACAGACAGGACACCAGATATTGTGGTGATTAAAGGCAAAATGTCAAAAAAAATTTTTTTTAATATTTTTCATTTTTAATATCCCAATCTTTTAATTTTTAGTTTAGTTTTTTTTATTTTTATGTATTTCATTTCTTATATTTAAACTTATCATTATTGTTTCATTTTCCTATTAATTGTATTTGGCTATTGTAATGCCTTCATTTTTGAAGAAGCTTTGGATCACAGAAGGGTTACAACTGGGGTGGGGAAGGATCGTTAGATGGGGGATGCACGGGAGGAAGTTCACTTGAGCATACATATAAGGTATGTAAAAATGTTCAAATGTTCATGGGGCATTGTCACAGTGGGTGGAGACTCACACAATAACCGAGAGAATACTGAATTCTGAGCCTGGAGTGCTCTGCCACATTCTCTAAGGGAGCAGCAACAGTTCCCCAAGTGCAGGGGCAGTGACTGGTGAAGGAGGATGAGCCACTGATGGGCCTTTGATATCAAGGACTAGGCTTACGAGTCTTTGCTTAAGAAATTGAAACTTAGCCTATTGTTAATGGGGTACCTAAGGGTTGCCTCCTGAGATCCTCCTTGTTGCTCAAATGTGGCCTCTTTCTAAGCTAAACTCAGCACATGAATGCATTACCTTCCCCCAGCATGGGACATGACTCCCGGGGATGAGACTCCCTGGCACCAAGGGATTGCTACCAAGCACCAACTAGCAATGCAACTGGAAAAAGGCCTCGAATAAAAGGGGGGAAAGGTAAAGACAAATGAGTTTACATGGCTAAGAGACTTCAAAGTGAGTTGGGAGTTCATCCCAGAGGTAACGCTTACACACATCTCAGCAGGATCTCATAGACTTCCTAAGTGGATACTACCCCAAATAGTGGGGCTCCTGAGGGCTCTGGAGACACCCAGGTCCTATGGTCAGGGCTGATAACTCCGTAGTTTGGTGCCTTGCCAGTGGGCCCTACTTTGGAGTTTATGCTCCTGAGAGTGACAGCGTTGTACTCAATTCTGTCTTCCCTGCACATGGCTCATCTGTCCCTTCTATTTAAACTTATGCTTGGTGCTGGAGTTTGTAGGAATACATCCAGAGACTGGAGTCTTTGGGTTATCCATGTGCCAGCTGGGCCTGGAACCTCAGCAGAGTTGCAACACCTGCTCTACAGCTCATTGAACTCACCCAGGACAACTGGCAGGGAGATGATGATGGACAACGGCCATCTCAGGGAATGGAGAGTCTGCAGTTGCAGGCAGGATAATCCCATCCATCCTCCCCATGGGATATAAGCCCCCTCTCAATTGGAGGTGGAGTGGACATCACCATCCCAGAATCCTTGGGATTGGGGGAAGAGCTATGGACTAGAGTGGACTTACTGGTAGTCTACTATAGACATATTGTGTTTCTAGCAATGGAAGAAATTATAACATTGATGTGGAGCCAGTGGCCACTGGAGGCTCTGGGGGCAGGGAGAGGGAAAAACAGTTGTAATATGGGGTGTTTTGGGGACTTGGGAATCGCTCTGAGTGATGTCGCAACAACAGATATAGGCCATTTTATATCATCATATAACATGAAGAACTGTGTGGGAGAGAGTATAGACTACAATGTGAACTATGGTCCATGCTTAATGGCAAAGTCCCAGGATGCGTTTATCAATTGCAATGAATGTGCCACACCAATGAAGGATGTTGGTGTGGAAGGTGTGGGGAGTGGGGCATATGGAGTCCCTATATTTTTTGTGTAATATTTATGTAACCTAAATATCTTTTAAAAAATAAAAAAAGAAATATAAGCCTCAACCAATTAACACAGCTACCCGGGGGATTGCAGAGATGTGATTCCTGCCTATTCTGTGAATGGTGGGTCCTGCCACAGAGTAGTTTCTGGTCTTCCTGGAATGCCTAGAAGTTATGGGTTGGCATACTTGCAGCACAGTTGGATTCTCTTTTCACAGTTCCAGCAGAGCCCAGTGCTACCATGTGTTCTCTTGTTAGGCCACTGTTCTATCATCTGCACTAGGCCTGTCCTCATTGGCCCAATCCATGTCTCAGGCCTAAGGTAAATTCTAGAAGAGCTCAAATGTCAGCTTTCCTAAAAGTCAGAGCCAGGACTCTTTCCTTCACTTTCCCTTGCCAAGCTCCTACTACTATTATTTCATCACCTTTAATACTAAAGTTCTGTTCTTTCCATATATCATGAACAGTGAAATTTAACTGCAGGTAGCAGGCTCATACTTTTGAAAAACAAAAGGCTCAATTATGGATTTTCCTTAGTGGCTTGTACTCTTTGGGCAACTTCTAATTTTTTAACCTGTCAACACCACAGGCCTTACATTTCCCTTTTCCTGGACAGCAGAGATTGCTGCTAAGGGGACCCAGAATTTCAAACCAATAGTGAATTGTTTACCTTCTCCTGAAACAGAAGTGTCAATCATGCTTCCCTGGAGAGGCCTCTTCTTTTATAATGCCAATCTAACCATGAAGAAAAAGACAAGCCCAAATTGAGAGATGTTCTACAAAATGTCTGGTCAGTGCTTCCCAAAACCATCAAGGTCATGAAAAACAGGACTGTCTGAGAAATGGTCATAATTCAGAGGAAACTGAAAGAATGTGTTTTCCTGAATGGGATCCTGGAAGACCTAAAGGACATTAAGGAAACCTGGTGAAATAGGAACTGTTTCAGGAACTAATGCTGGTTGCTTAATTGCAGCAAATACATAGTAATGTAAGGTGCTAATAATAGAGGAAACTATGTGAGGGCTATTTGAGAACTCTCTGTATTGTCTTTATAATTTTTCTGTAAATCTTTTTCAAGATACAAATGTTATTTAAAAGATATACATATATAGGTGTGTTGTGTGTGCTTAGATGTATAATGAATAATGAAAATCCATTTGTGCTTAAATGTCTGTTTCTAATGGTTGCATAGTATGCACATATCATAATTTATTTCACAGTTTATTTAGGTGCTCTTCAATATTTTCATTATAAAGAATGCTATATTAATATCTTTGTACATGTATCTAAACTACTTATTTTTTACAGATACTGACAAACTGCCCTAAAAATTAAATTCCTCCAATATATATGGAAGTGATAGTGTTGCCATCCCTAAAGTTACACAGGATATTATCACTCTTAAATTTCATCAAAGTGAGAAGAATAGGAATCTCATTATAGCCCAAATCTTCTCATATCTCTGGTCAATAATAAGGCTGGTGATATTTTCATAAATATGCATTAGTCACCCATAATATTTCTTCTGTAAATTGCCTTTTTATAGCCACTGTGTACCTTTATTAGTCCCACCGGCATGTGACAAGACTCTTGGGAATGAGCATCCCTGGCACTGTGGGTTTAATACCAAGCACTAACCAACAAAGGATTTGGAAAAAGACCTTGACCAAAAGGGGGAAACATCAAATATTTTATTAGTAACTTGTAGGAGAGATTATGGTGATAGTGATAATAATGTTTTGTCTTTTATGCATTACAAATATCTCCCAGTATGTTGCTTGCTCTTAACCCTTCAATACTATCTTTTGATATACCAAAGGTTTCTTTTCAAAATGTATCTGTGTACATATCTATTTACTTATCTATGTCTATTTTAATTCATGTAATTATACCTATTAACCTTTTCTTTATGCCTTCTGGCTTTTGCTTCTCACTTGGAAAATCATTTCCTGACCTTGGATTATATTTCCCTCAATCTTTTTCTAATGCTCCTTGATTTTTCATTTAAAATTTATATCATTAACATTTTTTGAATTTGTTTTAGTGCATGCTGTGGGATAAAGGTCTACTGTTTTTCCAAATATTTATTCAGTTTTCCCAGCATCATTATCGAAGTGATCCTTATTTTCCGACTAGCTTTAAATGTATGAATTATTATGCACTATATTCTCATATATCTTATGTGTATTTTTTTACAGATAGTTTGTGTTTACTTGTTTATTTATTTGTTCCTAAATTGATACTATGTTGATTTAGCCACTTCAGATTTAAAGTACGATATAATATCTAATAGGACAGAAACCTCAGCATTCATCCTTTTTTCCAAAATCGCCTGGGCTATTTATGTCCATTTATTTTTTAAAGTGTATTTTGCAATCAAGTTGTCAATTTCCAAAACCCTGTTGATAATTTAACCTCATTATACTCTGGGCCTCTGTAATCCACAGAGGACTTTTGTGCAAATCACTGAAAGGTGACCCATCTGAGTGGACAGCCCCACACCAAGACACAAAGCCTGACAAGTTGTAGTATGTATCTGTAGTGTTTGTTTGTTTGCACTCTTTCTTTTCTACTGCATTGTTGTGTTCAATTGTATGAATATACCACAACTTATTTATCTATTCTCTATTATTAGAGAATAAAACTGCTTTAAACATACTTATACATATTCTTTTGTGACCATAAGCAAGCATATCTCCCTATGCACACAAATGTAGTTGAATTGCTGCACATGGAGCAGGTGCATGTTTAGGTTTAGTGGGCGGAAACATTTTTATACTCCCACCAAATATATTTGAGAGTTCCAGTTACTCAAAACCTTTCCAATATTGTCAATATTTAGAATTTAGAATAAATATTCCTAGTATTTATCAATTTCTACAAAAGCAGCCTGGGATTTGTTTGAGATTGTGCTGAATCTATAAGTTAGAGAACTGACACAACAATATTGAATATTTTATCCATGTACAAAGTTATCTCTCTCCATTTATTTACATCTTCTTTAACTTCTATGAGCAGAATTTGGTCATTTTCAGCATACAGGCACGGCATATATTGTCAGACTGGTCCTTAAATATTTAATATTTTTCAAAGTTTTTATAAGTAGTATTGCTATTTTTATTTCAATTTCTGATTACTCATTGCTGTATATAGAAATCCAATTGACATTTGCTTAGTATTATATAACTTTGATAGACTCATTTATTAGTTCTCCTGGCTTTTGTGTAGATCCCTTCAGAATTTCTGTATAGATTATTACAATCTACAAATAATGACAGTTTTACTTCTGCCACCCCACTCTGTGTACCGTTTAAAAGAGTTTTCTTGCTTTATTTTATTGGGTAGAACCTCCAGTAGAGTCTGATAGAAGTGATGACATTCTTGCACTGTCGCATATGGTCAGGGGAAAAAATTCAATCTTTAACCATTGTGCATAATATTTGCTGTAGATTTTGCTATTACCCTTTATAAGGTTGAGGAATTTCCCATCTAACTCCTAGTATACTGAGAATTTGTATCATGAATAGATGTTAGGTTTTGTTCAAATGCTTTTTCTGCATCTATTGAGATGATCTTATGGATTTTCTTTTTTTTTTTTTTTTTTAAGATTTTTATTTATTTATTCATTTATCCCCCCCTTGCTGCTTGTGCTCGCTGGGTCAGCTAACCACACCGTTCGGGCGGGCTTGCCTTCACCAGGAGGCCCCGGGAACCGAACCCAGGACCTCCCATATGGTAAACGGGAGCCCTACTGATTGAGCCACAGCCGCTTCCCATGGATTTTCTTTAAAGTCTTCAAATATCTTATATATAATTTTTGAAATTTTAAATTAACCTTGTATCCTTGAGTTAACCTATATCTGATCATTAGGTTTTATGATTTTAATATATTGTTGAATTTAATTTACTAAAATTTCCTAAAAGATTATAAAGAATTTTGCATCGATGTTCGTGATGGACACATTGGTCTATATTTGTTTTATTTTTCTTGTAATATCTTTGTCTCTTTTTAGAATTAGAGTAATTCTTCCCTCATAGATTGAGTTGGAAAGTATTGCCTCCTCTTCAGATTTCTGTAGAGTTTGCATAGAATTGTTATTATTGCTTCATCAGAAATTTTGTAGATTTACCAACAAAGCCACCTGGGTCTAGAATTTTCTGTATGGGAATGTTACTAACTACAAAGTCAATTTCTTTAATAAATATACAGATTTTCAGGTTATCTTTATTTTCTTGAGTGAATTTTGGCAGTCTGTATTTCAAGCAATCTGTCATTTCATAAAAGTTTTTGAAAAGATTGCCATAATTTGTTCATGATATTCTATTATCTGTTTACTAGCTGTAGAATCAAGTCATGTCATTTCTCTCATTCCAGAGATTAATTTGTGTCTTCTTTCTCTATTGTTTTTTTTTAAATCTGATCATTATTGGCTAGAGGTTTGTTAATTTTATTGATCTTCACAAAGAACATGTTTTTAGTTTCCTTGCTTTTCTCCTTGTCTTTTAGTTTTCTATTTCATTTTTTCACTCACATCTGCTAACTTAGGATTTAATTTACTCTTATTTTTCTAATTTCTTATGATGAAAGCTGCAGTCACTGATCTTAGGTCTTTCTTTCCTATTTTGGTTATTTTAAAAATAAAAAATATCACTTAATGCACTGATTTAGTTGTAGCCCACAGATTTTTTGTTTTCATTTTCATTCAGTTCAAAATAATTTGAAATTTCCTTTTTGATTTCTTTATTCCATAGGTTATTTTGAAATATGTTATTTAAGTTCAAATGTTCATGAATTTTCCTTGTGCCACTCTATTATTGGTTTATATTTAATTAATTCCATAGTGGTCAGAAAATATATGGTGTAAGAGTTGAATTATTTTACTTTTTTAAGGCTCAGAATATGATTTATCTTCATACATCTTCTGTGCATACTTGTAAAGAATGTATACTCTGTTCTTGTTGGGTTTAGCTTCTGTAAAAGAACGTGATCCAGTTCATTGCTCATGCTGTTCAAATATTCTATATCATTACTGATTTTCAGTCTACTTTTTCTGTCAATAATTGAGGGTTGTTGAAAGTTCCAATTACAGTTATGGAATTGTCTCTTTCTCCTTGCAGTTCTGTCCATTTTTACTTCATGTATTTTGAAGCTCTTTATTATGTGTATAAACATGTAGAGTTTTTATATTGTTTTATTGAGTTGACTCCATTATTAAATTACCTTGTTTATTCCTAACAACATTCTTTGCTCTAAAATTTACTTTACTGCATTAATATAGCCAACCCTTTTTTTTTCTCTGTTAGTCTGGCATATCTTTTTCCATTTTTTTAATTTACCCTATTTGTATCTTTAGATTTAAAGTGTGATTCTTATAGGCAATATGAAGTTGGGTCCTGCTTTTTTTGTGCAATCTGACATGTATAACTTTCATTCTTTTGCACAAGAATGCTGAGTTTTCCCAACACCATTTGTTGAAGAGATTATTCTTTCCCTGTTGAGTGGACTTGGCACCCTTTTTAGAAATCGATTGGCCATAAATGTGAGGCTTGATTTCTGAATTCTCAGTTTAATTCAATTGGTCAATATGTTTGTCCTTGTGTCAGTACCAAACTGTTTTGATTACTATAGCTTTATTATAAGCTTTAAGATTGGGAAGTGTGAGTCCTCCAACTTCATTCTTCTTGTTCAAGATGCCTTTGGTTATTTGGGTCCATTACTCTTTCATTTAAAGTTGATGATGGGCGTCTCTATTTATGCAAAGAAGACTCTTGGAATTTTTATAGGATTGCATTGAATCTGTAAATCACTTTGGATAGAATTGACATATTAACAATATTTAGTCTTTTTCTTAATATTAATATTTTTCTTATGTTGTACCACCCTTGCATACATGGTATGAATCCCATTTGATCATGATGTATAATTCTTTTGATGTGCTGTTGGATTCAATTTTCTAGTATGTTTGAGGATTTTTTTCATCTATATTTACTCAGGATATTGGTCTATAATTTTCATGTCTTGTAGTATCTTCATGTAGCTTTGGTATGAGGGTGATGTTGGCCTCAGAAATGAATTGGGGAGTGTTCCCTCCTCCTCAATTTTTAGGAAGATTTTGAGCAGAATTGGTGGTAAGTCTTCTTGATATGTTTGGTAAAATACCCCTGTGAAGCTATTTGGTCCTTGGATTTTCTTTGTTGGGAGGTTTTGAACACTGATTCAGTCTCTTTGCTAGTAATATGTTGGTTGAGATCTATTTATTCTTGAGTCAATGTAGGGAGTTTGTGTGTTTCTAAGAATGTGTCTATTTCTTCAAGGTCAATAAATGTATTGGCATACAGTTGTTCATAGTATTCTCTTATAGACTTTTTTATTTCAGCAGGGTTGGCAGTAATGCCACCTTTTTCATTTCTGATTGTCAGCATTTGCATCCACTTCTTTTCCTTTCTTGTGTAGCAAAAGTTTTGTTGACTTTATTGATCTTTTTAAAGAACCAGTGTTTGGTTTTGTTGATTCTCTCTATTGGTTTTGTTTTGTTGATTCTATTTTTCTTCTCTATTTCATTTATCTTTGCTCTAATCTTTATTTCATTTCTTCTGCTTGTTTTGGGTTTAGTCTGTTTTTCTTTTTCTAGAATCTCTAGTTTTGAGGTAAGAACCTCAAAACTAGAGTTCAGGAATATTGTATGTGTATATAATTATATACGTCTGACATCTACTTTTGTAATGTAAGCATTTAGACCTATGAATTTCCTCTCAGCACTGCATTTACTGCTTTCCATATGTTTTGATATATTGTTTTTCATTTTCATTCACCTCAAGATATTTCCTAATTTCCCTTGTGATTTCTTTTTTGACCCATAAATAATTTAAAAGTACATTGTTTAATTTCCACATATTTGTGAATTCTTCTTTTCTCCCTCCTGTTATTGATTTCTAGCTTCTTTCTCTTTTAGTTGGAGAAGATACATTGTATGAATTTCAATATTTTTTTTTTATTTATTGAAACTTGTTTTGTGACTTACAATATGATCTAACTTGGAAAATGATCCATATGCACTAGAGAAAAATGTGTATTCTACTGTTGTTGGGTGAAGTTTTCTATATATGTCCGTTAGGTCTAGCTGGTTTAGAGTATCATTCAAATCTTCTGTTTCCTTTTTAATCTTCTGTCTAGATGTTCTATCCATTATTGAAAGTGGTGTATTGAAATCTACTATGTAAACCATATATTTCTCCTTTTAAATCTGTTGATATTTGCATCAAATATTTTGGGGCTCTGCTGTTAGGTGCATATATTTATAATTGTTATGTCTTCTTGTTGAATTGACCCCTTTATTAGTATATAGTGACCCTCTGTCCCTGGTAATAGTTTTTGTACTTAAAGGCTATTTTTTTCTGATATTAATATAGCTACCCCTGCTTTCTTTAGGTTATTACCCGCATATTTTTCCATCCTTTCACTTTCTACCTACTTGTGTCTTTGAATTTAAGGTCTTTTATAAACAGCATATAATTCTTTACATTTAAATTACCTACTAACAACCTAAGACATTCTTTGACATTTTGCTATTTTGTGTTTTTAAGTCTTACACCTTTTTTGGCCTTCAATACTTCCATTAATGACTACTGCCATATTTATTTGCTTTTTTGGTTTTGTACCATTATGGGTACTTTCTCATTTCATTCAGAAATATTTTTCATGTATTTTATTTCTGGTAACCGTGGGGTTAAAATTTAACATTCTAAACCTATAACAATCATGTTTGCTTTGATACCAACTTATCTTCAAGTATATACACAGACAATGTTCCTATATACTCTGAACACCCCCAAAAAACACCGCTTTATCATACTTTCTATGCAATTGCATTTTATTTATTTATTTTTTTTTTTTTTAATTTTATTTTATTTTTTTTATTTATTTTTTTTTTATTTATTATTTTTATTTTTTTTATTATGGGTAAAAATCAAAATTCTCA
>JAKSZT010053928.1:32339415-32357623 GCA_026826555.1 Tolypeutes matacus | reverse complement strand
TGTAATTTTCCTTTCTTGTGGTATCTTTATTTGGTTTTGGTATTAGGGTAGTGTTGGCATCATAGAATGAGTTAGGTAGTATTCCTTCTACTTCTATTTTTTGGAAGAGCTTAAGTAGAATTGGTGTTAGCTCTTTCCGGAATGTTTGGTAGAATTCAGCTGTGAAGCCATCTGGTCCTGGACTCTTCTTAGTTGGGAGGTTTTTAATGACTGAGTCTATCTCTTTACTTGTAATTGGGCTGTTGAGTTCATCTATTTCTTCTTTCATCAATGTCGGCTGTTTGTGGGTTTCTAGAAACTTGTCCATTTCCTCTAAATTGTCATTCTTGTTGGCATATAATTTTTCAAAGTATCCTCTTATGATACTCTTTATTTCTGTGGGGTCAGTAGTGATATCACCTTGCTCATTTCTTATTTTATGTATTTGCATCTGTTCTCTCTTTTTCTTTGTTAGTCTGGCTAAGGGTTTTTCAATTTTGTTGATATTCTCGAAGAACCAGCTTTCGGTTTTGTTTATTGTTTCCAGTGCTTTCTTATTCTCTATTTCATTTAGTTCTGCTCTAATCTTGGTTATTTCCTGTTTTCTACTTCCTTTAGGTTTAGTTTGTTGTTGTTTTTCCAATTCCTCCAAGTGCGTAGTTAGGTCTTCAATTTTAGCTCTTTCTTCTTTTTTAATATATGAATTTATGGCTATGAACTTCCCTCTCAGGACTGCTTTCGCTGCATCCCATAGGTTTTGATATGTTGTGTTGTTGTTTTCATTAGTTTCAAGGTAGTTACTGATTTCTTTTGAAATTTCCTCTTTGACCCACTGTTTGTCTAAGAGTGTGTTGTTTAACTTCCATATCCTTGTGCCTAACCTGTTTCTCTGGCCCTTATTGATTTCCAACTTCATTCCGTTGTGGTCAGAGAAATTACTTTGTATAATCTCAATCTTTCTGAATTCATTGAGTGTTGTTTTGGGGCCTAGCATGTGGTCTATTTTGGAGTATGTTCCATGTGCACTGGAGAAGAATGTAAATCCCGCTGTATTTGGGTGAAGTGTTCTGTATATGTCTATTAAGTCCAAATCTTCTAATGTATTGTTGAGTGCCTTCGTTTCTTTATTGATTCTCTGCCTAGATGTTCTGTCTAATGATGATAGTGGTGTGTTGAAGTCCCCTGCTATAATTGTAGAGGAATTTATTTCTCCTCTTAGTTTTTCCAGAGTTTGCCGCACGTATTTTGAGGCACCTCGATTAGGTGCATAAATGTTGATGATTGTTCTCTCTTCTTGAGAGATTACTCCTTTTACTAATATGTAGTGTCCATCTTTGTCTCTTACAATAGTTTTGCATTTAAAGTCTATTTTGTCTGATATTAGAATAGCTACTCCTGCCCTTTTTTGGCTATTGTTAGCTTGTAAAATGGTTTTCCAGCCATTCACTTTCAGCCTCCTTGAATCCCTGGGCCGAAGGTGGGTTTCTTGTAGACAGCATATAGATGGATCATATTTTCTTATCCATTCTGCCAATCTCTGTCTTTTGATTGGTGAATTTAATCCATTAACATTCAGTGTTATTACTTGTAATGAATTTCTTACTTCAGTCATTTTTTCTTTGGGTTAATGTATGTCATATGTTGTTTTGTTTCTCTTTTTGAGTTTTCAGTTGTTTTTAAACTCTCCTCCAACTCTCTCTCCTTTGTTTTTTCCTTTCAATTTGTAGGGATTCCTTTAGTATTTCTTGAAGTGCTGGTTTCTTCTTGACATACTCTCTTAATTGCTGTTTATCTGTGAATATTTTGAGCTCTCCATCATTTTTGAATGCCAATTTTGCTGGGTAGAGAATTCGTGGCTGGAAGTTTTTTTCTTTTAGTGTTTTGACTATGTCATACCACTGTCTTCTTGCCTCCATGGTTTCAGCTGAGAAATCAGCACTTAATCTTATTGTGCTTCCCTTGTATGTGATGGTTCTCTTTTCTCTTGCTGCCTTGAGTATTTTCTCTTTGTCTTGAGCATTGGACAGTTTGACAAGTATATGTCTTGGAGTTGGCCTGTTGGGATTTATACTATTTGGGGTGCGCTGTGCTTCCTGGATCTGCACATCCATCTCTCTCAATAGAGTTGGGAAGTTTTCAGCCATAACTTCCTTCAACACTCCTTTTGTTCCCTTTCCCTTCTCTTCTCCTTCTGGGATGCCCATAATGCGTATGTGTGTGCGTCTTGCATTATCGGTTAATTCCCTGAGACCATACTGGATTTTTTCTATCTTTTTGTCTATGTTTTCTACAATCTCTTTGATTTCAACTGTATTGTCTTCCATATCACTAATTCTTTCCTCTGCCTGTTCAATTCTGCTGCCATGCGAGTCCAGCGTCTTTTTCATTTCTTGACTTGTGTCTTTGTTCGCCATCATATCCATTACGTTTTTAGGTGTGTTAGTTATTTTTTCAGTATGTTCTCCCAGTGTCTTCTTTATATCCTTAATCTCTTCCTTCAGTTCTTTAAGTTGGTCCATGATATTTGTTTGGATAGCTTTGATTAGTTGTTCGATGTACTGCATTGCTTCCTGGTTTTTATTTTGTGCACTGGACTGGTCCATGTTTTCCAGTTTTTCAGAGTCATTTGTATTTTTCTGTTGCCCTCTGGTCATCATATTATCTTGATGGGTTTGTTCAGTTGATTAGCTTTTCTCTATGCTCTAGAATTTTATTTAGCTGTTGGTTCTGCGTGTGAGTTAAGTTTTCTCTTTGGCAGTTTTTCTTCTTATTTTATTTCCTTACTTCTTTCTATGTTCCCTTGAAGGCAAAAGGTTAGGGCCAGAGGAATCAAAAGATGTAAGGAAGGCAGAAGGATAATAGAAATGTTGATAAAAGTTAGAAGAGGGGCAAAATGAGATTCAATGAGATGAATATTTAACTTGTGTAGGCAGTGTAGAGTACTAGGAAAAAATATTGAGTTCCTATAATGGACTGGGAAAACAAATGGAGGAATATATATATATAATGATTTAGAAGGCTAGAATTATGAGGAGGTAGAGAAATAGTAGAGAAAGGTCTGAAAGGAAAAAGTTAATACTAATAAAAAATATTAAAAAAAAATAAAAAAAAATAAAAAAAAATAAAAAAAAATAAAAGAAGAAGGAAACAAGGGGGGTCAATGATACCCCTAGGGTCCAAGTGGATCCTTCCTGCCTACTTGTGTTTATCAATGAATTTCCCCACAGGGTTCTATATGCAGGTCCTGAAGCAGCTTTTAGCTATTAAACTAAATTAAAAAGAATTTATTTTTCAATTGTTGAGGTGACCTCACTTTTTTTTTTTTTTTTTTAGCCAAATGCAGGACCCAAAATAATTCCTCCTCTAGACCAACCCCCTTACGGAAGGGACCCTAGCTGGGCCCGTGGAAATTAATCAAGCACGTCCCACTTTCCGGACTGCCCAGGTTAGCTGAAACTCTGATGTTAGTCAGTGAAGATGCTAAAGACGACGGATTCCGCCCCTTCTGGCGCGGAGCTCCAGCGTCACCGGGCTGCTAGTAAATCAGTTTGAGTGCAGATTCGCGTCTGCTCTCAGCCTGGTGCTGCTTCAGGTCGGCTTATCTGCTCCCCAAAGCTATGGGGCGGTGCAGGCAGCCAGATCGATGTCTAAAAATATAAAATACCCTTCCCTGTCTTCCAACCGAACCCTCCCTTCTTTGGGAAGTGTCCCTTCCTCCTGGCTCCGCAGCGGCCCGGGTCTTATCCCTGGGTGGCTAGGGAGATCAGCTCCGTTCCCCGACCAAAATCCCCTCTCCGGTTCACCGGGTGCTGACTAGCTTTTTGGTCTGCTCACACAAGGTCCAAGGGGCGCCAGGCAGCCAGCTCCCCAGAAAATAAAACTTTTTCAACCCCGCCCGCGGCTCCAAATGGCCGTTTTATTATTTATTTCCGTAACCGCGGGGCTCAGCCGCCTGTGCCAACCCCCACCGGCAGCCTCAAAACTCACGAATCTCCACCGTTCGGTCCACGCCGCCGATCCGCGCAGATAGATATCCCAAGCCTCTCACTCCACGCGTGCACAGCACAGACCCCGGTGCAGGACCCTGTCCACAATCCGCCTTGCTCTGGGAGCTTGCAGTGTGCGCCCTCCTACACCAACGCCATCTTGCCAGCAATATGCAATTGCATTTTAGCACCTGTATGAAGCCACAAGTGAATCACATAACAATACAATATAATAGTATTGGAATTTATAATTACCCATATGGTTACCTTTACTGGAAGGCTTCATTTCTTATGCTGCTTTGATCCACTGTCTAGTGTCAATCCTTTCAGTCTGAAGAACTTCCTGTAGCATTGCTTGTAGTACAGATCTTTTGGTGACAGATTCCCTCAGCTTTTTAAATCTGTGAATGTCTTAATCTCTCCCTCATTTTTGAAAAAAGTCTTTCAGGATATAATATTCTTGGTTGACAATTATTTTCTTTCAGTACTTTAAATATTTCAAAACATTGCCTTCCAGCCTCCATGATTCTTGCTAAGAAATCAGCACTTAATCTTATTGGAATTCCCTTACACATAACTTGTTGCTTTTCTCTTACAGCTTTCAGAACTCTCTCCTTGTCCTTGACATTAGACAATTTGATGACTATGTGTCTTGGCTTGGTTCTCTTTGAAATTATTCTGGATGGAGTTCATTGGGCTTCTTCTATGTGCACATTTATGTCTGTCTTTATTTTGGGTAATTTTTCTGCCATTAATTCTTTGACTATCCCTTCTGCCTCTTACTTTCTTCTCTTTGAGAATTCCCTAATGCATATATTGGTACACTTGTTGGTGACCCAGAGTTCTCTTAGGTGCTATTCATTCTTTTGTATTCTTTTATCTTTCTTCTTCTCATTCTAAATCATTTCAGTTGTCTTATCTTTGAGTTCATTGATTATTTCTTCTGTCACCTCCAATCTGCTGTTAAAACCATCTAGGGAACTTTCATTTCAGTTATTGTGTTCTTCAACTCCAGTGTTTCTCTGGAGAGATTTCCATATAGTTCATTCATTGTTTTGTTCATATCATTTAAATCTTTCTCCATGTTTTCCTTTATCTCTGTGAACACATTGAGGATCATTATTTTATTTTTCTTAACTTTTTTTTATTTTTAAAGATGCTTTAGATTACATAAATGTTACATAAAAAATACAGGGGATTCCCATATACCCCACCCCTCCCCCACTTTCCCACATTAACAACATCTTTAATTAGTGTGGTACATTTGTTACAATTGATAAACACATATTGAAGCATTGCTACTAACCGTGGACTAGAGTTGACATTATAGTTTATACTCTGCCTCACACAATTTTATAAGTTATGACAAAATGTATAATGGCCTGTATCCCTCATTACAGTATCATGCAGGACAATTCCAATGTCCTGAAAATACCCCCATGTTACATCTATTCTCCCATCTTCCTCCCCTCAGAAACTCTGGTGGCCAGTGCCTTTGTATCAATGATAAATGTTCGTCCATTGCTAGAATAATAATAAGTCTACAATAGAATAATAAAAAATCTACTTTAGTCCATTGTTCATTCCTTAATCTTGAGGATTTTGAGATGGTGTTGCTCACTCTGTTTCTAATCGAGAGGGAGCTTAGATCCATAGGGCAGATGGATGGAACTATCTTGCTTGCAGTTGCAGACACTCTCTGTTCCTTGGGATGGGTGTTTTCCATCATCATCTCCTTGTTAGTTGTCCTGGGTGAATCCAATGAACTGGAAAGTAGGTGGTACAACTCTGCTGAGATTCAGGACTGAACTGGTACAATGAACAGACCAAAGATTTAAGTCTCTGGGACATATAGTTATCAAATATAGTGCTAATTATAGGTTCAAATAAAAGGGACAGGAGAACCATGCAAAGGGATACTATAAATGAGTCTATCTCTGTTACACTGGAGACCATAAATTCCAAAGTAAGGCCCTCTGACAGGGTGCTAAACTCCTAAGCCAATCTGCCCTGCTTATAATGTCTAGAGGTCTCAGGAGCCCTGCTGTTTGAGGCACTGTTTACTGTGGCAGTCAATGAGGATGATCATTATTTTAAAGTGTCTCTGATGAGTCCAAATTCTGGTCCTCTTCGTTGATTGATGTTAGACATTTATCTTGTTCTTTTGGATGGGCCATCATTTCCTGTTTCTTTGTTGTGTAATCTTTGGTTGCACACTGTATATTTTAATATTTTCAAGTGTTAAGTCTGGGATTTAGTCCCTGGGCTGTACCTTAAGTTTCTATCCAGTATTGGTATGGCAGGAATTTTCATGAATGCCAGGAGCTAATCAAAACAAACAAACCAAGCAAAAAACACCTTTCCCTCTCTTTGCAAATTGACTGCTTTGGCTGGTGGTCTCTTTCAGAGTCTATCCCTCCTATCAAGCAGATCAGTCTGAAGCAATTGGGAAATACAAGGTTTTCTCTGTCTTGTCTGAGCCTGTGTGGAGCAGGAGTCATGAAACCTGCTTCTTCCCCTGGGCCTGTGCTTGCTAAAGTCCCCAGGAATTTCAGTTCACTGATATTTGAGTGAATGCTCCACTCCCTTTAGAAGAGAACTTCTCCCCGTCTTGGTGCTCTTTAAGTGACTTAATACAGGTAATACTTTGCCCCAGGTTATTTCAACCTAATTGTTTTATACTGTCCTAACTACCTGCAAGCAGCTTCTCTAACAGGACAAACTGCTATTTTGCTAGTTACTCATTGTAAATCTTATTCTTTTTTTGTACCTCAAGTCTTTCATTAATGCCTACTTTTATTTTTAATTTTTTTTTTTTTTTTTTTGAGTTGTAGTGTATTGAGTGCCTTCTGGTTTCTATCTGGTCATATTTTTCATGTATTTTCCTTGTGGTTACCATGGGGTTAAAAATTAATATCTTAAATATATAACAATCATAATTGATTTGATACCAACCTAACTTCAACAGTATACACATACCTTTTTCTATAACTATCTGTCCCCCCAACTCTTTTTGTATCTGTTACCAAGTATATCTTTATGTACATTGTCCAAAACCATAGACTTATCATTACTTTTTATGTCTTTGCATTTTATTACTGTAATTTATCAGCCTCTTCATCCTAATCTTCCCTGGATGCTGTACAGTGTTATACTGGCATTCAGAGTTTTGAATAGTTGTTTCAGACAGTTCCTACCTGTTTAGTAGTTTTGGGGGAAGGACTAAATCCTGGAGCTTTCTTCTGTTATCTTCCCACAATCCAATTAACTTTTAAGAGATTTAAAATTTTAAATAAGACCTTTATATTTACTCATTTAGTTATCATTCCAGTACTCTTTTTTCCTTTGTGTACATGCACATTTTCATTGAGTATCATTTTCTTACACTTAAAGGATTTCCTGTAACATTTCTTATAATTTAGGTCTTCTGTTGATGAATTCTTTAGTTTTTCTATGTTGAATAAGGTCTTTGTTCCATTTTAATTTTTGAAAAATATTTTCAAAGTCTAAATAATATGTCCCTCCATACTTTAAAGATGTTGCCCCACTATCATCTAGTTTGCATTGTTTTCACAGGAAATCCGCTGTCATCTTTATCTTTGTTTCTGTTATATCATATACCATTTTATTCTGGATCTTTATAGTATATTCTGTACATTACTAGTTTTAAACAATCTGATGATTATGTGCCTTGGTGTAATTTTCTTCATGTCTCTTGTGCTGGGAGTTTGTTGAGCTTCCCACGAAGCTCACACAATTGCAATTCAAGTGATTCACAGATTGCAGATTTTACCTGTTAGGTGATTAATTGTTTTATTCCTATAAATATTCTAAGAGTTTGTTCTGAAGATGATGGCAAATTTTGGAAACAGTTTGCTGTGTTTGCTTCTTACTTTGAAGCTTACTTAGGCAGGACCAGAGTAGCATTTAGTATTGGGTTAATTTTCTCCAGTACTGAGGCAACACTATCTTAGTATTCTAATCAATTCTTTGTGAATTTTGAGACTTCACTCTGTGGGGAACACTCACTTTTCCCATACCTGTGTGATCTTCAGCCACCATTTATTGTGACCCTTTAGAATATTTCTGTTCCTAGCCTCAAGTTCCATTCTCAGATAATGCTGATAAATATTCTGCTACAAATCTGGGAAATTCTCTGCAGATCTCTGAAGTTCTGTTTACACCTCTCTCCTATTTGGCACTTTACTCTGTGAACTGTGAACTGTAGCTGCCTTGGCTTTCCGGAAACATAGCAAGGTCAATTCAGTATAGAAAGGGCACTACCGTCTGCCTAGGTCCCATTTTCCTTTTCTCTAGTCAATACACTGGCTAGATCATGGGCTTACCACATGAATTCCCCATCCATCAGGAATCACTGTCTTTCATTGCCTGATATGTGATATGTTGAGTGCTGTTGCTTCTTTTATACTGTCCAGACTTAAATGTTGTGGTTTCAGGTGGGATAGTACATCCCAGTGTATCTAACTCCAATTGACTGGAATAGATTTTTCTCTCTAATTTTTTATTGGATGCTGGATATTGATTAGATGCTGACTGCTAGATGGACACTTATAGAGAATCCACATATAAATTTTATTCTGGCAAGAAGATAGAGTAGCAGCATATCTCCTTGACCCTGTAGAATTTGAGGTTTAAGTTTCATTAGAGTTGCTCTATTCTAGTCCTTCGCTTTTTGCTTAGGCATAGTACTTCTGAGGTTTCAAAGGAAAGCCAAACATTTTTACCAAACTCTTCAGTTTTGGCAGAACATGAACTGTAAAGTTTATCTCCCAAACTTCTAGCAGTTGCAAATGTCTCTGCTCACTCTTCAATCTCCAACTATGTTTTTCTACTGAGTTCTTTGGAGTATAACACTGCATATATGTAGTTTGGGAGTCAGCACACTGTTTGAAAAGAATTTTATGCAGATTTTATGATTCCCCTCTCTGTTCATTCCTCTGACATTTTCAATTCTCAGCTTCCCTTGCAAATTCAAACTCTGATTTCTGCTCAGTGTAGTAAGACTGCTGCTTATTTCAGGATTCACCAGCACCCTGAAGATCTAAGGGATGACCTCAGGAAGAAGGCTTGGTAAATGTTGAACTCATCTAGTATGTTTCTCTTCTTTCAAGGTGTTTTCGTTTGCTAAAAGCTGTCAGGGCAATATAACTGAAATGCATTGGCTTTTACATCAGGGATTTATTAGCTTATAATATTACAGTTTCAAGGCTGAGAAAAATGTCCAAATCAAGGCATCAGGTGAAGCTCCCTGGCCAAAGACACAACTGCCAGCTATCCTGGATTCCTGTCGTAGGGCACAATGACTGCATCTGCTGGTGTCTGCCTTCTCCTCCAAGCTCCATTGCTTTCAGCAACTGGCAGCTCCTTCTGTGGCTTTCTCACTCCTGGGTTCCATTGATTTCAGCTTCTTGCTCTCATGGCATTCACTCTCAACTCCTGGGTCTTTTCTCTCTATGTTGATACCATTTATAAAGGATACCAGTAAAAGGATTAAGACCTACCCTGGGCCTCACCTTACTGAAGTAATCTAATCAAATGGCCCTTCTCTAAATCTAATCAAAAGGTCCCACCTGCAAAAAGTTCACACCAACAGGAATGGATTAATTTAAGAACATAATTTTCTTGGGTCCATAATTTTCTTGGGTCCACTAGTTGAATAACTAGTATTTCCTCTCCCCTTCCTCAACTCTTAGAAATAAACCATGGTTAATATTCTTAAATAAACAGCTATGTAAAATCATTCAATAAATTTTGATGTTTAATTCATAAAAGCTCAAGAGTAGACCATGCCTTTTGCCAACTACCTTCTTCCAGAAAAGCTTACTAGGAATAGTTGCCTCTTTCCTTACTATGAAATTTCTAATAGGTTCCCTACTATTTATAGACTATGAGAAGGCATAATTAAAAGTATGGTTCTCCACTGGAAGAAAGGCAAAAAGCTAAGCCTTTCACTATTAAGGAAGTAGAAAACAAAACCTAGAACCCTAAAGCATTATGATTTAAGACATGTATATTCTAAAAGGAGATATTACATAGGGTCAGGAGCTGGGAATGCTACTCAGACAGAGCAGGCCTGGCTGGACCTCTGGGAAGATAAAGGAAATTATAAAGATGGGAAGGGGATGCAGGTTAATGGGACAATCACCACCAAGAAAAGAGGAAGATCCCTTTGCATATTTGCTTCTTCTCAATCCTAGTCTGAGTCATTGGCTACTCCTTGATTATTAACTTCCAGCATTATAGGTTTTCATAGGAATTAAGGAACTATGATCTTTGGAGAATACATCATTTTACCTTCTACGAGAGAACAGTCGGCCAAGATGCTATAATTCATACTTATGTCTGGTTATGGTAAATCATAACCCAACACTGAGAAGCTGATCTTAACAAATATGTTTCCTTTTTCAGTTCTGCATGTAATTGGATAGAAATGCTCTGTCCTTGTCTCTAAAAAATTTAGTTTCTTTTTCAACTATAATTGTGAGTCATGATTCAGCTAATCCATCTCAACCTTTATTGTAAAAGTATAGAAACTCATCAAACATTTGGATTCTGGGGGGAGACCCTGAAAAAGTTCAGGAGGAAAACAAAATAAATGAAAAAGAGACAAATATATGAGGAAAGTATAAAAGAAAATTCAAAATTATTTAGAATAGAGTGAAGTTCTACAGAAGGTTTATAACTCTTTCCAATTTGGGAAGAAAGAGTGCATGGTCAATGACCACCTGTTCTCCATCTTCATTGAAAACTAAATGAAAAAATATGTATTTAAATCAATCCATTTGGACTTCTGTTAAATAAAGGGCATAATCACTGCTCATAGAGAGTTAGCAAATGAGTGACACTCAGAGTTATCCAGCATCCAGAAAGGTTACCAAGAGTATGCAGAAAATTCCTAGTAGATTCTTAGACAAAGGGTATCCCAGGTGCCCATAATGGTTGCTTTAGAAATAGTCACCAAATGGCCTCTTACAGTGCTTATCTACTGTCTTAGTTTTGCTAGGCTTCTATTACAAATATCAGAAATTGGTTTTGGCTTAAACAACACGAATTTATGGCTCACATTTTCAGAGGCTAAATGGCTTACTTCCTCTTGGGGTTGGTAGCATTCTGGCTGGCTGGTAATTCTTGGGTTCATTCATTTTCTATGGTGGCATCCTCTCCCTTCTCTTCTGTGTTCCATTGATTTCTGGCTTCTGGCTCCACCTCATGACTTTCTCTCACTCTGGTTTCTGATTTCTTTCTCTTTATGAGGCTCTCAGTAATCCAGATTAAAACCCACCCTCATTCTGTTGGACTACATTTTAACTTAAAATAACATCTTCAGGAGACCCTATTTAAAATGGGTTCACACCGACAGGAATGTGAATTGAGGTTAAGAACAAGTCTAAATTAGGGTATATAATTCAATCTACCACATCTACTATGTAACATAATAAGCTCATCATGTGACGCATTTCAAACATCAGCTGAGAGAGGGAGGGAAGTAAGGAAAGAAAGCATTTTTCAAAAGAAAGAAAAATAAGTGATGAAGAAGAAAATCAATTCTGGGACATCAGAATCTTTAAATATTCTATTTTAGGCACTGATAGAGCTCTATATAGATGGTTAGGGCCCTGCCCAATGGATGTATTGTAAACCCAACAAGGATTTTTCCTCTTTAAATCAAGACACTCTGATGTTTTTTGTAGGCAAAAGAACTCCTTGTGATAAATTCTAAGGAATAGTATGCTAAGTCCCTAAAAACTCTCTAACTGAGAAACATGACAAATTAAATTTCCACCATCAGCAATAACAAACTAGATGAAATCACCTTATTTTAATCAACAGCACTAACAGACAGAATCTCTTTGCAGTGGCTCTCCCAGCCTCTTCATTACAACAAATTGTCATTCCAGTAAAACATAGCAGAGCATTAAGCAATATGTGCTTTCACTCTAATGAAGATAAGGGTGATTATTAAAAGGATGAAACATTTCTAGCCTAGGGTTATACATCTAAACTAAAAAGCATGGGCCTGAAATCAAACCACAGAGTATTATGACTGCCTCAAAAAAGAAAATGATGGATGATAAGAAAAATCAGAAGAAAAATAAAGGGTTTATACCAATTTGGAAATACCACAAGGCACTTGAAGCAGCTAAATTGTGTTCTCTAATCAATACAGTAAAATGCCATCAATAAATTTAGTGAGCACCAGTCCCACAACTCACACAGTTTGTAATCTATAGCCATAAGTCATCTCCAACTTCACAAACGGTGCTTCCCTCAAGAAGATGAGTGTGCACTTACTTCAGGATAAGCCTATTATTACCCAAAAGGTCAATTATAACTTTCCCTTTCCCTTATTTGGCCAAATACAATTTTATTACTTATTTTGAATATAGAGGAAATTTTTAAAAGCCTGTTGAACCCAAAGAGGTGTCCCTGACAGCGATCTAAAGCAGCCTATAAGATAAATTAAATATAGGATGATGAAAGTACCCAAAATAGTTCTCAATCTAGGTGGTCATGTGTGCAGAATTTAATACTGCACCATGGAAAAGGTTTTTTATTGGATTAAGGGTCATGGCACATTTGAGGAAATGTAGTTTGACATGGAAACTTACAGACTCTGGTGCAAAAGGTTTCCACAGCCCTTTAGTACAGCATTTATGTGTTGAATCTTCAAGAGAATATAAAGATCCTCTTCAGTAGGAGAAAATGTTATAATGAGAGTAAAGATTTAGTCCTGCTCCGCAACTACTTATAAGCATGGCTTAAATTAAGTCATCTCATCATTATGAGCTTCTGTCTTCATTTGGAAAATTAGAAGGCTGAATTAGATCTCTTCCAGCTAAGATTAAAAATAACATTTAAATCCATGGACTTAAAGGAAAACCTTAAGGATGCATAATTTGATGACCTAGAATCCACCAAAGACCTTTATACATTTTGGAGTCAGATAATGTACCAAACTGATCGAGCCATTTATTGCCATGTGACCTCAGATTTAAAACTTCTTGGCCTCCAATTTTATTATTTGTAAAAATGAGATCAAATATCTATTTCATAGAATTACTAAATTTAAATGAAGTAATTATATACATATATTATTTACTCAATATTTGTTAATCTCCTAAACCCTCCACTATTTACTACTTTTTATCTTAAGAATAACATTAGACTACCTGCGTTCAAAGTAGTGAGGTCATAACCAATTCCTAGGATTTGCAAATGTGGTCACTGTCTTCTGATTAAAAGTGTATGGATGAACAAAAGGGGGTTCAACCGAGGCAACATGGGAGAGTCAGCAAAAGTCAATCCCCATCCTGGAAAACCCAGAGATAGGTCAGTAGAGTTTTCCTTTTAATGAAGGATAGTTGTTATATTGCATTTTTACTCCATTGCATTGCATTTTAAAAAGAATATCTACAAATTTAAACTAAGACAAACTTTTTGAGAGATGTTACTCATCACCAATAAGAAATTAGATCTTTTGAGATAATCAATTCAATCTACCACATAACTTCTACTCTTTCATTTGATTTAACACCAATTTAATGACTGACATAATAAATTATCTCCAATTTACAAAGTAACTTAGATCAAAATGTATTTGTCTTTCTAATTCAAAAAAGGAATTGGCATCATTCATTCTATAATGTATGGAAATCATATCAAAAGCCAATATACCAAAAGCTTGCTCTATTAATCAAAACTTTCATGTCAAGATTCTGTCTCACATGTCCCAACAGAAAGGAGTTAAGACAAGTATGCCATGCTATCTGAACTTCTATCAACTAAACATTCATTTTGATGACTTGAAAGAAAAAAAAAAGCCCCCAAATCACTATCCTAATAAAAAGCAATCTTATAATAAATGTGCTTGCATGCACCCATGAAACATTTAATTCGCACGGGTGAACAAGTAAGAGAATGTTTACTAGCCAATAGTCTTATCCCACCTATTCGCTTCTGGGATGACATCTTGGGCTTCTGTTGTTTAAGTATGCTGTACATTAGGATGTGCTATCATCTTTCCCACATTATTAACATAAGCAGATCTTTTCACTTGCTACCAAATGTCACTCAGATAACTTCAACCAGGACATAACCAATGTTAACTGCTTTACTTCTTATTTTATTTTGCTAAGAGTTACTTGCATTCATTATGTCACTGTAACATATTTGTTTTATTTATATCACACTTTATTCAATTTGATGTAGAAGAAAAACAATTCATATCCAATATTATACATACTTGTTGCATACTATACACAAACAGGCCCATTTATGAGATCATTAAATGTCACAAATCAGATCATTGGTGTTTTACATGTTTTATCCTGTAGAAATCTTTGGCTTATGTTATATATATGTATAAGTATATTTTAGTGATATTTGGGGAATTGCTTAAGGTTTGGGCATTGACTAGGAATAAATTATTTTCTAATCTAAAAAGTATAATACTCAATACCTTTTCTGGAACAGAATATATTCAGATTGGCTTTTATGGTTAACATTAGTTAAAATCTGTTATCTAGATATAATCAGTAAGTTACCTTAGTAATGATTTGAGTACTTCTAGCTGCTGTTTATGTAGAATTAAGAGCTCAGATTCTTAAACTAATCTGAATTCAAATACTGTCTTTACAATTTTCTAGCATGTGTTCTTGGGAAAGCTGGTGTCACTGTGCCTCAGTTTCCTCATTCACAAAATGAGTATGATAGTACTTCCTCATAGGGCTTGTTAGGAGAATCAATATTTCACAAGGATTTAAATAGTACCTGGCACATAGTAAATACAAAATAAATATTTATGAAATAAAGAGAAAGAGAAAGGAGGAGATAGAGAAAGAAAACATGTGGGAGGGAGGAAGAAAGAATGAAACTATCATAATAATAGGATTTATTTAAATAAAAAGTTGTTAAAATTATTCAAACAAAATGACCATTTCCTTTTATTAAGTGGAAGATGGTGAAACAAAGTAAGATCTACTGACAAAGAACTGGCTTTATGAAAAATTGACTTGAAACCTAATTAGATATATATGTACATACATGTTTTCTTTGTTCTAAAGCTAAAATAAAAGCCACACCTTATGAGGTGGCAGAGCTCTTCTCTCCATATCGGACGGAAAGTCCCCTGATCCCCCCCCCCCCAAAAAAAGAAACCTAATTAGAAGCTACAAAATGCAGAAGTCCTTAGGCATACAGGTGACAGGTAAAAATACGTTGGGAGACAGCTATAGTTTGGTTGCCAAGGTAACAGAGGTAAATTCAATTGCACAGAAAATAATCATGGGACAAGCAGCCTAAAATGATGCCTTGCACTTACTTCTCCATTGAGTTTAGTTTGAGTGGAGTTTGTTTTGGACGCTGATTGACCTAGCAAAAAAAAAAAAAAAAAAAAAAATTTCATTGTACTGACTCAGCACAGGAGACATTTAAAGGGAAAAGGAAGTCACTGAAAAGAAAGTTGTGGCTCTGTAGCTAACTACAAAGGAAACATTGGCACTACTGTTAGGGGAGTCAGAGCAGCACTTATCAACACATTTGTTCAGCTAAAGTGACTAGGAATCCTATATGAGTTTAGAATTGTGTTGATTTTTGTTTCAAATACCATCATTATATTTCATTCATTTTAAGAATGGGTTATGTTATGAACTGTGTCCCCCAAAAGGATATATTGAGGTCTTTACCCCTGGTACGTGTGAATGTGACCTCTTTGAAAATAGGGTCTTTGCGGATGTAATCAAGTTAAGATGAGGTACTGGATTAGGATGGACCCTAATTCAATATAGCTGGTATCTTATAATGAGAGGAGAGGAGGCTGCGGGCAGAGAGAGGAAAATACCATGTTAAGACAGAGACACAGAAGGGAAGATGGGCATGTAAAGATGGAGGCAGATATTGTTTAGGCTGGCTCGAACCAAGGAATTTGCCAGAATTGCCAAGTAACCACAGCTGGTCCAATAGCTATGCCTAAACAGTGATTCTCAAACAATATGTGTTTTAACAAGCCCTCGAAGTGATCCTGATACACATTTGAGTTTGAACACCACTGCTCTAAGCCAATCATCAGGAAAGAGAAGATTACTACGCTTTGTTTAAACCATCAGAATATACAGCCTGGAACTAAGGATAAAGGCTTTTCCCTAAAGTATGGACACTTGAATAAAGTCAGGATTCTGTTAGCAAAGAGGACATCAGAGAATAGGAAGGTGGAGGAGTGAGTGGATAAATGTTAAGAAAGCAGCCAATAATGTTTTCAACTTCCTTCCTTATTAAACAGGATGCTAAGGCAGACCAGGAGGTTTTGAAGACAAACAGGTTGAGATTAGAAAGGTTCCACCCCCAAGGGGCTCTCTCGCTCTCGCTCTCTCTCTCTCTCTCTTTCTATCTATCTATCTACATATTAAAACTTGAATAAAGAAAAGCTGTGGATAAAATACAAGAATAGTGGAAGGCAAGTTATTTAATTTCTGGGCACATCTGTTTTCTGATCTCTGAAATGAGATAATATTTTTCTCAAAGACATAAGGTGCCTGGGATGTAGTAAGCACTGAATAAATTGCAATTTCCCATCACAATTTCCTAACAGCTACCAACTGACAAGGTTAGCACTTTTGCACTTTCTTTCTTGAGCCATTTCTGATTATCCCAGAATGGTTGTGTTAGCAAAAATATCTCAAATTATGCCTCATTGTTATTTTATTAAATAGCAACAGTGCTTCCTCAAAATTGGTAGGTTATTCTTTTTGCACATGAACTTTTTTTTACTAAAAGTTGGGTTCATCTAATGTATTTGGTACTATATTTCTACCAACATCTTTCTAAAGTTTTGAAACAGAAGCATTTTATTAGTTTTTATTTATTTATGTTTACATGTAGATTATTTTCCAATATTCCATCAAGAAGACTAGTTCTTAGGGTCACTAAATTTTACAAATGAAATTACAGGATACCCAATTAAATTTGAATTTGAGATAAAGAATAATTGTTTGGTATATCCTAAATATTGCATAGAAAATATTTATACTAAAAATATTCATTGTTTATGTGAAATTCAGATTTAACTGATATGCCATATTTTATTTGGTAACCCTATTTGTACTTCCATTTTCTAACACATGTTCCCACTACTGATAAGACATGGAAATCAGCTGAGAAGATTTATCAGCATGTTTAATCTTTCCCACAACCACAAGGACAAATAGTACCAATGCTTTGAGGCTCAATTTCCTTAGGTCTGAAAAATTAGGCTCCTGGACTTAAAGATTATCTGAGTGCCCTACATAATCTAAAACTCTGATTCTGTAAGTATGGAAAGGCGCATAGCATTTCTGTATCAGATGAAATATCAGAAAATGCATTATTTTAAAATCTATAAAGTACTATGTAAATATAGGTAATGGTGATGAGTGAACACATCATTTTAAATTATATGTCTGACTGTAAAATTATTCCAAAAAAATCTTTACATATTTACCCTTTGTTAAAAGTCCTCCCAAGAAACTTTCCATGAGAGAGATCAATGTAGGCAATATTCTTATATTCATTTTTACTTCCTACAGATATTTATAAGGTGGGCTTTGAGAATTCTTCCTACTTTAGATTTCCTCTTAATTTAACAGAGAAAGCTACATTTTTCTGTAACCACCAAGTCTAGTAACAATCCATAATATATGGTGGAAAATTTGCTTCTTGTAAAACTACTTTTTTAAAGGAACAAGTAAAATCATGATACGTAAATAAACAAAGATAAGTTAATAATCAATATATGGTTACTTTTATCCAGTTATATTCTAATAGAGCATATAAATAACTATATATTTTAGTTATTTCATATATTTAAATGAATTGTTTCCTCAATTTATTTATATTAAGCTTATTTTCTTTTGATAATAAGTAAATTATAAATTGCATATTTTCTATCTCTCTAATACTACATTAGTAATATATAATAAAGTAATGAGATGAAAGTATGACATTAATAATGTCTAAATTAAAACAAAATCTCAGTTTTTCATGTTTCCTCATAGGCTACATTGACCCCACATCTTAATGCTCAGAGAAAAGAGACTCTTTTTATCAATATTTTAAGCGTCAATATACCTGAATATTACAAATTGGGTAAGCCTCAAAAAAATTACTCACCTCTGCCAGTCCTGGCAAAATAATGTAGTTGATTCTCTCTCTCTCTCTCTCTCTCTCTCTCTCTCTCTCTCTCTCTCTCT
>JAKSZT010053928.1:32300026-32338792 GCA_026826555.1 Tolypeutes matacus | reverse complement strand
TATATGAAAGTATTATCAGTGAATTATTTAGGTTATTTTTCTGTATGTGCCAAATTTCTACTATAAACATCTAATCTGTTTTTATAATTGGATTTTAAGAAAGGTTATTATTCTCTTCCTCTCCAACAGCACTTGAAATGACCATGTGTCACATCCACGTAGATGTTTTAATATGTGTTGCAAATTTCTTCTCTCTTGCACACCCTTACCCCCACCATGAGGACAGCATGCCAATTTAGTTGCTGCTTGGTTCTTTCAGGGAGAAAACATGTGAAACAAACCTGAACTTGACTCATAGCCTGGAGCAGAGCCACCACAGCTGACCTAAAGATCCATGAATGGAAAATACAGATTTATTGTTATAAGGTGCTAATATTTGTAGTTTACTGTTTATTATTGAGCATTATTGCAACAAAAAGTTGACTGTTTTGAATGTCCATTAGGCATCCAAGTGGAGATGCTCGGTATACAATTGGATATGTGAATCCTATCTGGTCTTTGAGAAATATGTGCTGCCAGATTCTGGTATACAAGGCCTCGAATATGGCCACTATTGTGACGTTTACTTACTCTGCATCTTCTTTGCCTTCATCTGAGATTTCTCTGGCCCTGCAGCATTCTCAGGGCCTCATTGCCTACTCACCTGTCCCCTATCCTACTCTGCCAGCAGCTTTCCCTATGCTACAAAAGGGTTACACAGTCAGGCACTAAGCTCTTCTTGAAGGTTCCATGTGGGGTGAGACTTCTCTAAGAGACTTGCAGTCTCTTTGATCTACACTCAGGAAAGTGAGGCAGAAGCTCCCTTTATCTCAATAGATGATCTTTAATAATCCCCTAGGATTTGAGCCCTAGGAATAAGCAAGTACTGTGACTTTTATTCCTATAACTCTTCATTCCATTAGTTAATTGAAATTTTGAATGGTTTAAAAAAACTGCTTTTATACTATTTCAAGCTTTTTCATAGTCTAAATTTTAACATATAAATTCTAATTTCTAAATTGTTCGGATTCTTTTTTTTTTTTTTTTTTAATTTTTTTTTTTTTTTTAAGATACCTAGATTACATAAATGTTATGTAATCCTACAAAAATTGTAGGGATTCCCATGTGCCCCACCTCCCACTCCTCCCACAACCTCCCACATAAACATCCTTCATTAGAGTGGCACATCACCTGCAATAGATATATACATCTTGGGACTTTGTCATTAACATGGACCATAGTTCACATTGTAGACCACACTCTCTCACACACAGTTCTGCATGTTATATAATGATATAAAATGGCCTATATCTGTCATTGCAATGTCACTCAGGATAATTCCTAAGTCCCAAAAAAGCCCCTGTATTACAACTGCTTTTCCCCCTACCTGCCCCAAAGCGTCCAGTGGCCACTGGCTCCACATTAATGTTGTAATTACTTCCATTGCATGAATCACAATATGTCTATAATAGAATACCAGTAAGTCCACTCTAGTCCATAGCTCTTCCCCCAATCCTGAGGAGTCTGAGATGGTGATATCCAATCTACCTCCAAGTGAGAGGGGACTTATATCTCATGGATAAGATGGATGGAATTATCCTGCCAGGAGCTGCAGAGTCTCTCCATTCCCTGGGATGGCTATTGTCCATCATCATCTCCCCACTAGGTGTCCAGGGTGAGTCCATTGAGCTGTAGAGTAGGAGTTGCAGCTCCACCAATATTCCAGGCCCAGCTGGTACATGGACAACCCAAAGACTCCGGTCTCTGGAAGTACACCTACAAACTCCAGCACCACATATAGGTTTGAATAGAAGGGACAGATGGACCATGTGCAGGGAAGACATATTTGGGTCCAACTCTGTCACTCTCAGGACCAATGAATTCAAAGTAGGGCCCACTGATAAGGCATAAAATTCTGGGGCTATCTGCCCTGATATAGGACCTAAGTGTCTCCAGAGCCCTCAGGAGCCCCTCTGTTTGGGGTGATACCCACATTGGAAGCCTATGAGGTCCTATTGAGATGTGCATAAGCATTACCTCTGGGATGACCTCCCGACTCACTTTGAAGTCTCTTAGCCATATGAACTCATTTGTCTTTACCTTTTCCCCCTTTTATTCGAGGTCTTTTTCCAGTCGTATTGCCCATTGGCACTTGTTAGTAATCCCTCGTTGCCAAGGAGGCTCATCCCCGGGAGTCATGTCCCACGCTGGGAGAAAGGTAATGCATTCATATGCTGAGTTTGGCTTAGAGAGAGGCCACATTTGAGAAACAAGGAGGCTCTCAGAAGGCAACCCTTAGGCACTCCATAACAAAAGGCTAAGTTTCAATTTCAAGAGCAAAGACTCATAAGGCTAGTCATCAATAGCAAGAGCCCATCAGTGGATCATCCTCCGTAGCCAGACACGGCCCCTGCACTTGGGGGCTGTTGCTACTCTCTTGGAGAATTTGGCAGAGCTCTCCAGGCTGGGAATTCAGTATTCTCTCATTTATTGAGCAGTTCTCCACCCCCTGTGACCATGCCCCATGAGCATTTGAACAATTTTATATACCTTTAGTGTATGTTCAGGTGAACTTCCTCCCATACAACCCCCATCCCTGACACCCCCCACCAACGATCCTCTCCCGCCCCAGTTGTAACCCTTCTGTGATCCAAAAGATTCTTGATCCTTATAAGGATCCAAATAGCACAGGACATGGAAATAAAGCTTGCTTTGCTTTTGAAACTATTGTGTCATTTAATTTCAAGAATGTATTCTGTAATTTAAATTCAATAATTTGGTTCCTGTATTATAAGCTGTTTCTTCCCACCAAGGCATTGTATATAGAAAGGTCTGGAAGTTGACTAGGAACAAAGACTATGGTAACAGAGGAACACAGTCTCTTAATACAACCTTAATACTTCAAATTATTATTTTACTTGGACAGTATCATTATTTGCTAAAATTAGGCCTTTTTTCTTTATACTAATCAATGCACCAACATTTTGGAGGAAAGACAAGAAAAAGAAAAAGAGAAAGGGAAAAATAAAACTAACATTTCCTCATCTTGTAATTTATTCCAAATCCCACAACATATGTGGTGGGAAATTTGAGATATTTATGTTTTGTTCTAAGTCAATTTATATATTTTGCTGTTTTTCCTTTCCACTAAGTAGTAACTGAGAATTTGCCATTCTTTTGACCAAAGTAGGGATTTGTGCAGAAGGGCCCAAAGCGGAGTTGCTTAAAAAGAATATTCCTTTCCTGGATTTCAAAGCCCAAACTAATTGTGCGAGGTCACATTAAGTCATGTCCTATGGTAAGGTTCAGGTGCCTTAAAGAGGGGCTGGGGGTTATTAAAAGCAGAGAGGAATAGAGGAGAGCCTTCCTCAAACCAGGAGGACAAGGACTTTGCACCCCAAACCCTTGAGAGTTGATACAATCAGGCCAGAATGAGAAATTCACCAACTGAGAGGCTCAGCCTCACTGCCTTTTGTACCCCAGGCTGGGAGAAAGGCCATCTGTTCTCTGGGGTCTATATGCCACTGTATTAGTCAGGGTTCTCTCAGGAAACAGAATCAACAGGAGATATCTGTCAATAATATAAGATTTTATAAGTGTCTCTCACGTGACCGTGGGGATGCACAACTCGCCTGCGTACAACCAGAAAAGCATTAATTCCCTACAGAGAAGGGTGCAAGACCTTGAGTAATATTCACTCTTAAACTTGACATCCTTAAGTATTATGACATGAAATTAATACAGCTTTTCATATAATAGGGGAAAAGGTTGGGGAAGAAAACAAATTTGTTTTGTGTACATATACAATCATACTCATAACAAAACAAGGAAGAAGGGTTCATGACTATTACAGTCCTCGTTTCTGCAGTCCTCATTTCTGTAACTGGTCACATGATTGAAGTTCATATTTATCACTACCTTCTTGCACTACCCATTCCGTTTTCCCATTACCCTCAGCAAGCACTTCAGCTGGCCGTGGTTTTTTGCCTGGTGGGATGACCCAAAATTTCATTCCCAAAGATTCTGGACCATTGTTAGTCCTGCTTGAATTGTTTTGTTGCAATTTTCCATTGACTTTAATCACAGGGCATGGCAGTACGAGAAGACGCCCTAGAAAATCTCCTGTATTCCAGGCAAACTCTTCTTTACTCCCATTATGTAGATGTAGTCCTATTTCCCCTTGATAGTCAGGATCAATCACCCCAGCCAGTACAGTAATTCCTTCCTTTGCCTGTTGATTTACAGGTAAGAGGAGCCCAAAGGGGCCTGGTGGCAGTCTTAACTTCCAGTTCAATGGAATCGTTGTATTCCCTTGTGGCAGCACTCCTCCTTTTGGGACTAAAACCTGTAGACAAGCAGAGTTTAAGGTTGCAGGGACAGGAAGCAAACATTTTCCTAGGAGGTCACTAGGGGTAATAGTGAGTGGTGCCACTCTCATTTCCACCCCTTGATTCCTAGACCCATGAATCCTGGTTATGGGAGAAATAGCACCAGAGAGTGGAGGATGATTTAGAGCATACCTAGCCTCCTGCAGAACACTGCCCCAGCCCTGCAAGGTATTGCCATCTAGTTGGCGCCATAAATGAGTCTTCAAAAGGCCATTCCACCGTTCCTTTAATCCAGCTGCTTCAGGGTGATGGGGAACATGGTAAGACCAGTGAATTCCATGGGCATGTGCCCATTCCCACACATCATTTGCTGTGAAATGAGTTCCTTAATCAGAAGCAATGCTGTGTGGAATGCCATGGAGGTAGATAAGACATTCGGTAAGTCCATGGATGGTAGTTTTGGAAGAAGCATTGAATGCAGGAAATGCAAACCTATATCCAGAGTATGTGTCTATTCCATTTAAAACAAATCGCTGTCCCTTCCATGGTGGAAGTGGCCTAATGTAGTCAACCTACCACCAGGTAACAGGCTGGTCACCTCGAGGAATGGTGCCATATCGGAGGCTGAGTGTGGGTCTCTGCTGCTGGCAGATTGGGCATTCAGCAGTGGCTATAGCCAAGTCAACCTTGGTGAGGGGAAGATCCATGTTGCTGAGCCCATGCACAACCTCCATCCCTACCTCCATGGTCACTTTGTCAAAGAGCCCATTGGGCAATGACAGGAGTGACTGGGCATTAGCCACAGAGCAGGTCATCTTATACACTTGATTATTAAAGTGTTCCTCTGCTGAAGTCACTCTCTGGTGAGCATTCACATGGGACACAAATATTTTCATGTTTTTTGCCCACTCAGAAAGGTCTATCCATGTACCTCTTCCCCAGACCTCTTTGTCACCAATTTTCCAATCATGCTCCTTCCAAGTCCCTGACCATCCGGCCAAACCATTGGCAATATCCCATGAATCAGTGTACAAACACACCTCTGGCCATTTCTTATTCCAAGCGAAATGAACAGCTAGGTGCACTGCTCTAAGGTCTGCCCAGTGGGAGGATTTGCCCTCATCGCTATCCTTCAAGGATGTCCCAGAAAAGGGCTGCAGTGCCGCAGTTGTCCACTTTCGGGTAGTACCTGCATATTGTGCAGAACCATCTGTAAACCAGGCCCGAGTTTTCTCATCCTCAGTCAACTGATTGTAAGGGACTTCCCAAGAGGCCAAAGCTGTGGGCTGGAAAAGAGAAGGTAACATGGCAGGGGTGGTGACCATGGGCATTTGGGTTACTTCCTCATGTAACTTAATTGTGCCTTCAGGACCTGCTCAAGCCCTATCTCGTATATACCACTTCCACTTTATTATGGAGTGCTGCTGTGCAGGCCCACCTTTATGGTTCAGTGGGTCAGACAATACCCAGCTCATGATAGGCAACTCAGGTCTCATGGTAACTTGATGGCCCATGGTTAAGTATTCAGTCTCTACTAAGGCCCAGTAGCAAGCCAAAAGCTGTTTCTCAAAAGGGGAGTAGTTATCTGCAGAGGATGGCAAGGCTTTGCTCCAAAATCCTAAGGATCTGTGTTGTGATTCCCTTATAGGGGCCTGCCAAAGGCTCCAGACAGCATCTTTATTTGCCACTGAAACTTCCAGCACCATTGGATCTGCTGGATGATATAGTCCAAGCTTGTACAGCAGCCTGAACCTGTCTCAGGGCCTCCTCTTATTCCAGTCCCCAATCAAAACCAGCAGCTTTTCTGGTCACTCAGTAAATGTGCCGGAATAGCACACCCAAATGAGGAATGTGTTGTCTCCAAAATCTGAAGAGGCCAACTAAGCATTGTGCCTCTTTTTTGGTCATAGAAGGGGCCTGATGCAACAGCTTATCCTTCACTTTAGAAGGGATATCTCGACTTGCCCCACATGCTGGACACCTAAATTTCACTGAAGTGGAAGGACCCTGTATTTTTGTTGGATTTATCTCCCAGCCTCTCTCACACAAATGCCTTTCCAATAAATCTAGAGTCTTTGTTAATTCTTGCTCAGTAGGTCCTATCAACATGATATCATCAATATAATGGACCAATGTGATGTCTTGTGGGAGGGAGAAATGATCAAGGTCCCTGTGGGCAATATTATGACATAGGGCTGGAGAGTTGATATATCCCTGAGGCAGGACAGTGAAGGTATACTGCTGGCCTTGCCAGCTGAAAGCAAACTGTTTCTGGTGGTCCTTACTAATGGCAATCAACTAATGCCAGATCAACAGCTTCATACCAGGTACCAGGGGAAGTATTGATTTGCTCAAGCAATGATACCACATCTGGGACAGCAGCTGCAATTGGAGTCACCACCTAGTTAAATTTATGATAATCTACTGTCATCCTCCAAGATCCATCTGTTTTCAGCACAGGCCAAATAGGGGATGTGGTGGGAATCACCACCCCTGCATCATTCAAATCCTTGATGGTGGCACTAATCTCTGCAATCCCTCCAGGAATCCAGTATTGCCTTTGATTCACTATTTTGCTAGGTAGGGGCAGTTCTAGTAGCTTCCACTTGGCCTTTCCAACCATAATAGCCCTTACTCCACAAATCAGGTATCCAATGTGGAGATTCTGGCAGTTACAGATTATGTCTATTCCAATTATACATTCTGGAACTGGGGAAATACCCACAGAATGCATTCAGGGGCCCACTGGACCCACCTTGAGATGGACTTGAGCTAAAACTCCATCAATCACCTGGCCTCCATAAGCCCCTACTCTGACTGGTGGACCACAGTGATGTTTTGGGTCTCCTGGAATTAATGTCACTTCTGAGCCAGTGTCTAATAATCCCCGAAATGTCTGATCATTTCCTTTTCCCCAATGCAGTTACTCTGGCAAAAGGCCGTAGGTCTCCTTGGGGAAAGGTGGGGGGAAGATAACCAGCATAAATTTTTGGCCTTTTAACAGGATCTTTCCCCAAGGGGACCTGGTCTTCTCCTCATTCAAGGGGCTCTAGGTCTGTAAACTGTCTCAAGTCTGAGAATTGATTAAGGGGCCGTGATTCTCTGCATCTGTAATTTGAGTTAGGGTTTTGTTCATTCAACCTAGAACACTTTTGCTTATACAGATCCAGAAGAAATTTAGTAGATTGCCCATGTATTTCACTTCTAGGTACCCCATGATCTATTAGCCAATGCCATAATTCCACGCTACTCAGACTATTCTGAGTGCTGCTTTGAATCTGCCTTTCATTATGGTAGCCATGCCCACCTTGCCTTTGGTAATTAACTGCTGATACTTGGCTTTTCCCGGACCCAGATCCAATCATCCACATAATGTTTAAGGATTCCAAATCCATTACAGCCCTCCCTACTGTAATATCTCGACTACAGAGAAGAGCAACCACAGAGTTTTTCCGAGAAGATGGGGTTAGTCTTACAAATTTATTCCTCACAGTCCAGGTTAATGATATGTTCTCTGGAGATTCCTGGGGTGGGTGGGTAGGTCTCAAATGGTAAATCCATTCTAGCATTCCCATCACTCTAAGCCTTTGAATCCCCTCATCTACTGTATACCAGGGAAAACCGGGCATCTCAACATCAGACATGCTAGGCCATTGTTTGGTCCGTGTTTCTGACAGCCACCCAAACAAACTGTTAGAGCCATTTATAACCCTTCGAGCTACAGTCTTGAATCCAGAATTTCTCCTTAGTGGGCCCATATAAAAAAATTCAGCCTGATCCAACTTTATATTCCTTCCACCATTATCCCATACCCTTAATATCCATTCCCACACATATTCCCCTGATTTCTGTCTATATAAGTTGGAAAAGTCATGCAGTTCTTTCAGAATATAGTGTACTTCCTTATGGATCACACTTGGTATTTCACCTTTGGGGGCTTGTTGTGATTTTAATCTAGCAATAGGTCTCGAGGACAATAGGGGTGGTGGGGTAAGGAGAAGGATTAGAAATGTCTTGCATGCTACTGACCTTAGGGCATTCCTTTGCATTTTCTTCTGGTGAGACAGGATTAATCTCTTCAGGCAGGGATTGGAAGGCAGATTCCTCAGGACAGACTGGAGGTTGGTCTGTGCATGCTGGAGTTTGGCTGGTAACTGCCTCAGGTCTGGGAGGAAGTCCAGACTCCCTGGGGCAGGCCAGAGGCTGGGCAATGAAGGCTTCAGTTTGGCTGGTACCCACCTCAGGGCTGGAAGGAGGTCCGGACTCCCTGGTACAGGCTGGAGGCTGGATGATACAAGGTTGACAAGGTACAATCTCCACAGGGCAGGCCATTGCAGGTTGATCTGATAAAGTCTCAGCAGAATTTAGGGTTCCAATGTCCCCACCAATATTATCATCATCCCCTATATCTCCATCCCAATCCTCGGGGTTCCACTCCTTTCCAGACTCTGTTCCTCAAAAACTACCCCAGTACCAAGCTGTATTAGTCAGGGTTCTCTTGGGAAACAGAATCAACAGGAGATATCTGTCAATATAAGATTTTATAAGAGTCTCTCATGTGACCGTGGGGATGCACAAGTCCAGGTTCCGCAGGCAGGTTGCAAACCAGGGGCTCCTATGAAAGTCCAATGAAAGGTCCTTGATGAGTTTCTGGGAGAAGTTGGCTGTCCAAAGACGAGCTGGGAAATTCTCTCTGAATGTTGAAATCACTTCCCCTTTTAAGGCATCCAACTGATTGGATAAAAGCATCATCCATTGCTGATGTAATCTACCTGATTGATCCAGATATAATCAGCCATCCATGCAGTAAACTCACTGGAGATCGAAGTCCATAAATGCTCTTGTATTACAATTAGCCCAGTGCTCGCTGGACCTAACACCTGGACGCAATTACCTGGCCGAGTTGACACATTAGCCTAACCATCACAGCCATCATGAGGGAAATGCTGTTTTGCTGTAGATAAATGTTTCCATGTTATTTTACTAAGTCATGGCCTGCCATAAATTTGACAACCTTAGCAACCCAACAAGCCTAACAACCCCATTTTATAGAAGAGGAAATGGAGGCTCAAGGAGATTATGAAATTTATGAAACTTGCCCAAATTAGCCCAAGTTGTAAGACATTAAAGACTCCCTGCCTTTTGTCCTAAACTATGTTATGATCCAGTGAAAACATATATTTTTATGATGTTACTGGATAAGATTAAGATGAGATTAAAATGAAAGCATAAAATTGTATTAAGGGAAAAAATTACCTTAAGGGGCAATATTTTAACTTAACTGACAAGAGACAAAGGAAAAACATGTAAGGCAGGAAAAGTACTGCCACTCTTTTCTATTCCCCTGCTCCCCACGTAGGGCATGAAACCAGGGGCTAGTTGGTGAGTTTGGGTTGTGGTCTCAAAGACCAGAATTCTGTGGCTAATAGCCTAAAAATAGGATAGGAAGAGCCAAAGGGTGAGTACAGCTGAATTCTTGGGAATCACCAAGAGTCAAACAGAGGAAAGCAAACTCAGGGATGTAAAGAACAAGGTAGAATATAAAAATCCAGGTAAAAACTGGATGGGGGTGGGAACAATGATTAAAGCAAATCAAGGGGATCAGAGACAATGGAATTAGGCTTCTGAAAACAAAACAGATCACTCAATTGCCTAAAACTTCAATTGCTATTTATTACCCTTAGGATAAAATCCAAATTTCTTACTCTGATTTAGAGGACCTGAAAAGACCTGGCCCACCTTATTTCTACATAGATTTCTCTGTCTGATATCACCTAATCCTGCACTACTTTCCTGGCATATGCCATGCTGTTATTGCTAGACTCCACAGTTTTGCTTTTTCTAACAGTGTGTAATACCTACAACCCTCTATTTTATCATAGCCTAAATTCCTCTCTCTGTCCAATGTCTATCCATTCTTCAGCATGATACAAATAGTTCCCTTAATCAAATGCTCAATCCATTCTGTACATTAGAGAAAGTACTTCCTGTACAATATATGATACACTGCTTTTTTTTCCAACTTTCTGATGTAGGTGTTTTACACTGATAAGAAAACTGAGTTTCCAAGAGGCCAAGTATTATACTCATCATTCTCTGTTATAAGTTACAGAGCTTTCATTTGCACCTATGCCTGCCTAACTCCAAAGCCCTTAAACTTCACGCTAATCCTGTAATATTGCTTCTGAGGCTGAAAGGTGACAATGAAATAAACATCACCTACCCTGAAAAATTAAATGCGAAAAAGAGCTAACAATCGTATCCAATATCCCAGGGCATGTCCCAAGAACTATGACATAAAGCAAACACATTCAATTGCATTTGCAGATATCACTGCTCAGACTGGGGAACAAATCTTCAACTCCATAATCCAAAACAATAGAATGCCTCAGAAAAATCTTTTCCACCAGAGGTCTGAAAAAAAGATTTTCTCTTGTTTACTTTTAGAGTAAGGAGATGATAATGGTGACTCTTTTGGCTTGTTCCCTCTCTGGTATGAACATACCTTTTCTATTTCTTAATTTAAATTCTGAATAGCTTACTTCAATGTAGGTATTATAAGAACATTACAAAAACAGGTGAGAAAATTATGGTTGTCAAAGCATTATTAAGTTCTACATCTACAATTTCTAATGCTCTGTAACGTATCCACTGACTGTTGCTCTAATGGATGCATGGTTGGAGCCATACAGGAAGACGACAGTAAACCCACATCTGAGGAGACACCTAGGTCACAGGAGGAGAGTGGGTTTTCAAAGGCATTGCAGTTATACCACTTACACCAGTGCCTCCAGGATTTCTTATCTTGGGACAACTCAGGGCCCAAATTTCCTAGAGAGAAATTTTTTAAGTATAATTTATTTTTAGAACCCTGAATACTTTTCACTTAACAAGTGATTAGATTTCTGACTGTGAATTTACCTTGGATTTAGTTTCCAATTAGATCCTTCCTGGTCAGCCCTCCTAGGAACTCTGCCACAAAAGTGATCACAATGAGTGTTTTAGAATTGTAGAATTTTTAACAATCATTGAAATGAGCCCCTTGTTTAATAAATGGGGAAAATGAGACCCAGAGAGGTTAAGTGAGAAGTTAAGAGCACAGCTAAGGCAGAACCAAAGAGTCTTGATGCCCCTTTGTCTCCTGTGGTAGAATGAATCCTATACTCCAACAAACATGTATTTGTAATCTTAATCCAGTCCCTGTGGGTGTGGACCCAATGTAAATGGGACCTCTTGAAGATATTATTTTTAGTTAAGGTTTGACCCAACTGGGTGAGGGTAGGTCTTGATCCATTTTACAGGAGACTCTATAAAAAGAAGAAACCAGAAGCCAGAGGTTGGAGAAAGCCACAGAAAGAAGCCGGAGGTCAGCAGAAACTGGAAGAGTCAATGCAAGGAGAGATCATCCCATGTGACCAGAGGCAGAGATGCAAGCCAAGGAACCCCAAGGGTTATGGCAAGCCAGTTCCAGAATGCTACAGATTCTGGGGAGAAAGCATTGCTTTGCCAGTGCCTTGGTTTTGGACTTCTAGCCTTCCAAACTATGAGCCAATAAATGTATGTTGCTTAAGCCAAACCATTTGTGGTATCTGTGATAGCAGCTCTGGCAAACAGAGATAGATCCCCCACCACTAAAGGAACTAAAGCAGCTGTCTTACAGGATGGTAGCCAGCCTTGTTTCCTCTACTGGACAATATTCAGTTTTGTGAAACTATGAGCGGCCCTCAATTGCTAAGATTCAACTTAGACACAATGCGTAATAAGAAGCATAAAGTTTGCTACTCCCTGAAGAAAATATAAATGGTTATACACAAATATTTTTAATTCAGCCAAAGAGGCTATCAATTTCTATATGGCATATTTTCCTTGTTTAACCAAGGTTGACAAATTGACACATAATAAATTGGATCAGTGTTCCTAAGCTGTTAAGCACTGCTAATTTTTTAAAATACAGCATCATGTAGACATTATACTGTTACAGAAACACAGGAATGAAAGCAGCAATTAACAAGCTGAAGCTGAGTCACATGTAAACAAGGTTGGTCTTGTATTTTCATGAAAAATACTGAGAGAATTAATTTTTAAACATTTAACTCCTATTGATCTTATCTTTTTCAGTTTCATTGCTTAAACCTTCTTATCCCTTCCATGGATCTGGCATGTAGATTCATCTTTCTCTTGAGAGATGTGGTTTTCTTCTTTGAGGGAATAACAAGCCCAGATGGCTTTAGTTGGGTTACTATCCAGCCCATTATTTCATCGTAATTGTGGTAATTTGTGCATAGTTAAATCTGCTCTCCTTCATGGGTTACCCTTATCCATTTTTCTATTTTATTCACTCATTAAATGCAATTCCACACTATACAATTTTTTTGGATTTATTCTCCGCAACAATTTGGGAAATCATAATGTCATTTTTCACTGCTTTGAAATATTATGTGACTATCTCATTTCCTGCTTTAAAATGTATCATTGGGCCATGACAGCTCATAAGAACCCTCTGAAGCAGTTTCTTGGAGAATTTTGGAAGGTTTCATGTCTATACTGAAGTGGAAAGCTAAATTATTCAGAATTGATTTTTCCTAGAAGTATTTCTTAAACTTAGTATGCCTAAGAAAAATCTGGAGAGCTTGTTATAAAGAAGATTTCTGGGCCCTGCTTCTTGAGAGTCTGATTCAGGTGGTCGAGGGAGAGGCCTGAGAGTTTGCATTTCTAACAGGCTCCCAGGTGGTGCTGATGCAGCTTCTATTCGATGCAGCTTCAGCCCTAGTCTCCTGGAAACACTGTGCAGATGCCCTTTTATACAGAAACACTAAATAGTCACTAAAATCCATCCTCGCACATTGTAAAAAGGGATATTTTGCCATTTAGCTCACATCATTAAATCTGTTAAATGAAATATGATATTTAGGAAATGGTAGCATAGTGGTAGCCATAACAACTATCACATGGTGATCCCCTCTCCCTATAATGGTGTCTTCTGACTTCAAAGTCACTTATATGTACAAGAGATAGCAACTATTTGTGCAGTATAAAGCTCTACCTCTACTAAAATACATATGGGTTAATGAACTCCCTGTGCACTTATAACTTCCCAGAAACTGCAGTGACTCAGTTCCTCATTTCTCAACATTTTAAAAGTAGGCTTATGGGCAAACATCTGTAGGAAATAGGACAGCAAGAGTAAATAAACAAAATATTAAAAATAAAAAAAAAGTTAAATTCTCTTTGTGCCAGTCAAGGGCAAAAACGTTTGCGGGAGAAGGGATTTAGGGACATGGTTTAGCGAATGTCTCACATTCCCTAGGGAATAGTGATAAACAATTACCAATTATGCTCATTTCTAAACTGGGAGGGGATCAAGGAAACATTTGGGGTTTCTAAATCAAGTGAATGATATGAAAGAGTTGCCTGGTATTGGGGGGACAATGGCTGTAGACATATATTTTTGCTTTAGAGAAAGTCACCAAATTAATCTGATCATACCTATTGGTAAAATAATTTGTGCAAAGAAACACAATATAAGCATATTTACTTACTTTAAAATAGTTACATTCATCATTATAATCTTATAAATACATTTTATAAAATACATAGTAAAATACAAATTTTTAAAAGGCAAAACAAGGATTAAATAAACATGTTTAAATGTATTACAAATATGAAGTCTTCATATTTTCATTAATTCTTAGCAAAAAGCATAATACATATTCAGGGAGAGGTTTATCATTAATGATATAAAATCCATACCATATTTTAAGTGGCATTATTGATAATTTCAACCTTTTGGAAGGAAACTTGTCAATATAATTGGGTAATTATTTTTTAACCTCTTAATATTCTAAATGCCCATATTAGGAGTAGGAGAAACAGCATATCTGTTGGTTTTTTGTTGTTTGCATTATCACATTCCTTTTCATTTGTGGATCTTTGCAGTAATCTTTTTAAGCCTTCACTTAAAGCCTAGTTGGAAAGTACCTCTTTTTCCTCCAACTTCCTTAGCCCTCTTGGTATGTACATTGCTCCTGGATTAATTATCAGTTACAGACTATGTACACCTGGGTATCCTTTGCTCTTTACATTCTTCTCAACACCTAGCATATAATCTTATCCATAGCAAGTACTTAATAAAGGTTTATGACTAATGAGCAACATAGGGAAGAAACACATCATATGTAGAAAAAATGCTAAGAGAAAGAGAAGCTTTTCATTTTCAGCTAGGAATTAAATCTTTTATAAATAAAAGGATTTAACTACAATTAATTTTCAGCAATAATTGAAAAAAAATACTTTGTCTATGAATCTCCATGCCATGCCAACAGGATGATTACTCATACATACTCCACTAGAAATCTGGCACATCACATTACTTTCACTTATTTTTATAGCATGTAAATTGTCTCACATCCGATAAGGCGGCAACAGAAGAACTCCCTGGAGATGGACTAAAATAATTCAGGAGGAGCAAATGTCTTTAAATCCAAAAACTTTTTAGAAAATATCTGCTTTGAGTGTTATAGAGACAGGATAATAAAAATACATGCTCTTATTTCTTTTATCAGAGTTTCAATATATAAGCATATCTGTAATACTTCTGGTTCATAAAAGCACTGATTTTTTAAGTAAATTTATGGAAAATATTAGATTTATCAATTGAAAATGTCTGCTCTTTCACATAATATCCTCAACTTCACAAGCTAAAAATGTTCCTAAAATATTAAATGAAAAAAATTGAAAATATCTAAAATCACATTTTTGTGACTAAACAAAATGGAGTAGATAAGAGCCATCACTCCCTCTCCAACCCCTCCCTCAGTGAATTTTTTTGGAAAATAACAATAGAACCAATCAATACACATAAACAACAGCCAAATCAAGCAAACATATTTGTTTAAAAATCAGAAGAAATGTATCATATATATATATGTCTCCTATGCTCCTTTGAAAATACCCCGTATTATGAATTATTAGGTTTACAGATTTATTATGCAATGTTTCATTAAAAGAAAGTTACTAAAAGTATATTTCCTATTCAGGAGTTAATTTAGATATGGAAAACTTAAAATCTTCTAAAAATACTTCATGTTTAGTTGACAGCAGCCTGGGGCTTTCTTTAGCTTTTGAACTTTACTGGGAAGGAATGAAGTTAGTAATGAGTGTCCCTTAGAAGTTTTAATGAGGTCTATTTGTTTTTAATCCCCTTCTAACCCTAGGTATTTTCCATTTTTAGCAGGTCTGTGGACACACAAAAGCATTTTAGTGAGACATGAGTCTATAAATCCAATTTATTATTCATTTGGAAAAAAATAAAAATATCATGCAGTTTCCATTTTCACGCCATGCTGTTGAAGAATCAACACAGAAAACTTAAGAAAACCCCACATTGCTGACTGTAAGTTGGGAGTAAAATGTGTCTGTAGATTTATATATATATATATATATTTTTTTAGTTATATTTTTTTTTTTTCTCCAGAGAGCAACTATTGCCAGAGGACTTCCAAGAAAATGGTGTTGGAGTATGGTAGCAGGGCTCAACTCTCTTACAAAAACAATGGAGCAAGGGCAAAAAGCTGTCTGAGGGAGCTGCTTTGGGGTCTGCAAACCAGGAGAGCTCCACACATCATACAGGAAGGAGAGGGACAGAAAGACAAAGAGACTAAAGCAAAAGTTACTAGCCCCACAGCCAGGAATGGCACCCATTCCCCATTCTCAAAGTGAATAGTGTTGGGAGCCGTCACTGGAGTTTGCCGAGAGAGGTGCCAACCAGTAGTTACATGGCGCAACATGGCGGACACCACAACATGGCGCAGACACAAAACTGCTTTGTCACTTCCTTGTTCTTCTTCCTCCTTACCCCTTTGTCCCCCGGTTCCCGCCACTGCCTAGGTGAATACAACAGTATGCAGGCGCAAGGCGCGAAAGTAAGATCTGCCCCTACCCCAGCAACAATACCCTCCAATCCCGGAGCGCCCCGACTCACTTCCTCTTTCCAAACAGCATATAAGCCCCGCTCCCTCAATAAAGTTTGCAGCTTGATCAGAACACTGTCTTGCTGTCATTCTTCGCGTCTCTTGTCCCACCATTCTTTCTCGGCAGGTTTCGGGTCCCTATTGCTGTCCTGTGGGTCGGGACATACTGGCGCCCAACGTGGGGTCCGACGATTCCCTGTGATCGAGAAAAGAACGCCGCTTCACCACAGAAGGAGAACGTTCTCCAGCACCTCAGCCGACGAAAAGGCTCCCAGCGGCGGAAGAGAGAAAGCGCTGCACCAACCCACCGCTTCTTCAGTCTGGTCCCGGGCGTGGTTCCAGTCTCCGGGCGGGTAAGTGGAACTCTCTGTTTCACTTCATTCTTTAATCATGGGACAAGCAGAATCTTCACATTCACTGTTTATTAGCCAGGTAAAGGAGGCACTCAAGACGCGGGGAATTAAAGTTAAAAAGAAAAGTTTAGTCGAATTTTTCAAATTTATACTCAAAACCTGTCCATGGTTTCCCGAGGAGGGCACAATAGATAGTCGATGTTGGAACAGAGTAGGTGATTGTTTAAATGATTACTATAAAGTTTTTGGACCCTAGCGTGTTCCTGTCATCGCCTTTAGTTATTGGCGAATGATTCAGGACATGATCGGTGCGTCTCCACCACCCCCAGATGTTAAGCAACTCCTTGCGGAGGGTGAAAATGTGTTGCAATCTAACTCCCGCCCCCCCTCAACTTGCAGGGGAAAAGCCTCTGCCGCTTCGCAAGCCAGTTCACAGGCTGGTTCGCGCCCGGAGTCGCTGGTTAGCCTAATTTCCTTTGAAGACCAACCCTCACGCCCTGTCGCGCCCTCTGCTCCCCCTGCTAAAACTGAAACCGACACCCCTCACACACATACACCAAATAAGGAAGTGGACCTTAGCCCTGACTCACTTCCGCCCTCCTCTCATCACTCGCCTCCCCCTTACCCTCCAACCCTTTATCCCTTAACTCTCTTGCCACCCTTCACTAATCCTCCAAACCCCCTTCCTACATCCTCTGACTTTGGCGAGATTCGCGCAGAGGTACGCAGTGTTCGGGAACTTACTCAAACCCTTGTAAGCATGACGCTATCTAACCCAAGCCACACCTCAAAGGGCGGCACTCTCGCCTTCCCTCTTCTCCGAAGCGGACACTCCGTCCCCGCTGAGCCCCTCCCTCCTACACCCAACACCGATTCAGAAGAGTCTGAGGAGGATAAACCCGAAGAGTCAGGAGAGTCAGACGGAGAGACAGAGGGGGATGCAACAAGGGAGGGCGATGATCGGTCCCGACAGCGTCCTCACTCTTCTCACAGACCCCAGACAGTTGAATATCGCCCCTTAAATTTTAAAACAATAGAAAAGCTAAAGAAGGATCTTCATTCTTACGGCCCTACTGCCCCGTTCACTCTCGCTCTAGTAGAAGCCTTGGGCGATAAGGAGTTAACACCTAATGATTGGTTTCAACTAGCAAAGGCTGTGCTTTCTGGGGGAGACTTCATTACTTGGCGCTCACATTATGAGGAGGCGGCAAGAGAGCGCGCTATACATAATGAGAAAAAGAGAGAAACGAAAGGGTGGACAGTAAAGAAATTTTTGGGTCAAGGTTCTGCTCAGTCCAACGCCGCCCAAGCCCAGTTTAGCGCAAGGCTCATATCTCAGATTCAGAGAGCCGCGCTTATAGCATGGAAAAAATTACCACAGAAAAACCACCCTACCTCTTCCTTAGCAAAATTAACTCAGGCACCGGAAGAGTCATTTGCAGACTTCCTGAGTAGGCTTCAGGCCACTGCCGAACACCTGTTCGGTACAACGGACCCCGGATGTGACTTTATTAAGCAGCTTGCTTTTGAAAATGCAAATGAGTCTTGTCAGCAAGCCATCCGTCCGTTCCGCAATACTGATCTCTCTAATTGGGTGCGCCTGTGTGCAAATGTAACACCCGCTAAAACCATGGGTCTCGCCATCGGCGCAGTGCTCCAAAACTTCACAACCGATTTAAAGGCAGACTTAAAAAAGACCCTGACTAGTTCTCCCTCTTGTTATGGCTGCGGACAATCAGGGCATTTCATTAGAAGATGCCCCACAAAAACATCACCGCCGCATCCCCCACCAGCAATGCCCACTAGCAAACCGCGCCCCTCCGCCATTTGCCCACGATGTAAAAAAGGGTATCACTGGGCTTCTGAGTGCCGTTCCCGTGCTGATATTTACAACCAGCCCCTAAGACCCCAGTGGCAGGGAAACTCCCAGTGGGGCCAGCCCCAGGCCCCACCCAGAGCAAACCCCGGGGCTTCACGGTTTGTTCAACCCTCAGCGCCAGCCCTCCCAACCATTCACCGCGCTGCTGCATCTCCGACTTATGGAGAGCAACAGCAGGGAGCGCAGGACTGGACCTCTGTGCCGCCTCTGATTCAGTATTAACTCCAGAATCCAGTCCCCTACTCATACCAACAGGAGTCTATGGGCCATTACCTCCAAATACCTTTGGCCTCATTCTAGGAAGAGCTAGCTCTGCCCTTCAAGGAATTCAAGTCATCCCAGGCGTGCTAAATAATGATTTTTATAGGAGAGGTAAAAATAATTGCAGCCACCTCACATAACATGGTTTCCATCTTCGCTGGAACGTGATTAGCGCAGCTTATTATTCTTCCTTTACACCAAATTAATTCAAATTTTAAAAGGCTGCAACATAACACCGAGAGCCCTGGTTCCTCTGATGTCTTTTGGGCCCAAGCCATAACCCATAATTGGCCCACCTTAAAGCTAAAACTGAATGCAAGCCTTTTGAGGGTATATTAGATACAGGAGCCGATACTACTGTTATCTCCTCATATCACTGGCCTAAATCCTGGCCCCTTACTGCTGCCGCCACCCATTTACAAGGGATAGGTGAAAGCACCAACCCTCTCCAAAGTTCACAAACTCTGCATTGGGAAGATGATGAAGGAAACAAGGGCACGGTTATTCCGTATGTTCTCCCCAATCTTCCTGTTAACCTGTGGGGTAGGGATGTCCTTAGCCAAATGAAAGTCTTTATGTGCAGCCCCAATAACACCATCGCTGCGCAGATGCTTAATATGGATTTCCTCCCTGGTAAAGGCTTAGGGAAAAATAGCCAAGGTATAAAGCAACCTATTTCTGTAAAATCCAATATAAACAAGACAGGACTTGGGTTCTCGCAGGATTTAGCATAATGGCCGTTGACATCCCTGTACCCCATGCTGAGAAAATTTCTTGGAATACTACACACCCAGTGTGGGTTGATCAATGGCCTTTAACCCTGGAAAAAACTTTAGCAGCTATGGAGTTAGTGCAGGAACAGCTCGCTGCTGGACACATTGAGCCTACCCAGTCGCCCTGGAATACCCCTATCTTTGTCATAAAAAAGAAATCGGGCAAGTGGAGACTGTTACAGGATTTGCGGGCCGTCAATAAAGCAATGGTCCCCATGGGGGCTTTACAACCTGGCCTTCCCTCACCAGTTGCAATACCTTCAAATTTTCATAAGATAATCATAGACCTGAAGGATTGTTTTTTTTCCATACCCCTCCATCCTGAGGACAGGCAGCATTTTGCCTTCAGTTTTCCCCAAATTAATTTCCAAGGCCCTATGCCCCGATTTCAATGGAAGGTTTTACAGCAAGGCATGGCAAATAGTCCCACCTTGTGTCAAAAGTTTGTTGCCACCGCCATTAATCCGATCAGACAGGCCTGGCCACAGATCTATATTCTTCATTACATGGATGACATTCTGTTAGCAGGGTCATGCTCAACTAGCCTCCACTCCTGCTACACCAGCCTGCTCAAGCATTTAGCTTCAAAAGGCCTCACCGTTGCCCCAGACAAGGTACACATATCTACTCCATTTTCATACCTTGGTTTTGAGCTTTGGGATCAGCAGGTCTTCACCCCCCGCATACAATTACAAACCTCTCATTTGCGGACATTGCATGATTACCAAAAACTTTTAGGGGACATCCAGTGGCTCCGTCCTTATCTTAAAATATCCACCGTAACTCTCCTCCTGCTCTATAATATCCTGAAGGGAGACACCAGCCCCTCCTCACCCAGGAGCCTAACCCCCGAGGCAGAATGTGCACTTGATGTCATTAATAAGGCCATTAGCACCCAGTCCTGTTACCAAATAGATTATCACCACCCGTTAACATTTGTAATATTGGCCACTACCCATACACCAACAGGTGTCTTTTGGCAGCCTCTCGCCAACCTCCTAGGGAAAAAGGGACGCCCAATCCTCTGGGTCCATTTGTCTGCCGCGCCACCTCTGGTTCTTTCACCGTTTGTTTCTCTTACGGCAGCCCTTATAACAAAAGGCAGACATGCCAGTCGCCAGCTCTTTGGAAAGGACCCAGACTCCCTTATTGTCCCGTATACACAAGAGCAGGTTGATTGGCTTTTTCAAACTAGTGATGAATGGGCAATAGCGTGCTCCTCCTTCGCAGGCAGCATCGACAATCATTATCCAGCTGATCCATTAATTCAATTTGCAAACGTCCACTCATTCATTTTTCCAAGAGTTACTAAACAAGAACCCATTGCCTCCGCTCTCTCAGTTTTCACAGACGGCTCAGCAAATGGGACCGCCGCTTACGTGATACAGGACCAGGTTTTCTCTAAACATTCTCCCTACACCTCCGCTCAACTAGTTGAACTTTTTGCGGTACTGCAAGTCTTTTCCCATCTTTCAAATCAGGCATTTAATTTGTATACAGATAGTGCATACATCGCTCACTCAGTACCACTATTAGAAACCACCCCTTTCATCAAGCCGTCTAGTAATGCCATGCCACTATTTTCTAAACTGCAAAAGGCCATTCACGCCCGACAATATCCGTTCTTTATTGGACACCTCCGTGGTCATCAAACCCTTCCTGGGCCTTTAGTTAAGGGGAATACACTAGCCGACTCCGCCACCCGGCTGACGTTCCTTTCTTTTTCAACCCCTCTGACATCAGCCACACAAGCTCATGCACTTCACCATCTAAGTGCAAACACCCTCCGCAAGAAGTTCAAAATTACCAGAGAGCAAGCCAGAGAGATTGTAAAAGCTTGCAAGGCTTGTGTTGTTCAGTTGCCGGTTCCTCATTTAGGGGTTAACCCTAAGGGGCTCATCCCCAATGAAATCTGGCAGATGGACGTCACCCATCTCAACAGCTTTGGACAGCTTAAATACATTCATGTCTGTATCGACACTTACAGTGGCTTCATAACCGCTAGTTTACAATCAGGTGAAGCCTCAAAACATGTCATCTCCCACTTGTTACATTGCTTTTCCATTCTGGGCCAACCCAGAGTTATAAAAACTGATAATGGTCCTGGGTATACCGGAAAAAACTTTCAAACCTTTTGTCAACAGCTGCAAATCAACCACGTCACTGGTATCCCATACAACCCACAGGGCCAAGGTATTATAGAACGTGCCCATCGCACCCTAAAAAAATACCTTGAGCCGTCTGGCGGAAAGCTCTCTTGGCCTATCCAAACAGCGACCGCGAGACCTCTTGCATCATGCTCTCTTTGTTCTCAATTTTCTCACTTTGGATGTAAATGAACAATCTGCGGCTGACAGGCATTGGCACCCCGCCTCACAAACACAGCAAGCCACAGTCATGTGGCGCGACCCCCTAACATCAAGGTGGAATGGACCCGATCCTGTAATTATTTGGGGACGTGGTTCTGCCTGCATATATGATCAAGAGGGAAATGGCCCTCGCTGGCTCCCTGAAAGACTGATAAAACATGTTAATTCTTTTCCGTCGGAACCTACCCCACCTACATCCACCCCTCCACCAAACTCCCCTTCCCTCGATTAACATTCGTTCCAGGGTATGGTCTCCCTTCCCTGAGAAGTTTCTTTTTTCTTTTTTCTCTTTCAGAACGTCTCTGGTTTTACGGCACCTTACTCCACCAGCACACACCCAATGGTGAAAAGGAAGCAGATAAAAGCAGTCCTGCTCACAGGTTTGCCCCCAGGGAGTGACCTTCGGCTTGAGGGTTTCCCTCACTATAAACTATCTGCATTCCCCTAGCAGTTCGATCATGTTGGGCCTGTCACCACTTGAGCCTCTCGTTCTTTGCCTACTCACCCTTACTTTCACTCCCTTCGGGGTACCTACCAATCCCCATCAGCCTTGTAAATGGACACTTTCCAGATGGGAGGATTCCCAAGTCCTGTTAACCAATGTTACTACCTCTCCCACTTTTACTGCCCCAATCAGCAAGCTCTTCTATCGTCCATCCCTCCCGAAGAACTTTCGTGATCCATATTTCGATAATCAGGATGTTTATCTCTGTCCCAGTTCCGCCCCAGGGCGTCCATACTGTAATCAGCCCACATATCACTATTGTGCCTACTGGGGATGCGAAACTTTGGCTACTGGGTGGTCACCCCCAATTACTGACCAATTCCTCATGGTGCAACTCGCCCCTGCTGGGTGCACTCGACCATCTTTGCCTGAACAAAGCTTACCACCAGGTAAAACTCCCTGTACCGGTCTCGCCCTCTCCATTCGAAACCCTACAGATCCCTCTTGGGTCATTGGTCGTACCTGGGGCATCAAATTATATATCTCCGGCTCCAACCCTGGCACACTTCTGCTTATAAAAAAGGAACTGGCGGAAGTGAATCATGGCCCAATAGGCCCTAATAAAGTCCTATCCCCTCCCCCACCACCCCGCCCTCCATCCCCACCTCCTTCTCCTACCGACCGCCCTGCTTCGAAACGTTCTTCTCCTACATCAGGGGTGCCCACTGCACCCAGCCTTCTAAATATTACCTTTTCTCCCCCTACTCCAGTCCTTCCTGGTTCACTCTGGAAAATGCTCAATGCTACCTTTCTTTACCTGAACGCTTCCCAACCCAATCTTACTCACAGCTGCTGGCTATGTTTTTCTGTTAAACCCCCCTACTATGATGCCGTAGCCCTTAATGCCAGCTATAACACTTCCTCTGAGGACACTCCTCTCCAATGCAATTGGAACAACGACAAATCCCATGGCCTAACCATACAATCCGCCCTGCACACCGGACAGTGCGTCGGTAATGCCTTTGGTAACATCTCCGCCACCTTAACTAAGGCATGTGTTCATTTATCCCCTCCATCTCAGGTTAAATTTTACATTCCCCCTCAGGGGGCAAAATGGCTGTGCTCCTCATGGGGGCTCACTCCCTGTGTGGCCACATCAGCCCTCAATAGCTCAGGAGAAGTGTGCAAAGTGTGCATCTTGGTTGTTATCCTCCCCCATGTCCTTTACCGTCCAGGGGACAACCTCCATCAGTTCGGGGACACGCTACCTTCTGATACCATAACTAGACAAAAAAGAGAAATTATTACTGCTATCACCATTGCTTCTCTTTTAGGTATTGCGGGTTTAGCCACTGGGACTACATCTGTCATCCTCCAACAACAAGGTCTCTCTCACCTACGAGCTGCTGTAGATGAAGATCTAGCCCGTATAGAAACCTCCATCTCTCACTTGGAAAAATCTCTAGACTCACTGTCTGAGGTTGTCCTCCAGAATCGTAGAGGTCTGGACCTCCTTTTCCTAAAAGAGGGGGGAGTTTGCGCCGCTTTAGGAGAGGAATGTTGCTTTTATGCTAATCACTCTGGCCTTATCAAAAACAACATGGCCCAAATTAGAGAAGGGCTAGAGAAGCGTAATAGGGAAAAAGAAATAGCGCTAATGAATCCCTCTTGGGGATTCGATAGAATCCTGCCCTATCTACTCCCTATACTAGGCCCACTGATAACCATCCTCCTAATACTTTCCTTTGGGCCATGGGCTGTAAAAAGAATTATCCAGCTAGTCAAAGATCAGATTGACTCCGCTCTTGGCAGGCCCATCCAGGTACATTATCACCGGCTCCACCTTGCTGATCAAGGCATGCCAACAGACCATCTGTGATCTGCTCCCTCCCTTTAAGGCTTATGAGTGCGTGGCAAGGCACCGCAGGAGACAGTCATGGGTAAGCACAACCTAACTGTTCTCTGAGAAGCACGCCTCATTAGCACAGGGGTTTGCTCTGCTTATAGAACTTGCCAGACAAAAACGCTCACCGAGGTGCTGGACTGGTTAGCCAACAACGGGCAACTGGACTGACCCATCAGTCAACCTAAGACAGGGACATGGCCTCTTGCTGCCATGCTTCCCAATGACGGGTAAGACTGACCACATTATGGGTAAGGTTCACTGTTTCTCAGGTGCAGTTCCTTACAGGGCACAGTTCCGACCTAAGACAGGCACAGCCCCCCTCCCTTACACTGCGTAGCCTGTGCAACCCCTTCCCGAAAAAATCAGAGCTGTCTACATCAGGGAAATGAGGCCTCTACTTCCCTCAGCTAGCCTACGGAGAGTACTGTGCTATATAAAGAAAAAGGGAGGAGATGTTGGGAGCCGTCACTGGAGTCTGCCGAGAGAGGTGCCAACCAGTAGTTACATGGCGCAGACACAAAACTGCTTTGTCACTTCCTTGTTCTTCTTCCTCCTTACCCCTTTGTCCCCCGGTTCCCGCCACTGCCTAGGTGAATACAACAGTACGCAGGCACAAGGCGCGAAAGTAAGATCTGCCCCTACCCCAGCAACAATACCCTCCAATCCCGGAGCGCCCCGACTCACTTCCTCTTTCCAAACAGCATATAAGCCCCGCTCCCTCAATAAAGTTTGCAGCTTGATCAGAACACTGTCTTGCTGTCATTCTTCGCGTCTCTTGTCCCACCATTCTTTCTCGGCAGGTTTCGGGTCCCTGTTGCTGTCCTGCGGGTCGGGACAGAATAGCATGGGTAAAACCCATCATTCACTGAGGCCAATTAGAGGGAAATGGACTTCTTCCTCCCTGGGAGGAAAGAGGGTATAGAGGAGGACAGAGAGTGATTTCTTTGTTGGTGAGTTTGGCCAGCAGAACCCATTTTGAATCTCAGCTACAGCCAGAACAGAATCACCAGTGAGTGGAGGTTGAAAGAAGACAACGTTCATGGAAAGATTTGCTGAAGCACGCCATCTGCTGGCAGGCTGGGCAACAGCAAGAAGAGAAGCTTTTTGGACCTGGTCTGTGCCCCATTAGTGTGTCTCTGGCCCGGTTCTGATAATTTAAGTTGGACAATCTTTACTATTTAAAATAAGCTAAATCAAAAATCAAAGAAGAGCTGTGATACAAAACTGCTAGGGAAGAGAGAGAAATTGACCATCAGAGTAAACTGATCACATAACCAGATGCCTAGACATCAGCAAAAAATTTAAAACTGTACTAAGAAACAGGAATATATGGCCCAGCCAAAGGATCCAGTCACAAATCCTGGAGACACAGGATTTAAGAAAACTAATCAATGATGTTCAAAAAAACCTCCTAAATCAATTAAAGGAGTTGAAGGAAAATATGGCTAAAGAGATAGATGATATTAAGATGCCACTGGATGAAAATAAAGAACAATTTAAAAGCCTGAAAAAAAGTAACAAAGCTTGTGGGAATGGAAGATACAATGGATGAGAGTAAAAACACGTTAGGTTCTGTACATTAGATGTTATAAAATGCTATAAAAATGATTGAAGTGATGAATGAGCAACTATGTGATTATTCTGAATACCAGTGATTGTACAGTTTGGATGGACTTGTACTTTATTAATATATACGAATAAAATTGATTTGTTAAAATAAAACATTATAGGCATATAATAAATTTGAATTGGTGGATGTCAGAATTAGTGAAGTAGAGGAACAAGAATCTGAACTTGAAAAGACAGGAGAACAGAGAAAAAAACAATGGAAGAAATGGAACAGGGTCTCAGGGAATTGAATGACAATGTGAAATGCACAAACATATGTGTTATTGGTATCCCAGAAGGAAAAACAGAACAGAAAAGGTGCAGAAAAAGTATTTCAGAAAATAATGACCAAAAACTTCTGAACCCTTATGAAAGACATAAATATCAAAATCTAAGAATTACAATGCACACCAAACAGAATAAATCCAAATAGACCTACTCAGAGATACTTTCTACACAGAATATCAAATGCCAGCAGCAAGGTGAAAAACAATGTAATGGAAGCTAAATAAGACTAAGTGCTGATCTCTCATCAGAAATCACAGAGGTGAGAAGACAGTGCTATGATATACTTAAGGTTCTGAAAGAGGAAAATGGCCAGCCAGGAATTTGGTTTTGTTTGTTTGTTTGTTTTGTTTTTACCAAGAGACAGGTTTTACAAGAGATAATAAAGGGAGTGCTGTAGTCAGAAAGGAAAAGGCAAGGGCAAGAGATTTGGAGAAGAGTGTATAAAAGAGTGTATAGAAGAACATTATTAATAAGATTAACTAAAAGGGTAAAAAGACAGATAATAGAAAAATATGACAATGGAAAGCCAAAGCAAAAAATGGATTAAGTAATTGTGGCTTTACAGTAATAATATTGAACAGTAATGGATTGAACTCCCCAAACAAAAGACATAGACTGACAGAATGGATAAAAAAAATTATGAGCCATGTCTCCAAGAGAATCACCTTAGATGCAGGGACACAATCGGGTTGAAAGTGAAAGGTTGGAAAAAAGATATTCTGCTCAAATAGTAAACAAAGGAGATTTGGAATAGTGACATTAATACCAAACAAAATAGATTTTTCATGCAAAACTATTATAAAGAGATGAAGAAGGTCATTAAATATTAATTAAAGAGGCAATTCACCAAGAAGAAATTAAAATATAAATATTTATGGACCTAACATGGATGTCCCAAGATACTTGAGACACACACTGACAAAATTGAGCAGAGAAATAGATGTCTCTATAATAATAGTTGAAGAATTCAATATTCCACTCTCAGCATTGGATAGAACCTAAGAACAGAGAATAAATAAGGACTATAGAGCCTGAATAATATCATAAATGACCTAGACATAAGAGACATTTATAGGGCATTATACCACAAAAGAGCAATATAAAAATTCTTTCAAGTGCTCATGGATCCTTCTCCAGGATGGACCATATGTGAGTCACAAGACAGGTTTCAATAAGTTTAAAAAGATTGAAATTATACAAAGTACATTCTCTGATCACAATGGAATGGAGCTGGAAATCAATAACAGACAGAAATGCAAACATCCACAAATATAAGGACATTAACAACACAAACTTAAATAATCAGTAGGTCAAAGAAGAAATTGCAAGAGAAATCAGTAAATATCTTGAGACAAATGAAAACAAGAACACAACATATCAAAACATATGAGAAATTGTGGGAAGATGGTGTCAGAGTAGGGAGGCAGGGCTCAACCCTCTCACAAAAACAGTAAAGATCCAAAAGCTGTCAGAGGAATCTGCTTTGAGGGTCAGCAGACTGGGACAGTGCTACACAACTCCCAGGAGGGTGAGGGACAGAGAAACAAAGAACCAAAACAACAAATGTGAGTTACCAACCCCCACAGCAGCTGGGAAGGGCTTTCTTCCCATACCCCCAAGATATTAAGCTGAGGTAAAACCCCTGGCTCAATGCAGCCAACTGGGAGGGGAACAGACGTCTTCCTCCCTGTCAGCTGTTACAAGGGAAAAGGGAGAGGGAATCAGGGGGCTTTTCTTCATTGAATTCGGCCAGCAGAGCCCGGTTTGAATCGCAGCTCTGGCCTGACCAAAACACAGTAAAGTGGAGATTCAAACACCTCTGCAGAAAGGTGCGCCACATGTTGGGTCACAAGGCAAAGCTCAATAAATTTAAAAAGATAGAAATTATACAAAACACTTTCTCTGATATTAACAGAATAAAGCTGGAAATCAATAATGGACAGAAAAAGAGAAAAATCATAAATATATGGAGATGAAAAACCCACTCTTAAATAATCAGTGGGTCAAAGAAGAAATTACAAAAGAATTCAGAAAATATCTTGAGATGAATGAAAATGAGAGCATAACATATCAAAACCTATGGGACACCACAAAGGCAGTGCTGAGAGGGAAATGCATAGCCCTCAATGCTTACATTAAAAAAAGAGGAAAGAGCTAAAATTGAAGATCTAACTGCACACCTAGAGGAACTAGAAAAAGAAGAGCAAACTAATCCCAAACCAAGCCAAAGGAGAAAAATAGTAAAGATCAAAACAGAAATAAGTGATATTGAGAACTAAAAACAAGAGAGAGAATCAAAAAACCAAAAGTTGGTTCTTTGAGAAGATCAACAAAATTGACAAACCCTTAGCTAGACTGACAAAGAGAAAAAGAGAGAAGATGCTAATAAATAAAATCAGAAATTAGAGTGGGGACATTACCACTGACCCTGCAGAAATAAGAGAGATCATAAGGGGATACTATGAACAACTGTATGAAAAAAATTAAACATGTAGAAGAGATGGAAAAATTCCTAGAAACACATGAACCACCTACACGGACCCCAGAAGAAAGAGAAGACCTCAACAAACCAATCACAAGTGAAGAGACTGAAACAGTCACAAAAACCTCCAAAATGTGAAAGGTCTGGGACCAGATGGCTTCACAGGTAAATTCTTCCAATATGCAAAGGCGATCTAATACCAATCTTGCTCAAGTTCTCCAAAAAATTGAGCAGGTAAGAATGCTACCAAACTCATTTCATTAAGACAACATTGCCCTAATACCACAACCAGATAAAGCTACTATGAAAAAAGAAAATTACAGACCCATATCTCTAGTGAATTTAATGTAAAAATCCCCAAGAAAATATTTGCAAATTAAATTTAAAAGCACATCAAGTGGGTTTTATCCCAGTATGCAAGGGTGGTTCAACACAAGAAAATCAGTTAGTATAATAAATCACATTGATAAACTAAAGAAGAAAAATCACATGATCCTTTAGATTGATGCCAAAAAAGCATTTGACAAAATATAGCATCCTTTCTAGATAAAAAATACCCCCAAAAATAGGAATCAAAGGAAGCTTTCTCTATATGGTAATATGCATATATGCAGCTAGCATTATACTTAACAGTGAAATTCTGAAACCTTTCCAGCTGAGGTCAAGAATAAGACAAGGGTGCCCATTGTCACCAATGTTATTCAATATTGTGCTAAAAGTTCTAGCTAGAGCAATTAGGCTAGATAAAGAAATATAAGGCACCCAAGTAGGAAAGGAAGAAGTAAAACTTTCCCTACTCACTGATGATATGAACCTATATCTAGAAAACCCTGAAAAATCCACAACAAAGTGGCAGGATACAAGATTAATATACAAAAACTGTACACTAATGATGTGCAATCTGAGGAGGAAATCAGAAAAAACAATCCATTTATAATAGTGACTAAAAAATCAAATATTTAGGAATAAATTTAACCCAGAACATAAAGGAGCTGTATTCAGAAAACTGCAAAACATTGCTAAAAGAAACCAAAGAAGACTTAAATAAATGGAAAGACATTCCATGTTCATGGATTGTAAGACTAATTATTGTTAAGGTGTCAATTCTACCCAGACTGATTTATAGATTCAACACAATCCCAATAAAAATCCCAACAGATTTTTTCACAGAAATGGAATAGCCAATTATCAAATTTATTTGGAAGGGTAAGGGTTCCCAAATAGCCAAAAAGGCAGTGCTGAGAGGGACATTATGTTGAGTGAAGACAAAATGTCTTTAAAAGAATGAAGTTGGAGGACTCTCACTTCCTGACTTTAAAGAATATTACTTAGCTGCAGTGGTAAAAACAGCATGGTACTGGTATAAAGACAGACAGATTGGCCAATGGAACCAAATAAAGAACTCAGAAATAAACCCTCACATCTACAGTCAAGTGATTTTTGACAAGGCGGTTAAGCCCATCTAGCTGTGGCAGAACAGTCTATTCAATAAATGGTGCTGGAAGAACTGGATAGCCATATATAAAAGAAAGAAAGAGGACCCCTTTCTCATATCTTATACAAAAATTAATGCAAAATGGATTGAGGACTTAAATATAAAAGCGATAACCATAAAACTCCTAGAAGAGTATGTAGGAAAACATTTTCAAGATCTTGTGGTAGACAGTAGCTTCTTAAACCTTACCACCAAAGCATGAACAACAAAAGAAAAGATAAATGGGTCCCCCTCAAAATTAAACTCTTTTGCACCTCAAAGGAATTTGTCAAAGGGGTGAAAAGGCACTGACCAAAAGCAAGAAAATATTTGGCAATTAAATATCCAATAAGGGTTTACTATCCATGGTATATAAAGAGATCATACAATTCAACCATAAAAAGACAAACTACCTGATTAAAAATGAACAAAAGACTTGAAAAGGCAATTGTACAAAGAAGAAATACAAATGGCAAAAAAACACATGAAAAAGTGTTCAACATCACTAGCGATTAGGGAAATGCAAAACAAAACTACAATGAGATATCATTTCAACCCTATGAGACTGGCCACTATTAAAAAGTCAGAAAAGTGTAAATGTTGGAGAGGCTGTGGAGAGATAAGAATGCTTATTCACTGTCTGTGGGAATGTAGAATGGTATAGCCACTAGGGATCTGGTTTGGCAGACCCTAAGGAAGTTGAATTTAGACTTGCCATGGGACCGGCAATACCCAGAAGGTGAGAGCAGTGGCACGAACAGACTTCTGCACACTGATGTTCATAGCAGCGTTATTCATAATTGCCAAAAGCTGGAAATGACCCAGATGTCCATCAACTGATGAATGGATAAACAAATTGTTGTGTATGCACACAATGGAATGAAGTTGTAAAGCATATGATAACATGGGTGAACCTGGAGGACATTATGTTGAGTGAAGCAAGCCAGACACAAAAGATCAAATACTGTATGATTGTGCTACTATGAAATAAATATATTACGTAAACTCAAGGAATTAATAATTAGAATATAGGTCACCAGAAAATAAAATGAGGGTAGAGAATGGAAAGCTGAGGGTTAATCTGTGCAGGATTGGTTAAAGTTTGTTTGTAGATCTTTGGAAATGAATGGAAATAGTGAGAGCACATCATGGTGTTTGTAACTACCAGAGCTATTATATGGGTATGACAGTGGTTGAAAGGGAAAGTCTAAAAGAAGGAAAGCTAAAAAAATGTAACATGGGACTCAGGTAAAATACAAATTATGGGTGATATTGCATATATATGATTGTTTTCACAAAATACAAATACAAATAAACTAGAGAGAAAGTAACAGAATAGCAACTATGTACGGCAGGAGAACCATAGAGAGATTGAGAGGTGATGAGTTTTGTTTGTTTATTTTGTTGGTTTTTATTATTATTTTTACTGTAATAATGAAAATGCTCTAAAAAATGATTGAAGTGATAAATGCACAACTATGTGATTATACCAAATACTATTGATTGTAAACTTTGGATGGATTTATGGTTTGGATGGATTTATGCTTTATTATTATGTGTCAATAAAATTGATTTGTTAAAGAAAAACCTATCAGATGCAGCAAAGGCAATGCTGAGAGGGAAATTTTTAGCACTCAATGCTTATATTAAAAAAAGAATAAAAAGCTAAAATCAAAGATCTAACTGCACAGGGGAACTAGAAATAGAAAAGCAAACTAATCAAAAGCAAGGAGAAGGAAAGAAATAGCAAATATTAGAGCAGAAATGAATGAAATAGTGAATAAGAAAATAATAGAATCAACAAAACCAAAAGTTGGTTCTTCGTGAAGATCAACAAATTGGCAAAAACTAGCTAGACTGACAAAGCAAAAAAGAGAAAAGATACAAATAAATAAAATCAGGAATGAGAGGGGGACATTACCACTGACACTGCAGAAATAAGATACCCTAAGAGAAAATGAAACAAAAACAAACAAACAAACAAACAAATAAATAAATAAATAAAAAGAGATCATAAGAGGATACTATGAACAACTGTAAGCCAACAAAATAAATAGACAAAATGTACAAATTCCTGGAAACACACAAACAACCTACAATGACCCTAGCAGAAACAGAAGGGCTCTTAAAACCAATTACAAGTAATGGATTGAAAGAGTCATCAAAAACCTCCCCAAAATGAAAAGACCAGTACCAGCTTTAGAGGTGAATTCTTCTAATTATACAAAGAAGATCCAATACCAATCTTGCTCAAATTCTTCCAAAAAAATTGAACAGAAGGAAATGCTACCAAACTCATTCTATGAAACCAATATCACCCTAATACCAAAGCCATACAAAGATATTTTGAAAAAAGAATATTATAGACCAATTTCTTTAATGAATATACATGCAAAAATCCTCAATAAAATACTTGCAAACCAAACCCAAAAGCACATTAAAAGAATTATGCACTACGATCAAGTGGGTTTTATCCCAGGTATGCAAAGGTTGTTCAATACACAAAAATCAATTAGCGTAATAAACTACATTTGTAAATTGAAGAAGAAAACTCACATCATCCTCTCCATTAACGCAGAAAAGGCATTTCACAAAACACAGCATCCTTTCTTCATAAAAATAATCAAAAAAAAAAAAAAGTGCGGGGGGGGTGGCGGATAGAAGGAAGCTTTCTCAATATGGCAAAGTACATATATGAAAAATCTACAGCTAGCATTGTACTCAATGGTGAAAGACTAAAAGCTTTTCAGCTGAGATCAGGAACAAGACAAGGATGCACATTGTCACCACTGTTATTCAATATTGTGCTAGAAGTTCTAGCTAGAGCAATTAGGCTATATAAAGATTAAAAAAGAAAAAACCACCGAAACAGGAAAGGAAGAAGTAAAACTTTCACTATTTGCTGATGATATTTTCCTATACCTAGAAAATCCTGAAAAATCCACAATAAAGCTACTAGAACTAATAGACAAGTTCAGCAAAGTGGTGGGATACAATATTAATACCCAAAAATCAGTAGAATTTTTATACACTAATAGCAATCTGAGGAGAAAATCAGAAAATAATCCCATTTTCAATAGCGACTTAAAAGAATCAAATATTTAGGAATAAACTTAACCAAAGACATAAAGTATCTGTATTCAAAAAACTAAAAAACATTGCTAAAAGAAACTGAAGAAGCTTTTTAAAAAATGGAAGAACATTCCGTGTTCATGGATTGAAAGACCAAAGATTTTAAGACATCAATTCTACCAAAACTGATTTACAGATTTAGCATAATCCCAACAGCCTTTTTTACAAAAATGGAAAAGGCAATTCTCAAAATTATTTGGAAGGGTAAGGGGCTACAAATAGCCAAAAATGTCTTAGAAAAGATGACTAAAGTTGGAGGACGCACACTTCCTGACTTTAAATCATATTACTTAGCTAAAGTAAAAGCAACATGGTACTGGCATAAAGATAGATGAATCGATCAATGGAATTGAATTGAGAATTCAGAAATAGACCCTCGCATCTTTGGTAATGTGATTTTTGACAGGGCTATCAAAACCCACCCAGCTGTAGCAGAACAGTCTATTCAATAAATGGTGCTGGGAGGATGGGATATCCAAATCCAAAAAAAAAAAAAAGAAGAAGAAAAAAGAGAACCCCTATCTCACACCTTATACAAAAATTAACTCAAAATGGTCAAAGGACCTAAATATAAACCTAGAATCATAAAACTCTTAGAAGAAAATGGAGTGAAACATCTTCAAGGTCTTGTGGTAGATGGGGTTTTCTTAAACCTTACACCCAAAGCACGAGCAATGAAAGAAAAAATAGCAAATGGGACTCCTCAAAATTAAATATTTTTTGTGCTTCAAATGACTTTGTTAAGAAGGTAAAAGGCAGCCTACTCATTGGGAGAAAATTTTCTGAAACCACATATCCAATAAAGGTTTGATCTCCATGTTATATAAAGATATGCAACCCAACGATAAAAAAGACAAGCAACCCAATTAAAAAATGGGCAAAAATCTTGAACATAAATTTTTCCAAGGTAGAAATACAAATGACCAAAAGCACATGAAAAAATGTTCAACATCACTAGGTATTAGGGAAATGCAGATCAAAACTACAATGAGATATCATTTCATACCTTACAGAGTGGCCATTATTAAAAAGGTGGAAAACCACAAGTGCTAGAGAGGATGTGGAAAAATGGGAAGACTCCTTCACTGTTGGTGGTAATGTAAAATGTTGCAAACTCTGTGGAGGACAGTTTTGTGGTTCCTCAGGACGTTAAATACAGTACTGCCATATGTCCTGGCAATACCGCTACTAGAACGATTCAGAAGAACTGAAAGCCAGGACGTGAGCTGACATTTGCACACTACTGTTCATAGCGGCATTATTCAAAATTGCCAAAATATGGAAACAGCCCAAGTGTCCATCAACCAGTGAATGAAAAAACAAAATGTGGTATAGACATACAATGGAATACTATTCAACTGTAAGAAGAAATGAAGTTGTGATGCATATGACAACATGGATGAACCTAGATATGTTGAGTGAAATAAGTCACACATGAAAGGACAAATATTTTATGGCCTCACTAATATGAACTAAATATGATGAGTAAACTCAGAGTCAAACTACAATCTATAGGTTACTAGGAGATAGAATGTGGGTTGAGAAGGGGTAGCTGATGCTGAATGTATGTAAAATGTTTAATAAGAGGGATTTTAAATATGGGGAAATGGTTAGAGTTGGTGGTAACACATCATAGTCATTATAATCAACACTGCTCATTTATAAATGATATTTGGCTGAAAAGGGTAGTCTAGCAAGGTTAATGTCAATTGAAAGAAAACTAGAGGGTAATCTAGGACTGTATAGCTTAGTGTGGAAGGAAGATGATTTTGGCTAATAGTACAAATACAAGAATGTCCCTCTATTACTAGGTGTTAAGAATATGGAGATACATGAGAAAATACAAATAATGTAACGTATAGACTATAGCTAACAGTAATTTTGTAATATTTTTACATCAAGGGCAAAGAAGATACTATATCAATGCTAAGGGTCAATAAAAAATAATACAATAATACAAATACAATATAATACAATAATTTTTTCAATTTGAAAAAAGGGGTATGGGATTTTTCCTTTTGTAGTAATGTAAAGGTTCTGAAATGGACTGAGATGATGACAGCACAACTCTGTGATGAAACAGAGCTACCGAGTGTATACTTTAGATGAATTGTACAGGGCAGGGGACCATATAACACAGTGAACACTGTGGTGAATGATCGACTGTGGTTAACAGTACATATACGAGAATATTCTCTCATGAACTATTGGCAAATGTACAATACTAATACATGGTGTTAATAATAGGATGGTTTGTAGGAAAAATACACCAATATAAGCTATGTACCATGCATAGCTGTGATATTAGTGCGATGTCCTTTTGTCATTTGCAGTAAATGTGTCACAACAATATAAGTCTTGGTGGTGGGGCAATGTGTGAGAATCCTGTAAGGTATACATGATCGTTTTGTTAACTCACAACTTTTCAAATAAAGTGAATCCAGGGGTATAAATGAGACCACCAAGAACCCTAACATTTGCTTGCTGTATTGGTATACAAGCATTACATAGATGAAAAGATGCTTATTGTTTTATCTATAGGAATCTCAAATATTTTAGAATGTAGGACTGGTAGAAATTCATCAATGAGCTCACTCAACAAAATATAGTTATTTAACTCCATCCCTTGCATAAAGTAAGTGATCCTAAAACAATAATCAATTGTGGGAAACTCCCTGAAATTCTGAAGGAACTGTGAATCAGTTGAGAAAGACAGTCCCCGAATGAGGTAAAACCACAATAACTTCTAGCCCTGGTAGGAAGGAAAATGTGTTTTCATAATAAACACACAGCCACTGCCCTTTAAGACAGTGTTATAATACAGACATAGAAACAATAATTTTATACATTCTAGAATTTTGTCATCATATAAGGTGACAAACCAAGGCAGATGATATTTTTAAAATCTCAATCTTAATCATTTAACTGATTAACAATGATGCTTCTCTTACAGATAATCATTAATAAGAAAGTGCCTTAATTATTCAGATCAGGCATTTTTAAATTCTGAAATCAATAGCTACATACAGACATGCACACACATACTAGAAGAAAAATAATCAAAATTTTTTTAGAAAAGAAAAAATGAAAATACAAGAAAAATATTTACAGTAGGTATTTCTAGCCTATTAAATTCCTAATTATATATATAGGTGTGATATAATGAAACTCTCCCATTTAATACTTGAAAACAGTTTACAGAGCTTCAAAATCTATATTGGAATTTGCCCACTCATAAAATAAATTACAATACCATGAATGTGAATATTTTTGCCAGAGTAATACATAGATAAAATTAAAACTCATTCAGGATTGCCTGATTGATAAGCAATTCATCAAATTGTTTCTGCACTCAAGAGAAGTGCAAAAAGGCTTCTGTTGGGGTATACATGCAATACTGAGGCAAGGAGCTTCCCATCCAGACAAAGAAATTGACCACTATGTGATCTCAGGACGAGCAAGACTGGAAGCAGGTGTACTGGGGCAGACAGAATCAAAGCAGAGAGAACCTGGTCCTTACATTTATGTATACTCTGTAATCCCCAAAGTGTGGTCCCTGGACCAGAAGTATTAACATTACCTGGTGTGTTAGGCAGAATAACAGAGCTCTAAAATGTCCACATCCTTTCTCCTGGACATCTGGAAACTGTGAATAGACAGCCTTACATGGCAATAGGAACTTTGCAGATATGATTAGGTTAAGGGTCTTGAAGATTTTCCTGAATTATCTAAGTGGGCCTAATGTAATCACAAGTGAAAATGAAAAAGGGTAGTAAGAGAGTGTTAGAATAAGGGAGATATTTGAAAATGCTATACTGCTGGTTTTGAAGATGGAGGAAGGAAACACAACCAAACATTGCAGGCAGCCTCTAGAAACTGGAAATGGAAAGGAAACAGATTGTTCCCCAGAGTCCTAAAAGGGATTGCAGCTCTGCTGACATCTTGATTTAAGTCCATTAAAAACCCATTTCTGACTTCTGACCTCCAGAACTGCAAAGTACTAAATTTGCATTATTTTAGCCACTAAGTTTATGGTAATTTGCTACAGTAGAAAGAAGAAATTAATGTGCCTGAGAACTTTATAAAATGCAAATTCTCAGGTACCACCCAAGACCAACTGAAACAAAACCTGGGGGATGAGGAGGTGGGCAGCACTCATTGTTTTAATGAGCATTCTGGGTGATTCTGAGTAACATTTCATTTAGAGAACTGCTGTATGTCATTCCTCTTCTTACACATTGAACTTTGTTAACTATACAAACATACAATATGCATTTTTAATGTTGAGCCACATCATACTATTGATGTGTTATAAATTGCCACAAACTTAGCAGCTTAAAACAGTACATATTTATTTCACAATTCTGTAGGTCAGGAATTCAGGCATGACTTAACTGGGTCCTCTGTTTCCAATTCTCTCACAAGACTTCAATCAAGGGGTAAAGGAGGGCTTGGGTTTCAACAGAAGGCTTGACTGGGGAAGTATCCACTTCCAAGCTCTCTTACATGCTGTTGGCAAATTTCAGTTCCTCAAGGGCCCTTGGACTGAAGACCAGAGGCCTCATTCAGTTGCCATGTGGACCTCCCCAAATGGGAAACTTGCTTATCAAAGCCAGCAAGGGGGAGAGTCTATGAAGAATCTTCTGTTGAGATGGAAATTACAATCTCTTAAACCTAATGGCAGAAGTAACACCTCACCACCATTGCTGTATTTTATTGGTTGGGAGAAAGTTGCTAGGCCAGCCCACCCTGGAGGGGAGAGCATTACTCTAGTGTGTGAATATCAGGGAACAGAGACCACTGGAGACCTTCATAAAGTCTGCTTGCTACAAGCCCCAAAATATTCAATAAGACATCACAACCTGATTGAATATTTCAATATTTTTATAAGCACTCCTTACATTACTACCACTTCATAGAACTTTAACACATTCTTTTAGAAACATTTATGTCAAAAAAAAAAAAAAAGATTCCTACTGCTCTTCCAATAACTACATTCCTCCTCTCCCTCAAATTCCCCCTTAGGACTCAGACTTAAGGCTATCCCCTTAAAACATTATTATATTTTACTAGTCTTTCCCTGTGTCTTTGATATATAATCTAACTGTCCTAAAATGTATTACTAATAAATTCAATAATTACACTTTTTGGTAATCACGCAATTATCATGTCAATGTACTGAAATAATTAAAATATTACTCCTTAAGATAAAATCTGATTATATGAAAAGTAACCCAAGAATACCATATTAGAAATCATATTCAGCAATAATATGTACTCATAATCAAATCCCCTGTACTTATAAGAAATAAATTAGTGTCCTATTAATTGAGATTAAAAGTGTTTTAAATCACTGAGCATCTCCATGGTGGGAACTCTCTTCTGTTCTTTCAGACCAACATCCTTAAAAACATTTCTCAGATATTAATAGTGGAATTGTTCCTCTTATACAGTTACCACTGGTGTTCTTATCTTCTCTCTAGGTATCTTTTTTTTTTTTTTTTTTTTTTTTTATTATGG
>JAKSZT010053928.1:32245680-32299626 GCA_026826555.1 Tolypeutes matacus | reverse complement strand
CTGTATTTCAACTGCTCATCCCCTCCCTACCCCAAAAGTGTCAAGTGGCCACTGGCTCCACCTCATTGTTATAATTTCTTGCATTGCTAGAATCAATAGGTATCATTTTTGCTGTTAACTAAAATACATATAGAAACTGAACTGAATGGTAATTGAGGTTGTGAGCACATATATTTTTTTAAGACCACTGTTAAAGTATATATAATTTCCTGTCACTCTTGGAGAACTAACTGAGCTTCCCTAGCATGTTCAAGTCTTCAGAAGCTTTTATACCTAGGACTCTGTTTGAAGATATCTTTGTGGCTTTGGAGGGCAAAAGAGAAGAGGCTGATTACATATGAAGCCTCCTAGTTCTTTCAAAATAGGTAGATGTGGTCATTAGAATGCTTTCTAGACTTTGAAACATCTAGTACAAATGGCACGGTGTTCTGAGTCAGCCCTATCACTGAGGCTGACATTTAGAAATTAGGGTAACGGGATTAATCTTTATGGTAGATGCCATTTAAGGTAGAAGAGGACATAAAGTCTGTATTTAATGTGGAAGAGAGGAGGGCAGCCCCTTTGCCTGATTGTAGAGTTGAAGAGGGGCGGCTTAGCTCCTGATTGACTACAATATAAGGACATTTTCTCTTGATATTCTTTAATACTAAGGCAGAGTTGCCTCCTTCTTCTTGATAAACAGTCCTTTTATCTGCTTGTGTATAGTATGATTAGGCACCAGGACAATTCCCCAAAATCCCTTATCCCAGGAATGTCTTTTTAACAATGCTCCAATGGGTAGTATAACTTACAGAAACAGAAAAAAAGAAGATCATTTTATTCTTCTCTAGCTAAAAGAATTGATGGCAATTGTACCCTTGGTATAAAATAAGATTATTCTATGGATTTTGATAAGACATAAACAACCAATTTAACTCTTTTAAAAGATTTTTTTTCCCTTGAATGAAAGCAGAAGGACAATATGATAATAATGCCTGGAAAATTATTTTTGTATTAATTGGCAATTATGCTTGTTGGAGAAATTAATTGATAGTATGAATCTTTAATAGCAACAATTACAATTCACTCACTATTGCAGGACATGCTTTAGAGTCAATACCAAGCTATAGAATTTGATGTTCTTATTTGTATTTGTTTTTTCATACTAAATGAAATACATAGAACACCTAGAGGGAAAAAGTTAAACTCTACTGCATGTTTTAATTTAGATAACTTAAAATAACTAAACTCAAAATGATTCCAACATTTTGCAATTAAGTGAGAAACTTTAGAGAAATGAGCTGTTGGAGAGGAGATATAACTATTTATACTCTGTAATATTGCCACTTCTTTTTCAACAACAGGATATGTAGATTAAGTCAGATTTCCACAAATAGAAGTAAAAATCAAATTGAAATTGTACAACATCTTCCACTACTAACCCACCATTATGAAAGTAACATGAAAACACACATTTTCCTTCTTCCAGGGTAAGATATAGAGACTTTCGGATGTCAAAAATCCAGGAGCAAAATTCTGTAATGCAAAAAAGAAAAAGTACAAAATGCTGTAATGTCCCACCATTCCCAACTCAGATGATGGCCATGAAATATATTTTCTTCAATCCTGCCTCCCATTAATTTTCTGAGATCCTATATTAGTTTTCCCTCATATATGCCATAGAATCAATGTCCATGCCTCAGTGACAGATCTCTAATTCTCACTCATGTTATAGATTACTACTCTACTTCACATTCTTTTCCCTCTAAGACCCAGGCTAAAGCAGCAGCCCTCTCTACACCTTGCCTTTCACACAGGAGAGAGAAAAGAGCAAAAGTAGAGTCTCACAGTGACGCTTAAAGCCTCTCCTTGAAAACAGAGCACATCACTTCCAAGTATGTTTTGTTGACCTGAGCCAGTCATTTGGCCAAGCCTGATGTTACCAGGACAGGGCTATAGAATCTACCAGGAGGAAGAACATGTTTGACAATAATAGAACCTATCACGGACCATCACATCCAAACAGGCGGTCTGCATCAAGAGTGAACAGCTCAGGCTTTCCTGAAAAAGGGAAGATTTGGAGTTTGGTGATTAAATCTTCAGTAGTCTCCCTCCCTAGACAAAGTTCATCTTCATCAGTATGGAGGGATACAAATACACTCTAGCAGGAATGGGTCAGCTCCCCTTGGCTCATTGTCAAGGCATTTGTTTTTATTTAACAGTTTTACTATGAAAGCAATATGAGGTCGTGATAAAAAAAAAATTTCTAAGAGCAACAGAAGGCAACTCAGGGATTAATAAACTATCCCCTCTATATCCACAGTCCCAATCCCCAGAAATACACATTGAAGACAGTTTCTTAAATATCACTCTAGAAATTGTTCATGAATATATGTTGCATGTGAGTTTTCTCATTTGAAGTTTGAGAATAATAGCCACCTGAAATGATTGTTGTGAGTATCAAATGACTTAAAACATACACAGAATTTAGAAGAGTACCTTACACATAGTAAATTGCAAGTAAGTGTTAACTCTTATTATTACTTTTACCAAACACTCTTCTAAGTGCCTACTTCTCCCCACACACACACACACACAAACACCACCACCTCCACCAAACACTTTGATTTTAAACTTTAAAGTATCAATGTGGAATTGGTTTCCACGTTGATCATGTTAATTCAAATACATATCACTCAGTTTTAAAAGCTTGTACAGTATTCCATTGCATGACTTTAACAATTTATTTAACTAGATACATTCCTGGAGCACTTTTTAAGTTTATTGCCATTATAAAGAATGCAGAAATGAGCATGCCTGTGCCATAATATAAAGTCCTAGAAATGAATCACTATGTCAAAGGCTATACATTTTTAATTTGGAAAGGTTCTGCCAAGCTGTCCTAAGGTAGCCACTGAGGCTTTTAACAAGACTCCTGTATTCATTGGATTGCACTTTCCTCCCTCACTAACAGTAGGCTTGTTGACATGACTGACTTTGGCCAATGAAATGTTAGCAGAAACAATGTTTTTACATATATAAGCTTCACCTTGGTCCTTGAGTAAGGACAACTGAAGGAAAGTGCTTTCCTGCAGATCTGAGAAAGGCATGCCGTGTGACCAAGAAATAAACCATTCTAATTTTAATTGCCAAGAGTTTGAGGTTGTTAGTTTTCACTGAATAACTTAGCCCATCCTGATGGTAGACATTCTTCTATTAACTTCTGCCAATATATAAAAATGTTTATCAAAGCATTTAAATGACTAAGGCATAGTTTCTGAAATGCTCAATGTAACTGTTCATTCTTTGCTCTAAGAAATAGTGAATATACACATATAAACACAACAGTAATATTTTATCAATATATATATATAATGGCCAATGTTACAACTATAGCCTGTTTTTGCTGATTTTGCCTTATCCCTGGCCAGCTCCCTCTGGTACTCAGAATTAGTAATATAAACAATTACTAATGATAATTCTGGTAGGCAGAATTCTGAAATGACTCCCCAAAATTTGCTGCCCTAATCCCTGGAACGGTGAATAAGATGAAACATCTCACCCATGATTATGTTCTATGTCAAAAGAGATTTTAAAATGCAATTAAGATTAATCAGTTGGCTTTGAGTTAATTAAAAGGGAGATTATCTGGATAGGCCAAATATAATCACATGAGCCTTTTAGAAGCAGAGTTTTTTCCCAGCTGGTAGTAGAAGAGGAAGTCAGAGATTCAAAATGCAATAGAGATTTGATGTGGGGAGGTTCCCTTTTGCTGGACTGGAGGAAGCCACAGGGCAAGGACCACAGAAGGGCCTTTAAGAGCTGAGAGTGGTCCCTGGCAACAGCAGTGAGGACAGGGGCATCCATCATACAACACAGGAGCCAAATTCTACCAATAACCCAAATGAGCTTGGCAGCAGAATCATCCCCAGACCCTCTGGATAAGAGCCCAACCCAACTGACACCTTGATTTCGGCCATGTGGGAACCAGAGGGGGGTGGGGCAAGGAGCCCACCTGAACTTCTGACTCACAAAATTGAGATAATCAATGGGCATCCTTTTAAACCTCTAAGTTTGTGGTAATTTGTTATATAGTGTAGAAAACAAATATACATGCTCTACATGAAGTCCACAGGAGAAGTGCACCTTAGCCTTGACATCTAAGGAAGGAGAGTTTGCTTTGAAATTGCTTCCTCACATTCTCTTCACCCAGATTGGAAGCCCCATTCAGCCACCACTTTTCTAGGTCAGGGTCAAACAATGGTCAATCGTGTAGCCTCACATTTGGAGGATACCTGCTAAAGTCTTTCAGTAGTCTTCTTAAGGGCCTTTTCACTTGGTTTGAGATGAGGTTGAAAGTCCCCAACAATCTCCCCAATGAAGAGAAAAGAGGAAATGCATAACTCACAAACATGTTCTTCAAAGAACCTATTGTTTAATGCCTAACCTCCTTGGAAGAGTCTTGCGTCTGTATTTCTGTAGCTAAAGGTTGGTGATGAACAAGAACTGCTAAACTCATATAAAGCCACTACTTTGGATAGTCCTCCAAAGACGATCTATTGCTGCACTGTGGAGTGGTGGGTGATTATATGTTAAATTAGGACCTCAGCCAAAAACAAGGTAAAAGAAATCCCATTTTAACAGACTGTTATAGTAGTATCTGTCTGAGATTTACTGTGAGAGATAAATCCATATATAGTAATAGATAGATAGTAAACACTCATTAAACATTAGTAATTAAAAATAATAACCCATATTAAACAAATTTCAACATGATATTAAGTCAATAATCAAGACAGACAGTAAAGTCTGCTTCCTTCCAGTTCACTGCTTTTTATCTCTCTATTTTATACACACATACACACACCCTTCCTTGTAAGAAACTATTGCTTTTTTCAGTGAAAAGTAAGAACATTCTATCAAGTTGCATATGTTCTTGAAGAAAACCATTGAAATGTAAATGTTAAACATTAGATATAAGTTTTGCTCATCCTCAATTTTCTTTATTGTTAGGTGGACATTTTTTTCCTTTCAATAGGGCTTTTACATGATTATAGACACAAAATCGACATTTATTAAAAATGAAACAAACAGATCTAAACAGCATATACTACTTTATGCCAATTTAAATCTCAACATGAACCGCCCTCCATAAATAATATTGGAAATATCTGTTGTAAGTTTGTTTCAATGGTAACTAGAAAATTCCTGCAGTCACACATATTACTTACAAATATAAAACCTCATTTCTTAGAGCTACTTGTTTCGTTACAGAAATATGTTATAAAGATATTACAAATAAAAATTAGTGCTACTCATTGATTGCTACTCAATGAAGCATGAAGTACAATGAAAGTGTCGAAGAGATTTTTCCCTCATATGAAGGAATAGTGAAAACTAAACTGTTGCTTATATGCATCTTATCAGCCATTGACGTTATTAGTAAAGACACATTTTAATATACCAAAGGAGTACAAATTAGAGTGAATTATAACATTTTCAAGTATTTTAATACATTTATAAAATGTTCCTAGTTTGAGACACAGAAAACTACTATAAAAAATAGGTAAGTAAAATTCATATTTCTTCCTGAAGAAGTTTGCCTAAATATCAGTATTTATTAAAATGCACTTTCTTCTTATAAAGAAATGGCTATTTATTATATGTATACATGGATTTTTATTTGGGGAAAAGATAAATTATAAGCTGTTACCTATTGTAGAGAAGAAGTGAGGAATATGCCTAGGTATTACAAAGTATATTTGACAAAGTTATGTTCCAAAAGTGCTATAGAATACTGTTATAATTAGTGAAACTGTAATAGTTTTCTTCTTTGTCATTAGGTAAATTCCAAAGAAAATTGTTCTCTCAATAAGTTACAAAGATCAGTTTTGAGGTTAATGTTTTCCTCACATGATATTCACTCTATATCACAAAATCAAGGCAAATAGGTGTCACTTAGATCTATGTAGACATATATAAATCAACTATAAAATTTTACATATGCCACAATTCTCAATAGAATCAGAGTCTAAATTGCATTTTCTCAGTAAGTGGGAGAACATAATCTACAAATTCTTCCCATTCATATTTATGGCATGATGCATTCTGTATATCTTTTCTAGACCACAGGACTTTAGAAACCTGAAGATGATGTACCATCCAAGGCTGGCCAGACTGAGAGAGGAATTCTCAAATTGCTTTATTGTTTTCTGTCTGAAATCAAATTGCCCACAGAACTGAGTGGGAAAGACCTGTGTGCATATATACCAGCTCCTGACTGAATCCCAGCATCAGCTGATTCTTGGACAGAAGAATATTTCTTCATCCCTTAGGGAATTCCACAAATTCCTGATTTTTACCTGATTATATTATTGACCTCCAGGAGGGTTTTATAGCCTCTGCCTACCTTCAGAAGTGACTAGCGTGACCCTGATTGTGATAACAAGTGTTCATGTCCTCTCCATGGTACCTTCCTGCATCTTTGGCAACATCTTTTATCCAGTTCTGCAGCTCCACACTGGGAAATAAATGCTGATTCTTTTTTTTTTAACTTCAAACTGGGGACTCAAGAAGAAAGCCTGTGCACTAGCACACATGAAGCAAAACCAATATTTCAAGAGGGTTAAAGGAGTCTCATTTTAAGATTCCTTACTTTTTAATATTGAACTATTCTTCAATTATTAATTTTAAATTCTGACGTATTTTTTTTTAAAAGATTTTATTTATTTATTCATTTATCCCCCCCTTACTGCTTGTGCTCGCTGGGTCAGCCAACCACACCGCGCGGGCGGGCTTGCCTTCACCAGGAGGCCCCGGGAACCGAACCCAGGGCCTCCCATATGGTAAACGGGAGCCCTACTGATTGAGCCACAGCCGCTTCCCATGACGTATTTTACTTAATGCTAAGAAATGCCAGAGAAGAACACAAATGAACGACAATGCATTTTAAAATCATATGCAACTTTATTTTAGGACTATATCTACATTTTGCTAGAAAATTAAAAGAAAAATTTAAAAACTATCCTCATACAGTTTTGCTTACAAACACATAGCTGTGTAATGTCTTGAACAGTTAAAAAAATTGCTGTAGTATTTGTTTTCCTTTTGCATTTTCTAAGCATTGATTTTTTCAATAGAGCTCAAATTTAAAGTGGGTGTATTACTATGACAAGCAATTTCTATAACTGATATACATAAATATATCAGGTTATCCCTATGGCTCATTGATTGTATTACAACTATTCCAAAAATAAATAGTGCTTTGCTAAATATTGCATCAGGAGCAATAAGAACAGTGTAATATATTGGCTTTGCATTACCAACTCTCAAAAATACTTTTCAATTATTCCTTGGCTTTGTAAGATATACTTATTTCAATGAATCAGATCAGAAATTGGAGCTATTTTCTACTTAAAGAAAGCAAAGGCCAGTATACATGTAAATGCATATATATTAAATACATAAATATTTACTATTTTATATATATAGTTTATTTTGTGGTAACTTTCTTAGTGAAGCTATTTAATATAATGGAGGAGAATATACTTTCCATCATCTATACTGCAGGCCAACAAACATTAATTAGATAGAGGTGTTAAGTGTATGTGTCTGTGAGGATGTGTGTGAGAGAGAGAATATGAAGGATCCTTGTGCTTTTAATTTGCAAGCTTTAAAAAAAAAAAACTGGAAAAATTCAGAATATTCTCAATATTATATTATACTTTAAGAAAAATCAGAAAATAAGCAATTATTCACAAGTAAATATAGAATGGAGTTTTAAATAGTTTTTGAGAGACACACTCTGATTTTATATTCCATTCTAATTAATTTGTAGACTTTGGGTGTAATTCTGTATCTTCAGCATTGAGATCTTTGAACATTCTCAAGTAGATTCCATATCTTTTTTGTAAAAGCTCTACATATAACAATGCAAAATGAGAGATTAAAACCCACTGACTAAAGATTGAAGAATTGAGAGTCAAAGAAGCAAGGTCACTAAAGCCTCACATCTAGTTTTTAACAACTGCTGGACTTTCTTATAACAAATACCATTGATTCTTGTTATTCTCAGTAGCTAAACTCTTCAATAAAGTTACCAACACTGTTTTAATATTAGACCATTGCTCCCAGGGGAAATACAGGGTGAGGTTGTTGATTATCCTCTGGTCACATTTTTGTCAACTCATAAAATACATAACAGTTTTATGTGTTTCTGTTTAAAGACATTTTATTTAATAAATAATGTTAATTCTTTAACATTGAACTCACAGACAACAGCTCTGCAGTCATACCTAAATAAGCTTATCTAACACACATTTTCTCTGTAAGGTGCAGCACAGCTTTCTTACGCTTAGCAATACTAGACAGCACTTCAGCACTACACTTGGGGCATTTTAAACAGTGATATCAACAACAAAAATGTGACACTAAATATACCATGAAAAGGACACTTGATAACAATATGAGAGCTGACACAAGAAGCAGTACATCATCTTGTTTGATTTTGGCTAGGAATGTGCATGTCAGCTAACTCAAATCTTTCGCCATTCTACACACATATGTGAATTTCCATGAAAGTGCTATGAGGATTGATTTAGGGGTTACAAATAAATTTTAGTAAGTGAATTCACCAATAAGGAATCTTCAAAAAATGAGGATCAACTGTACTTTGCTTCCAAAATCATATGGGAGTTTCTGGGTTAAAACAACATTGGGCTATCAAACCTTAAAGAATTGTTCACACAAAACATATTGAAACACAAATAACAGGAGAAAAAAATTGAATTATCCTATGTTTTCAACCACTGTTTAAAATCAGTGCCTGTTTTGCTAACTATGACCTAGAATTTGTACTCACTTGGATTAATCCATATTCTGCTGCCTTTATTTCAACTACTAGGCTATGGATAAAAAACACACAACCTCACAGATTAATTCAATTTTAAAATTCATCTGGATTTTCACACCTTCCTGACAATACTTCTGTTTTCCTTAGTCAACTTTTTTTTTTCTACTTTTCATAATCAATGTCTCTGTGAACCCACAGAGACACTTCCATCTCCTTGAAACTTCCACCTTTCTTCCTTCCTCAACATTATCAAGAAAGCCTCTCAAAAATCATGGGAGATGTTAGAAAGTTTTGGCATTCCCACTATATATGATATGAGGGTCCAAACATTTTTATTTGAATGTTTCCACTTAGAATGGCCTCAGTGGCCTAGAGGACTTGGAGATAGCCTGGCAGTTAAAAACTGGGTAACAACCAGGTAAATATCTGTCAGATAAATATATCCCTGTTTCATTCTCTGTATCATTATCAGCATTGTAGGAAAAGTTTAACATTCATTAAAATAAGGTCAATTATCTTTGTCTTAGACCTAGGAGGGTGATTATTAATCAATCATTCAATAAGTTTATATTGAGTCACTGTTTTACTACATGTTTCATATGAAATTTCTTATCCAAGAAATATTTTGTTTTCACTATAGGAGAAGAAAATAGAATTCTCTGGTTTTATAATATAACTTAAACATTCTCATCCAATATACCCTTTTTCTTGAAAACTGAAACTAAGAGTTAACAGCATTGCACTGGATGGGGCTTTCTTCCTCTTCTCTGCATGGCTATGTTTTGAAAAAAATATCTTTAATAATTTTTCCATATTTTTAGTTACTATCTCATACTGTCTCATACTATAAACCACAGTATATAGTGACATGAAATTAGATGCTGCTTTAGTCACAGAGGATTAAGCCAGAGACTATTGTAAAACTCACATACAAGCATATATGAATATAGGTCCCCCTGAGATAAAACTCATCAACCCTGCCCAACAGAGGTGCTCAGTGTTGAGAGTGTCAAACCAATTTGATTGCCACTCAGGCTGCCTCCCCAAGAGACTATAAACAACTCTCTCAAGATGTTTATATCTAGGTGGTTGTACCCCTGGTCCACTGTATATTGGAGGAGCAGATATTCATCTTTGCAGAAATTTCTACCACTGTATGAAATTAACATGATTGTCTCTTCTGTAGGATCTTGAAAAAATTGACCAGGAGGTAAGTGATTAATTAATAAGAAGAAAATAATAACGAATTGACAAACCTGCTGGTTAGTTATCTTAACAACCTACATTTGATAGATTATTAATTTCTTCTATAAAAATATATAAGAAAAATGTCTACTTTTTCAAAGTCCTATCACATAACTGATTGAGTCCCACCCATGTGCCTTCTCAGTAAAAGGACTTTTCAATGCAGAATAATCACCCTGACAAAATGCCAGACCCTCAAAGTTAGAATTGCATTTCCCCCATAGATTATAAAAATTAAATTATGAAAATGGACTTGTATATTTTTCATCTTGTAGTTGTTTTGACAACTGGAAACTCATGAGAAAAGCACAATAACCAAGCTAATTAGAAGGCAATGCATGATGAAAGAAGGGCATCTTATACCATGTTCACTACTGAGATGGTACTTGCAAAGGTTTGGGTCTGTCTTCCAAGGACAGGCTGACTATTGCTAATGTGAACATAAGGAAGGTGGATCATCAGAGGCTATTTCAAAAATAAGTCTACATATTCCGGATCAAATGTGTTAGCATAGTGCAGAGACAGAGAAAGGCATGTGGGCAACAGTCTGATTGGGAGCTGCCTACTGAAACAAGCAGGCTAATGAGGAGAATCAAGGGCAGGATATTAGTAAATGAAGAAGGCAACCAATTATGTCATCAGAAAGTCAGAGTAAATCCCCAGAGAAGCAGAAAAGTTTTGGTGAACCCACAGAGATGTTTTTGGAAGGAATAATAGTTATTTTGCTGTGTTTCTGGAGAACAAATAATAATAAAGTAATTTTTAATACGATTGGCTGACGGTGTCCTAGTTTGCCAAAGGGCTGTCAATGCAAAGTACCAGAAATGGGTTTGCTTTTATAATGGAAATTTTGTTTGGGGTAAAAGTTTACAATTCCTACAATTCTGAGGCCATGAAAATATCCAAATCTAAGAACTATCAGAGATGCCTTCTCACCAAAGTCAGCTACTGTTGATTCTGGTGTCCTGACATATGGCAGTACTCATCTCCTCAACCTTGAGTTGCTCTGTGGGCCCAGCCCCTCTGGGGCCTCTCAGAGACCTCTTTCAGTGTCTGTGTGCTCTGCTGGTTCCAGATTCCAGGATCTCTCTCATCCTCTTGGGGCTTCTGTTTTCCTGCAGTTCTCTCTCTCACATGGCAGGATCAAATATGGCAGCTTCCTTTCTCTAGGTGTCTCTGTTTATATCAGACCTAGCAAAAGGGTGGAGATTCAAGCTAGTTCACCTCTCCCTGAAGTATAGTACTCCAGCAAAAGTCCTAACTCAATCTTATCAAGTAATCTAATCAAAGACCCTTCACCTGAATTTAATGTAATCAAAGGGTACCACACCCACAGGAATAGATTAAGAACATAATCTTTTACTGGCAGTCATAAAATAACCTCAATCTGTTACATACGGTAAATAGCAAAAAGAGCCAAAATCCTTCTCTACTCTCTATATCTATGTTCTTTAGGCTGTGGCTTTACAACTCATCAAATCAAGAGACAGAGTCCATTTTCCCTCCTCTTCAATCTTGGCTGGCCCTGTGACCAATAGAATGCAGCAGAAATGATGGTTGGCCAGTTTCAAGCCTAGGCCTCAAAGGCCTTGTTTGCTTCTGTTAACTCTCTTGGAACACTGACCAATCACCATGAGAACCAGCCCAGGCTCTTCTTCTGGAGGATGAGTGACTACATGGAACCTAGGTGAGCAGCGCCCCAGCTGAGGCCATTCTAGACCAGCCAAGCCCAGTTGATCTGTCAGCTGACTGTAGACTTGGCTTAGCCCCACCCATATTAATGACTAGCATGATCATGAGCAAAGTGAAAAAAAAATAATAATAAAGTAATTTTTAAGCCACTAAGTTTTGTGATTTTCTTTTTCTCACTGCAAAACTAATTGGTGCAGAAATAATTGCTTCCTAGAATTGAGGTACTGCCATAACAAAAATCTAAAATAAGTGTCACTAGCAGTGAGCAGAGACTAGAAAAATGACCAAAAAATAAAACTCTTAGCAAATGTTGGGGAAAAAACTAAAGCAAATTCTTACTGGAGACTAGAAAATAGTGATCTGTGGTTTTTAGAATAAAATAATTGGCAAAACTGCCCCTGTAGGAACTTGAAAGATGACAAATATACTGAATGACCTTTTGATTTTTGCTAAAGAGATTTCTGCAGAATGTTGAAATGTCAGTTGGTTGGTCCTAGCTGTCTATAGGTTCAGGAAGAAAGAGATGAGCCAAATAAAGAACTGGCAAGTTTGCAAGAAGAATTTTGAGGGAATACAAAGTGGACATAATGTTCTAACTTGGAAGTTAAAATTGTTTCCCATGTTCAGTCTTTGCATTCAGCAAAACTCCTCCGAGTAAAATAAGGCCTGAGGACAAAAAATAAATAAAAAGTTCAAAGCAAGGATGTGGCTCCATGGCCCCCTGATATGAAGTCTGAAAGAATTAATATGTTGTCCAGTAGCTAAACAAAACAGCTTCTCAGAACCTTAACAGCATGGTTTCATGGAAGTCCAATCCCAAAGCAACAGCACCTCAGTCTAGAGAAAGAGGCTTATCTTGAAAATAATCATGGGTATGGCCTTTGACAAGTAGAGTGGGCACAAATCAAACTTTTAGGAAATCCACCATAATTTTGAAGAAATTATATATGTAAAAGTGCCATCAGCTTGGACTAAAAGAGAATGATCTTGCTCAAATTGCAAAAAGGCCTGTGGGTTCCCAATTTTCTTTGATCAGTAACCAGTATGAGAAAGTTTATCAAGGGGCTAATAAAGGCAATAGAAAAGAAAAGATGTTTTAGAGGGAAGAGTCAAGAGCCCAGAGGATAGAGCCAAGAACGATGAAGAACAACAAGGGAATCACTCCCAAGGAGCACAACCTTGCCCTAATCAAAGAATATTTACTAATCTCAGGTAAAGGAGCCTAACATTTGTTCACCTGGATTTTGAAATTGCTATGGTCCAGTGGCTGCTATGTACCTCCCATTTTTTCTTTTAGAATGGCAGTATCTATTGAAGTTATCCTATCCATGTCTCAACATTGTATATGGGATATTTGTGAGACAAATTTTCCTTTTTATTTCATGAGTCTCTGAGCCAAGAAAAATCACATCAGTTGCTCTTCATCTGAATGTCATAGATAGTGAAATTCTAGAATTCAAGCCTCATGCCATACTTCCATAAGACATTTAGGGATCCTGGGATGAGGAAGAGTATATTTTGCATGGGCAGGAATGCGAAAATTCTGACCAAAAGGCAGACTGTGGTAGATGGCAAAACTGGTCATAACACTTTATTCCTTCTTGTATCTCTATACTTTATAATATTACTTTATAGCTTTTATCATTAACAGATGGATTCTATTTCCTACTTCTTGATGGACTTGTGACTTGCTTTAGTCCACAGAATGAAGTAGAAGTGATGATGAATCAGTTTCAAGCCTAGGTGTTAAGCAAGCTTAGTTTCCCACTTGTTCTCTTAGAACCTGGCCAGTCACCAGATAAACAAACCCAAGCTCTCTTCTAGAGAATGAGTGATCATATGGGAATGATGATTAGTCATTACAGGTGAAGCTATCCTACACTAGGTAGCTCTAGCTGACCAGGCAGCTGACTGCAGACATATGTGAATCCAGATGAGTCCAGAAAAACCACTTAGCTGAGCCTAGCCAAGCCCTAATTTCTGACCCATAGAATCATGATCTAAATCAGGGTTTCTTAAGAAGGGGTCCGTGAGCTTGAATTGAAATTCAGAAAACATTATTCTTGTGGGGAGGTGTTGGTACAGGTGTGATATATTTATTATATAATATACAGTATAGTGTGGACTTAGTAAAGGGTCCATGGTTTTCACCTGACTGGCAGAGGGGTCCAAGGAACAAAAAAGGTTAAGAACCCCTGATCTAAATAAATGACTGTTTTAAGCTAAAAAAAAAAAAATTAATTGCCCTCCTCCCCCAAGGCTTCCTCATGTTTCCTTTTTGTTTTTCTCCTCATTGTCTTCTTGTTGTTTTTGATCGTTATCTGCTCATTGTCTGCTTGTTGTCTGTTTTTTTCTTCTTTTAGGAGGCACCGGGAACCAAACCTGAAACCTCCCATGTGGGAGACGGGTACTCAACTGCTTGAGACACATCCGCTCGGAGCTCATTTGTTTTTGCTGTTTGCTCATTGAGTTGCTCATTGTCTGCTCATTGTTTTTGCTCAATGTCTGCTCATTGTTTGTTTGTCTTCTTTAGGAGGGACTGGAAACTGAACGCAGGACCTCTCATGTGGGAGGTGGGTGCCCAACTGCCTGAGCCACATCCACTTCCAAACCATATGGTTTTGAGGTGGTTTGAGACACAATGAGAGTTAGCTTTGGACATATTGCTTTACTTTTTCAGCTTCTCTTGTTGACCCTGGAAATGGAGAGAAAATGAGTACCTACCTTTTAAACACTCAACTATTATTATAAGTGCTTCTTAGGAAGAAGATCTGGGTCTTCATCATTATTATAGTAATAAAACTTTATTCTTTATTGAACATCTTTTATTAGGTCACTTTTATTAGGTCACTTTTATAAAAGCATTTTATAAATATATTATCTTTAATCCTCATAGTAAAATACTAATTATTATGACTTCAGTATTACATAAAAGGAAAACAGTAATGAAGATATTCAGTGATTAGACCAAGGATTACAAACCAGGAACTGGCCAAGTCAGGGTTTGAACGTTATAAACCTTTTCATTATGTCATGACCTCTGGGGTAAATTGAATAATGGTCCCAATTTTTCGCTCCCTTGTTCCTCATTTCTTCACCATGCCCTCATGGTAAGTGATGTACACTTTGGCATTGGCCATAGGACTTGCTTTGCCCAATGGGATGTTAGCAGGTGCAACATGAGCAGAGACTTGAAATATGATTACGCATTTATGCTTGTCTTTTTGTGCTTCTGTCATAGCCATTAAAAGAACAGACCCCGGGCAACCATTGTCTCTTCTCTCTCATTCTCTAAATGAGACACTTGCAGCAGATCTGCCCTGATCCACAAGAGTAGGACCATTACAATCAATTCATAGGTCCATAAGTGAGATATACATTTAGTGTTATTTGCTACTGAGATGTTGTGATTTTGTGATGCATAGCAAAATCTAACTCATTCAGCTTTCTAGAATCTTCCTGACATTGAATGATGTAACAATAATGAAACATTTCATAGTATGAAATGTACAACAACCTGGTGGAGGTAGGCAGTGGATAAGTGAATTTCATCCAGAGTGGGGGAAGGAAGAGCCCATTCATATGTATGATAAAATTACAGTCTCCAATTTATTTTGCTTGGGAAATCTATGAAGAGAGCTTTTGCATGAAGTTTATATCCCTAGTTTTGAGTGATAAAATGTTTGTGCAGTAAAGAGTTGGCTCAGCAAGTCTGGGATGTTCAGACCCTGCACATTCCAAAGAAAAGTTTTGGCCATTGACTGGTCCCTGGGTGATAACCTTTAAGCCCTTGGGAAAATCCTGCTTCATGAGGATATACTTATTTACCTTGGACCTCTGGCCACATCAGATACTTTAATCCTAATAATGTAATTTATGGTGGGGTCTTGGGACCAAGTGTTATCAGTGACCTCTGGAGGGGCTGGAGACTGAGTAAAGTCAACCATGTGGCACTCCATGTCTACATGACTGACCCCCAATAAAACCCTGGACACCAAGGCTCATATGAGCTTCCCTGGTTGACAACACTTCATACATGTCCTATCTCATGGCGGAAAGTATTGGATACTGTACATGGGACTCCACTGGGAGAAGACAACTGGAAACTTTTGTGCCTGATCTCTCCTGGAATATTCCCTGTGCAACGTTTACCGTTTCTGATTTTAATATAAATCCTTTCTTTGTAACGAACCATAATCACGAGTATCCTGACAGCTTTTCTGAGCTCTGTGAATTGATCTAATGAATCATTGAACAGTGATAATTTTTTAAAACACAGATACCTGTCAGGCAAAAAAAAAAAAAAAAAATAGCGAATGCATAGTGTTGTCTTTAGTATGGTTACTATATCCCCAGTGAAGAAGGGCAGCAACACCTCGGGGAAATGCTGCTAGGTATCCAAAACTGCCCTTTCTCAAATAATAATAATAATATCAGTTCTGAGGACATTTTTCTACTGGAATCAATCAAAACTGTCCTGGTATTGGACAACTTCTGACATGATCTTAGAGAATGTCCAAGTGCCTGGTGTAGAATCTGAGCAATCTAAGCTGAATGAAACTATTGCCTTCTTTACAAAAATAGGAGCAATAATTGAATAGTATTTGGATTATAATGCATTTGATCATTCCTTACCATAAAAAAAACTTTATTTCAATTTCAAAAAACAAAACAACAGACAAAAGGCTGGTCAACAAATTATAGAAACATCGCTTCCAGTCACACCTATCTTTTTTAATCCTAAAAACAAACTAGATTTTTTCCCCAGTGTTCCAAAAGATGAATAAATGAGAACAGATTGGTTAAATGGCAGGCCTAAGGTCTCCTTGTTGATGAAGAAAATTAAAAAAAAAAAAAAAAAAATCTTGATCATCCCTTATCTTATTTGACAGCTAGGGCAATTCAATGAAGACAAAACTGAGTCATAGTGTCTCATTTAAATATTGGGAGCTAGGGAGAGCAGTTAACTTTTTGGAAGAAGTCCAAAGGCTTTGCATCAAAAGTTTCACATCTGAGGGCTTACAAGTTGGAAATGGAAGAACATGAACTCAAAGTTAAATATTCTTCTAGAAGGTAGCGAACTTAATAGCAAGGTACCCAACATTCGGATGGCATACACAATTTCCAGTCTAGACATATACAGAGCAAAACTATTAAAATGTTTGGAAAGATGATACATGATAGAAATGACATGTGGCCGTGAAAGCTTAAACTATTCACTATCTGGTCTTTTACAGAAAAAGTGTTCCAACCCCTGTTTCAGAGGTTAGAATACTGCTTATCCAAGGAGGATATGGGTAATGAATAGAATGTAGTAGCATGAAGAGGCTTCAAGCATTGTGATAATGTTTTGCTTCCTAATTTGAGTGTTAGATACACTAGGGTGTCCAGTAAAAAAAATCCATCTACCTGTAAACTCATGGCATGTGTGCTTTTATATATGTTTATTACAGTTCACCAAAAGTTCATGTGTACATATGTGCATAAATATTTGAATGTGTATATATATATTCATGCCTGTATACATAAGTATAAACATTAACCATCTCCACCTACTTTAGTCTAAGTCACCTGCAACGCTCACTTGGATAATTGCAATAGCTTCCTATCTTGTCCCCAGAATTGATTCTCCACAGCAGACAGATTAGTGAATCTGTTCAGAAATCTCCTATGGCTTCCTGTCTCTCTCCAAGTAAATTCTAAAGAGCTTGCTATGACCTACAAGGCTCTACATACTCTAGCTCCTCTCTCCTTCCTTGACCTTATCTCTTGTTACTCTTCCCCTTGCTCATTTCGATCCAGCCTTAAGTCTTCCTTGCTGACCCTCATATCACAACACAGCATATTTCCACATCAGGACCTTTGTACCTACCACTCTTTCCACCTGGAAAGCTCTCTCCCTAGATATTTTTGTGACTCACCCTCTCACTTTATTTTGGTCTCTATTCAAATGTCACCTTAGCAAATGCTTTCCGTACACAGTCCCACTCTTTCCCTTCAGCCTGCTTTATTTTCCTCAATAGAACTTATAGCCAAACATAAAATATACATTATATTTGAAGTTATCACCTGTCCACCTATTAGGATACAGGCAGCATGATTTTAGTGACTGTCAGTTTTGGTCACTGCCTACTTTAATATCTAGAAGAGAGCATGGAACATTATAGGTGATCCATAAATATTTTGTGACATGAAGAATGAATTCGGATGAGGATCCCTATAGGCAACAAGAAAATCTGAAAGCCTCCTCAAACTTTTTTTAATGTGTGAGGCTAGCCAGGTATCTTGGCTCTACAGAGCACAGATTCCTCCTACAGAGGTATATGGCTTTTCCAAACCAATATTTCTCATTCAAACTTTGCCTCTGCCAATTCCTATCTGGGTGGTCTGGGTAAGTCTCAGTTTCCTAGGCTATAAATTGGAAATAATTATAGAAGCTATTTCATGGTGTGATTGTAAGAATCATATGAGAAAATCACATAAATCATTCAGTTCAAACTTGGCACAAGTAAACACTCAATATATATTAACGGTTGTATTATTACCATTATTAATATTACTCTAGAACTCATAGAGAATTTGTATATTCCTCTATACATAGCATCCGAGAAGGACTGTGGAAATTATTCCTCTAGGGCTGGACACCTGGAAAACCTTATTGATAAGTAGATTAAAAATGGAAGATAATGAGGTAGAAAACTACTGGTTTACATGTTCATATTCTAGGTTGGAGCAGTAACTAGGTTAAATCAAACTGAGTTGGGGGTACAGGGCTGGATTTAAAGGAGATGGAGGGCAATAAATAGCAAAAATCAAAGGAGATTTGAGCAGTGGAATTAAATAGAGAACAAGTAGAATCTGCCAGGTAAGATAGACTTCAAATAACAAGAGAAGGAAGGAATTAATAGCAGGGTGGTCAGAATGTGTTATCAAGTACCAGGTGGGACCAGAATGGGATGAAGGTAAGAAGCCAAATTGGCTAGGCACAGAAGTTAAACCAGTCCCATTGGAGACTAATTGAATCAACATTTTATGGATTGCTGCTGACTTATAAAGACTCAGTACTTCTTAATCAATTATGGGCAATAGGAAACATTGAAAAAAAGAAATAAAAAAGAGGAAAGAGAGGGGCTTTCCCGCACTTGTGATCAAATCCTCTATAACGTATCTTACCGCTACCCTTTTTCTGAGCAAATTTATTGACAATTTTCTGTCCAGAAATTGGGTTGATGAAAAATTCCATTATGTCTAGAGATGGGCATACAGCATATTTGGAAATTATGAATCCAGTAATAATTTAATTTAAAACAATTAGGGAGGCACAAAGTGAACACATCAACAAACAGCCAGCTTTCTGAAACAATGCTATATTTGCCTACACATTGCAAAATTTCTACCTTCCTTGAACTCGCCAGATTTCAGGATAAAGTTAGTGTTTGGAGAACAGTAAAGGAATAATTTTTATTTTTCATAAACCCAAAAGAAAAATAGTGACAATAAAATTAAAATATTGTGAATTCATAGTATGTGAGATGTCCAATGAAGTTTATTTCAAAATAAAAATCATGAGATGAGTTTATGTTTCCTCCTGCCATGTAATATATCCCATTTGTATAATAAAAATGCACCTTCTTAAATACAAAGATTTTCATGTGAAGAGAGATTATTTCAGCGCCATAAATGCTGAATTTCCCAGTTGTCATTTAGTTACTGAATAGCTTTAAATAAAAAGGGGCTGATTATCTAATATGAAACTCACTTTCTTCTCAAAGTAATTTTCTAACCTATTAATTTTATATCACAAGTCATGCAGAACATGGTTCATATAATACGTATCTTTTCCCAGTGTAGTTTATAAAAATGCAAACTAATATGAGATTCTTCAAATCTTGATGAATTTGTTACTTATTTGAAAGCTGGAATGTATTCATCATAAATACAGACTATGTGCTGCACAAACTCCTTTCAAGTCTAGTTGATTTGGCTGAAAAAATATATCTTGCCATGTTCTCTTTGGAAATAAAATGTGAATTGAAGCTAGTGAATGCCTCCACAAAAATGTGATGATCTGTCCAAACAGATAAAATCAAAAACTATTTTTTCAGTTTTCCAAATGTGTTACTGACTAGCACATGTGACACTGCATAGGCAGAGCAGTCTGGCCTCACCCATGGTTTTTTTTGGGGGGGTGGGGGTGGAGGGCGGGGTTCATATTCTGGACATGGAGTGAATTTGGCATTATCCCATAAATCATTTGAGAGTATAACACTCTTCACACCTCATCTCTCTTACAAATGCACACACACACACTCACACCTGTGCATACACTGAGCTAATTACATTAAGGAATATCTCTGGGGAAAGGTCCATTTTATACAAAGCTAAAGATTAAAACCGCCCTGTCAATAGCAAAATAGCTCAGCAGCTTTCAGTTTATCTGGATTTATTACCACTGGTTGCTATCACAAAACCTTTTGCACAAATAACCATTTCCAGGACACAAAACAGCAGATTCATCAACCTAAACATCTTCAGTTCCAAAGTACTTTTGAATAGATCTTTCAAGAAAATCTCTGCTACGGTCAAGGCTTGATAATCCTAACAGTCAAGGTTAGTGAGCAAAAGCATTGAAGTTCTTGACTTTTTTTTTTTATCAGAAGTACACATTCTTAGCACACAAATACATTATGAAGCAAACCAGAAAACTGTTCCACATGAGTTTGCCTTGATTATTTAAAATGCTACATTAAAGTATATTTTAGCAAAGAATGGAACACTGTGATTATCTGAGCCATTCCTCTGAGTTTGTACATTCTTAACTGAAGCTAAATCCCTTTAGCAATAATTCATTGGACCTGTTTTGTATGAAGATTAAGAATTTGTTTCAAATGTATATAACACAATAGTTATTTACTGGACCCTTAAGGCTCATTCATGTTATAAGACATTATTTTATTTAAAGGCATCATTCAAATATGATCCCTAGTTGTCTAATTGTTTTCCTGAATATTTTGCCTTAAGCATTCACATGAACAAGAAAGAAGAAAATCTGTTAATGAGCCTATCTGAATTAGATAAGGCTATAGGGAAATTCAAGAGGTATTTATTAGTTAAATCAGCAATCAACAGAGTAGTTATTAAGCCTGTTTATTAAAAAAGAACATTGTCATTAAATTTCAGATAATGCTTTAGTTCTTAACATAGTTCCATACCAATTGTTAAACAAATGAGTTTCATTTATGCCTGACTTAACACAGAATTATGTTGTCTATATGTTTAATGTGTGTGTGTTGCTTTTTAGGGTAAACCTGACATGATATCTTAAAAGGTTTGGACAGTTATGAAGATGATAAATTTCTATGAAAACATGATGCTGTATTTTCATTAGTCATTATATACTCACTAGATTACATGGAATCTAGTGAGATTACTGTTATACCCCAGCTGTGTGTAATTAATGGAAGGAGGACTTGATCTATGCTTCCTGTTGCAGGTACTAACCAACCAGGGATTGTCTAGCATCCCAGCCCATTTGTAAATGTATCATAACCTGTTCTGGAACATTAAGAATACCTATGAGCAGAAACAGTGTTCCTTAACGCTGCCTCTCACTTCTTACCTGTTATCTACAGTTTCATTTTGTCAAATTCAAAACATATTAGTCATTCTTGCCAATTTATCTTTCATGATCCACTCTGTTATGAATGAAACCTAGAGAATTTTACCTAAAAAAGTGTCACAAATTGCCCATAAATCCAAATCTTCACTCTGGACTTGAAGAGAGAGGGGGTGCTTTGTTAAACATGATCCCAAAAATAAAGATGATGCTTAAATTGGGGGAAATGAGCCTAGATTCTAGGAAAATAAAACACAAGTAGAAAGGAGGGAGGTAAATGAAAGACTGTGATTTTGCTAGTTCTTAATAACCCCAAGGTTGTTGATTAGACAAACAATTTTATTTTGGGGGGCTGGGGGAATAGTTGTCAAAATTCTAAATCTAATTCACGTTAACATATGATGAGTTCCCTTTTCCTCCATGTGTAATCCAGAGTCAGTTTGGTGATAATTATCTGAAGTTTTCACTTTACAAATGAAATGATATCTCACTGAAAAACCTTAGAGTAAGTTTCTTTAAAAATAATAATAGAATTAATTCATAACTGGGGAAAGAAAGTCATTAAGTAAAAAGGGGAAAAAAATAAATGCTTCAGCATCCTATTTTGTTAAAGATGAATTCAGAAAACTTTCTGAAGGTAATAAATATATCTTTACATAAAACGGTATAGAAAAGAAACTAAATTAATGATAAAAATGGACTAACATTAATGAATATTTTTCTCTTAAATTCCCATCAAGATGTATTCTTATTTTGAAGTGCTACCAAAATAATTCAAGATAGGGCTGCTTTCAAATATTCTATATATGATTTTAAGGACATAAAGCCATTTATTACAATATGCAAAGTGAATATTCTAACAGTCAGATGAGATATACACAAAATTTATAAAATGCTTCAGTAATACCAAAATCAAAACAAATGGAACTGCTTAAACATATCAGATTTTCAATACATCATAACCCCAGAACTCATTATCATTTTTCTCTCTGGGCAGGGAGCTGATTCATAACCCATGCTTTTCACAAACACAAGTTCTTCTTTATCCCTAAATAAGCAAATCCTCAAGAGAGCAACAGACAGCAGGAGAAGACAATTTATTTAGAGAACTATTATATGAGGAAGAAAACAAGTTGCCATTTCCAATTTGAAATGTAATTAGGGAGACAATAGCCTCCTGACTGATGCCTTGTGTTCCCTTTGGATATTTATGTAGGACAGTAATTGGAGTGTATTTTTCTGTTATACTTCTCATTGTCTAAAAAAAGTGTTCCTAATGCTTCATGACTTTCTAGTTAGATTTAGAAGAAAACATCTTGCAACTACTCCCCAGTGCCATGGTCTCAAGTCACCGCCTTCTGGGCAGTATCAGTGGCTGAACCTTTTTTTCATTTTTAAATTCTGCCAAAGCTGAGTTTATAGTACCGTTAAAAGGAAAGGATCGCAACATGGAATTGGGTGATTCCAGCTGCTTAATGGAGAATATTGGGAGAGTTAGCCACTTTTTTTTATTTAACAATTGACATAATATATATCCCAAATTCAATGGAAATAAATATAAGTATAGAAATATACCAAAGCCTTTGGTCAGTTACCAAATGAAAGAGCTACATGAAAAAGCCTCTGGGGATCATTCGCATTGACATTTAGCTTACAATAAAAGGACCTAAAAATTGACCTGTTACAGAAAAATAAAACTTCCCTGGATTTCCCAGGGCTCCTGTTAAAGCCCTAGCCTCCCGAGAGTCTTCACATCCCCTGAGAATTCTGTCAGTGACCGTTTGTCTAGTTAACTGCTATGATCTGAAAGGATAATAAAACTGTTCACATCTCACCAAGAGGAACAAATAGTTATAACTCAGACTAGGTCCCAGGTTAAGCCCCAAGGTGCTGGGGAGACTGGAGCTTGATCTTCCTAGGTATTTACGTGTCAGGAGGAATGAAAACCCAGAACTGGAGACAATGCAGGACTATTTGGCTCCTGGAAATATTTTCTTTACCTACCAAAGGGTTGGAGTTGGGATTCAGTCCCATTACATTTTCAAGGAGACCCTTTCAGGGTTATGAAGAGAAAAATATTTTTTCCTCATTCCTCGCCTAAGGACTGTGTCATGATTCATGTAGGATTCCCATTGGCTCTCATCACATTGTCCCAGGGATAAGCACTGGGGCAAGGGGAGCTGACATACTTTTTTAACGTGAGGGAATTACTAAGTAATCTCTTTCATCCAGAACACCTCATGAGCACAATCAGGATAACATTAATAAAGATGGCTATTAAAAACTCAACATAAATATTGAGTAAAAACTGTGCCTGAATTGAGCTGGAATGATTGGTTCTACCAGAAAGGGTGTAGAAAGAACAGTAAGGCTTCCAAGCTACCACTTAAATGATGTATCAGCAGAAAAATTGGCAGTAGAGGTCATCCTGGAAAGTGATTTTTGTATGGAGAAAATAGCATGTGCAAAAGCCCAGAAGTGTGGTCACCATAGCTCAGCAAATTGAGAGACTTCAAATATGTGGTACACTTTGAGTGGATTTATGCTTTATTAATATGTATCAATAAAATTGATTTGTTAAATAAAACTGCACCTGACACATTAATCTTCTCAACAAATATATTTATTCCCACTTTTTTATATGTTGAAACTGAAATTCAAAAGTTAAGTATTTGAACCAAGTCACATAGCTACAAAGTAGTAGAGCTGAGAATTGATCCATTGTGTTTGTCTCCATGGTTTTTATCTCATTACAATATACTTCCTCCAAGCAAATCAGTACCTTAACCTTAGTTACACACCCTCGTCTTGAAGAATCAAGAATACTTTGATGAGAATATTCTTGCTGTCCTAATTTTGTGATAATCAGGGTAGGCTAAACATTCGCTATATTAGAAACCATGCATCTCTCCCCAAACCTAGTTTTTCTCCCTAGGCCTGGTTTTTAGAATGCTGGTGATAAACTAAGCCTGATTTATTATATGACCATCCTGTATGGGAAATGACTGTAATGCTACGTATCTTTAGTCAACCTTAAGAGATATATCAGGGTGGTGGATGTGGCTCAAATAGTTGGGTGTCCTTCTCCCTTATGGAAGGACCTGGGTTTGATCCCTGGGACCTCCCGATAAAAATTTTAAAAAAGGAAAATATAGAAAGCGTGCAGGCCGCCAGGCCCCATGCACGGGTGTGCCGTCAGGCCCTGCTGAGCCACGCAGCAAGATGATGACATAACAGGAGAGTGACACAAGGGAGAGCCAAGATGAGACATGCTGATAAACCAGGAACTAAGGTGGTGCGGCTGGTAGGATGCCTCTCTCCCACATTGGAGATTCCGGGGATCGAATCTTGGTGAAGACAAGAGGAGAAGGATGAGAAGAGAGGGCAGGAAACAGACACAGGGAATTGCCCAGTGAACAGACACAAAAACAACAAAAACGGGGAGGGGTAATGGATAAAAATAAATCAATCTTTTAAAGAAATGCATAGGGGAGTAAGATAAGGACTATAGTTAGTAGTAATATGTTGACAATGCTCTTTCATAATTTGTTAACAAATGCTTTACAATGCAAAGTATTTGTGGTAGGGTGATATATGGGAGCCCTGTATGATGTTATGCATGTTTGTTTTGTAAGTTCACAATGTTTACTGAACACTTATTGTTTATGTATGTTCATGTATGAATGATATACTTCAATAAATTGTTTTTAAAAGAGAAAAAAAAAAGAATACTTTGAATTCTCTACCATGGTATCAATTTTTCAATTTAACAACTGAATAAGACACCCAATTCCCTCAATTGAATAGATTTCATAAGAGGGAGAAACAGGACTTGTACTTCTCAAGTCCCCGAGCATCTGGAACAGTGTTAGGATATGCCTGCCAATTGACTGGTTCAGACTCATCCTTGTGGGCCTCAGGACCGAAATTTGCCAACCAGCAGCACTTCCAACTATTATGTAGACAATCATCACCATGGTGATTTGCTAGCACTTTATGACCCATAATCTGGAATGTGATGAAACTTTATAGAAAGCATTTATGCTAGGTAGTAAACCTTGTTATAATCAGAAGTATGTTAATTCAGTTTTATATCCTTCTCTTTTCTAATCTGCATTAGATGTAAAGATTATTTTCTAAGAGGTTTTTCAATTTTTTGACAAATTTTGGACTTAAAACTTTTTTAAAATATGTTTTTTAAAAAAATAAATATTTATTTTCACATTTAATATTGGGTGTATCTTTCAAAATGGGATATTTCATGCTGCAAAAACAAATGACCCCCAAATATCAGTTAACACAATAAATTTTAGTTTTTCTCACATTATATAACCATCAGAGATTAGGCAGGGACTCCATTACTCATCATTCTTATCCCAGTACTCAAGCCTGATGGCGAAGCAGGTATTCATAAGGATGGCAGCAGAGAGAAAGAGAGAACTTGTGGAAAATCTTGCAATAGCTCTTAGGGCTTCGACAGAGATGTTGCATACATTATATCTGCTCACATTTCATTGTCCAAAACAAACCACATGGCCCTACTTACTTGTAAGAATAGGAGAAATGCAATCCCAAATGTGCACTGTAGGTGGACCAGAAATATGTGATTAAAAGCTCTAATGACCAAAATAGTTTGCTTTTTTTTGGTTACAAAATATTTGGTTCACTCTCTTTCCTGCAAGCAGATGCATTCATCCTACCCAAAGGAAACAACCCATGTGATCATAACATCAAGCTCAAAGTTCAAGATCTCGGGATAATTCCTAATGATCTCTTAAGCAGATCCAAATACAGTTCCTCTTCATCTGGGGGGTCTACGAAGTAAAAAGACAAGTCTTCTACCCTACTTTCTAACATAAGGTGGGTTCATAATTTTAGTGCTGTAAATCAATCTTTAATTTGCAGGAAGAATTTGGGCTAGGAAGGGAATGAACATCACCTAGAATTGAATATGGTAACATTCAGGACTTTGTGTCATCTCTTATTCTAGAGTTGCTGGGAAGTATGTTTTCAGTCACCTAAGAGGGTTGTGTGTGTGTGAGAGAGAGAGATATGTTAAAACCATGGTGCCTATTTTATTATTGGCCAGAAGGTTAAATATGGGTAAAAGGCTGTCAAGCATAACTGAGATGAGATATGGGTGAACTGTACTAGATGAACTGTTGTCCTATTACTACCACTGCCAATACCTTCTGCATTGCAGAAGAGAAGACTAGAACTAGATTCCAGCTAATCCACTTTCCTATATTTCCTGGTTAGATTCTGCCACTGACAGCTACTTACATGAGATTTGGAAAGTGAAAGAGAAGATGACATTATTCTTTGAAGGTAGATGTAGCCAGACACATGAGAAGATGACAGATGTGAAGTTTGCAGCAACTTCAGGGTAAACTTATGCAAAGCACCCACTTAGGTTCTATAGGCAGCTGAGTTAACAGAGAAGGCTTCTTGGGAATCCCTCATATCTGAGTGGCTGGCTAAGACAGTCACCTGGAGCTTCCTGGGGGTACTTAATATCTGCAGCCACTTCAAGGCAAGCTCTTGAGAACCACCACACCATGCTGACAGTTAAGAGACTTAGTGACTAATTCAACTTCCTACCTTCCACTATTCATGCTTCCCACAATTGTGGAGGTCTCTAGTTCTCTGTATTTTCATAGTCATATAGGATGACTTCTGTTTTCCTAAACACACAATGACTGATATCCTGAGTGATAATGAATATCACAGGGAAGTTACATCACCTATTCTACAGGATATAAATTGTTGCTTTTCAAGAAATGTTTAAATAGTTTTAGGTTTGAATATTTCTAAGAAGACTTGCAAATATTATGCTAAAGAAAATACAAATATCTATTTTTGTTTATATGGTTATTAACTTTTCAAATTTCAGTTATGAATAGTATTACATTGATAGGGAAAATACATTTTTAGAGAAAAGTATCTAGGTTGAATCGCTAAGGAAGAGTATCAACCTACAAGAAAGATATAAGTAATATAGATTTTTATTGCTTTTAATTCATTTGAAATTTAGGCAGAATAACATGTGCTTTGAATAATAACTACTTGAATGCTAATTATTTTTAGTTTTAAACCAAAATAAATAAAATCTGTAAGGAATGTCACAAAATTCTACTTATAAGCATAAAGAACCATACATGAGGGGCACATAGAATTTCAAATTACCCAGCCATCTTTCAAAAATGACATGTCTGAAAACCTAACAAGTAGCTTCCACCCCTAACAGACTATTACATCCCTCTTTGGCTTCGTATTTGTCTCTGTCAGGCTGATCCATGGGTTTAGTCCCCAAGTCATCAAAATGAGACTTGGCATTGATTACTGAAATTTATGATACTTTGAAAGATTGTACCTGATTAATAGCACAGCCACACTTTATGTACTTTCATAGACATACTCATTCACAGTCAGTGCTAGCAACATGTTGAAATTGTGGGAAGAATTTCAGATAACTTGGAGACTGGCACAAATCTTGGGGTCTCTATCCCTTTATGATTAAATAGACTGCACAGTCCTCCAGGGAGTGCCAATGGTCTGGAGCACATACTGGTTTGGAGCACATATTGCTCAAGAAGCGGCTGCTCTGTGGCATTATATTAGCCTGGAAGTCAACTTTTGAAATTTTTAAAATATCATATTTATTGAATATGATTTAATATCATAGAGAGCTAAACATTTTTAAAACTCTGGCAATATTTTTATAGGCTAAGTCTTATTTATCAGTCCCATATTTTGACCCTTCGCTTCTGGCTTGGTAGCTATTTTTAGCATCATTGAGCCTCAGTTTCCTCATATGCAAAATAGGAATATAACAGTACACCTTCTCTAGAGTTCTTGTGAAGATTAAAGAAGATAGTCACATAAACTAATGCAGCGCCGGGCATCCAGGAGCTACCAATAATGTTACCTATTAAATTCTCCAGTCAAATAGTACCCTATACTATAAAGCCAAATGAAGATTAAATAGAAGAGTGAGAGTAGTCATCACAGACCACAAATCTATGTTCTAAGTTTCCCTATTTTGATGCTAGAATTTTTTTTAGTTTCAGGATTTCGAATCCATATTACTTACATGGTGTGCTTATTGCAAGAGTAAATCAGGAGTTAAATGATCACATGAATAACTCCCCTAGGTGGTCTCTACCCCTCCCCGCCACAATCCAACCTGGGACTCCATTTTGCTTAGTCTGTAACATCTAAGGAGATCTAAGGGTGGTATGGCCCTAGGCAAATGAAGACAAAAACAACATATCTAGTGGAGAACAAAGTAAAAATCAATTAAATGAATATGAACAAAATTCTTGCATGTGATGTCCACATTCCTTTAGATTCCTTTGTATTTGATCAATACTGGTTCCCTCGTTTGTGTGTGTCTAGCTAAGGTTTTCCCATCTTAAATCATTGCTACCCACAGCAGTGTATAGACCTCCCAGGTCCCTCACGCTGGGAGATTTGGACTCTGTGCTCACTTGCCTCCTCTGCTTCATTCCACAGACGATGAGCTCATCCTCTACAGCTGTCAGGAGCTTTTGAAGTTCTCTCCATGTATCCGGTCATGCTATTAAATCATTTTTTCAGTGTTATTTCTCTTAAATAGACTATACTGTTTTACCTGAAAAACTGCCAAAAACACAGAGGAATGTCTTTGACTAATTCCAAAGTTCCCTAATTTTATCACACAGAAACAACTTCTTCTAGTCATTCTAAAGTTTACAAACTTAAAAATTGAGGTGGGAATTTGCACCTGCTACAGTATAACTTCCACACCTGGCACTTTTATTTTAAGGCCGTCTTTTCTTCTCTAAACCATAGCATTGTATTTTTCCACAAATAATTTGAGCCATGTCACCTGACTTCTCTTTGGTGATAGATAATAGGTGACCTGACCCTCTGGATACAACATCATATAGTAGAATGGAAACAGATGGTAAGTAAAGGTGGCATTTATGTGGACATTATGGCCAATTAAAGGCAAAACATTTATGAATCCTGCTTAACTTGAGCATCTTGGCAAAGGGCTACAAAATGCAAATAACTGGAAATTTCATATGATCTAAGAGGTTATCTAGACCTGAGTGCCAGGGCAGGTTAAATCCCACAGGCCTATATAAGTCTACTTGCCTTCTTCTAAAGCAGGGGTGCTTAACAAGGGGTCCGTGAGCTTGAATTGAAATTCAAAAAAACATCATTCTTGTGGGGATGTGTTAGTGCAGGTGTGATGTATTTATTAAATAATACACAGTATAGTGTAGACTTAGTATGGGGTCCATGGTTTTCACCTGACTGGCAAATGGGTCCGAGAACAAAAAAGGTGAAGAATCCCTGTTCTAAAGTGTATGTGTTTTAAATAGCTATTTTTCTTCAGCTCATATAAATAAAGGAAAAGGGTCACTTAAGAAATTTTGTTCTACCATTTTTCAAAGACTCTTTGAATCCCATTCCTGGACAGAGTCTTTCAAATTCAACATTGTTCAGTCTTAGGTTGTTAATACCTGGGACTTTTTCAAAAGGAGTCATCGTAGTAGACAGGAAATAGCAAAACAAAGCAAAAGAAAAATATAAATTTAGAGTCAGGACAGCCTTAGATTTTAATTCAGTCTATTAACTCTTCTGTTTATTATCTATGAGTTTCATTTTCCTCATCTTAAAAGTGAAAACAATGATCCTCATATTGCAGAGTTAGGGTTTTTATGACACAAGAAAAGAATGCTATGTTTCTTCTACCAGCCTTTCCTCGCTCCTCTCCCACCCTGCCCTTCTTCCCCCACTGCCTGTATGCTACTCTATCCTCTATCAATATTTAAGAATTTTAATACTTAAATCCCCAAATAGCTTTGAAGTAGGTATTTTTATCTCCATTTTAGATGAGGAAATGGGGTGTAGAGAGATGTTATCAGTCAGGGCCTTGTCAGGAAAACAAATGATGCCATTCTAGGTTTTTCAAACAGAGGGAATTTAAACCTTAGAATTGTTTACACAGATAATGTAAAAACAGAGCTAGCAGGGGTAGCTGAGAGAACCCAGAAATTAGCAAAACAGGAAACTTCCTATCTGACGCCCCACGGTTTGGAGGTCAACAGGAAGGAATCCCAGAACCAGGGCCTATGGGAGCTCCTGTGGGAGCTCTCTGTGGTAGCAATCAAGAGGGGACTGAAGTCACTAGAAAATTCAGCCAATGCTAAAGGAAATGCTGAAGTTGGACCAGGAGGGATGCAATACATACCCAGGGCCACATGGCTAATAAGTGGAGGTCCAGGATGGAAACCTAGATCCTTCTAATTCCTTACTTATAAAGTAAATAGATGCTATATGAGAAAGTGCTTGTATATCATAAAACCCAACAGATATTTAAGGTATTACATACTACCTTAGGATGAGCAGAAATTTTGGAACCCCCATTCAAATAAAACAAAGAATCTTTGACCCTAAAACTCACTTGATACTGTTTCCTTGAATAAGTTAATCTGTTCTAATGGCTTTGGAGACCGCCTTTACACTGATATTTTCTAAATTTCATCCCCCACCCTCTCTTCTGAACCTGACTTTAAGTCCAGCTGCCTGCAGGCCATATCCATTTGAATGTCCATATTATTTCCTATCCCTCTATCTCAGGGGCTCTTAACATTTTTGTTCCACGGACCCCTTTGCCAGTCAGGTGAAAGCCATGGACTCCTTACTAGGTCCACATCATACTGTTTGTTTGTTTTTTATTTCAATTCAAGCTCATAGACCCCTTCTTAAGAACCCCTGCTCTTTGTATATTTTATCTTGGTGAATGGCTCTTCCATTCACCCAGAAGAAATCCTAAGATCCATCTGAAACTTAATCTCACTCTCTACATTTGCTCAATCACCACTTCCTAACAATTTACCTCAAATATTTCTTGAATAGACTCCCCTTCCTCTCTTTTCCTTCAACTCATCATATCTTGTCAGGTTATTGCAAGGACTTACCTGCTAGTGTTTAGAGTGATCTATATAGAAGAAGAAAAAAAAAAAAAAAAAAAAAAAAAACAAAAAAAGTTTATAAAAATCCTCCACCAAGAATAAAAAAAAAAAAAAAAAAAAAAAACCACAAAAACTGTCTATAACCTTCCTCCACTAAGAATACAAAACAAAAATAAAAAACCTTTCCTATACTTCTAATCCCCTTTGGATAAAGTTCAAGGTGGAATGCATAGCATATAAGGATATCACTTGGTCTCTCACTACCTGTTTTTCCTACTGCATGCTCTATTTCTATTGAATCACACAACATACTGTCCCACATTTCTGTGTCTTTGCTTATGTTGACCTCTGTTAATCCCGACTGGAACGCCCTTCCCATCTTCCTTCATTTAGTATCTCCTGTTAATCCTCTGAGACTCAGCTCAATCATCATCTTCACAGAACACTTTATCTGAACCTCCAACTCCAACTATGTTCCTTCTCTGTCTCTTTCTGTCATCCCACAACCCCTCTTCTATGTTTTGTCAAGGCTCTTAATTAATCACATTGATTCTGGGAAGGAAACAATGCTATTAAGCCAGAGTACCATGCCAAAAGTAGGCCTTCAAAAATTGTTTGTTGAATGAAAGTGGGCCCAGTGTTTTTGTTTGTTTGTTTTGTTTTGCACACCATAGTTTTCATTATGACATCTTTTGCCACAATGAATTTGAACATGAACTTTCATTTCCAAACAGAAAGTCAGAAGACTAGAAGAAACATATAGAAAGACAGTAGTATGGGTAGATCTTTTTTCTTTTTAATCTTATTTTTATGGTTGAATTAAACTTTTGAAAAAAGTATATAAAGCCAAAGTATTTGGAGCAATGGATAATAAGGTAGGACTACTGAATTATGCTTCACATGCACCTCAGTTCCTAAACCATAATCCTAGGATAAAGTGTAAAGAGATTTATAGTGAAAGATAGTCAATCCAGTATGTATCAATTATTCAAATATTTCAGCTGGCAGTGAAACTAGCAAATGTATTCAACAAGTAGCCTTCATTCCCACAAAAAAGGAAGTGCATAATGGATGGAAAAATAAGAATTCTCTTTCAATAGTATACAGCTCAGTACAGGAATGCTTATATGTAGATAAATTTGTCAAAGTATTTGCTAAATCACTGACCAAACCACCAAAACTGTCATTGAACTTCTGCCATCTGTGAAGGATATGTCTGAGCTCCATTTCAGTTTCTGGGTTCCAGAGCCTGTGGACAAGCACAACTCATACCATATTTGTGCTTGAAAAGAACTGTTTCAAGAACTGATATACAAACAGAGAAGCTAGCATATTACCCTAAAATGCTACTGTATTTAAACAAAGAAAAAAGTCATCTGATTTCTTAAAAGTTCTAAGTGGCATACCATTGGGATTTCCATAAGGAAAATTTTAAAGCATTAGTATCTACAGGATTAAATAACCAAAAGTATTATATTTTCAGGGATCTGAAGTTTGACCAATATCTGCTTGCTCCTACAACTAATTTGTCACTATAAGATATTCTGTACCATTGTGGTAGTTTAATATCATTTAAGAATTCCAAAAAGAGATATAGATTATGTTTGATACCCTTTGATTGATTTAAGTTCAAAGGCTTTACATTTACTTCATTAAATCAAGATTAGGGCTTTGATTCGACCACATCATCAGGGTCAATGTGCAGGGTTGAATCCCCACTCCCTTGGTGAACTAAATAAACGCACACTCAATCAAGAACACAGGAGAAGATACACAGAGGAAGAGAGCTCCATAGATATGGAAGAGGAGAGAACTTGTCAGCTTTAATCTTGTGGCCCCAGGAAGATAGATGAGCCATTTGCCTGATAGTTTACAGCTGACCTTGTAAAGAGACCATAGGAGCTGAGCCCAAAAAGAAAGGAGCCGTCTAGCCTACAGTTTGAGATTGGGAGAAGCTGGACCCACAGAGCCTTAAGAAGAAAGAGGAAGGCTGAATCCTTGCAGACATCGACAACCATCTTTGATGAGAGAGTACCTCTTATGGTACCTTGAGTTGGACTCTTTAGGGCCTTGTAACTGTAAACTTCTACACCAAATAAATATCCTTTATAAAAGCCAACAAATGTCTAGTATTTTGCATCAGCATCCCTTTGGCTGACTAATACAACCATATACTTTGTAAATGATGAAACAACTGGATTTTGTATTGACAGTAAGTAGTCATTTAACTGAATTGTGAAAAGAGAACAAACTAAGGAAAGAAAATGGTCCCTTTTACTTATAAACATGTGATCATGAGCTATGTTATTTCTAATCATGTGCGTTATGACAGCAAAATCTCACTGAAGTAAATTCTTTCCATTGGAGTCATAGGTACAAGTTTCTTCACAATAATTTGTCTGGCTAAAATGCCATTATCTTGACATTTGGGATTTCTAAAACTAAATTTATATGCAGTTCACTTCTAGGCAGGCATTTAAGACTTAATTAATTGACAAAATTAAAAGAGAAATCCCTGGATTCAGAACAGTACAGAGAAGTTTAAAAAAAAAAAAAGATAATTGGGTTAGGCATAATACAGGGTAGGTGCCTAGAAAATAGTGAATAAGATAAAATTAACCCCTTCCTTGTCAGAGAAGTCAAGACCAAAATGCAAGGAAAACAAAGAAAATAATTGTTACAACACAAATCCGCAAGTTCATGACAAGTAGTAACTGTACAGTTACACAGTATTTGCAGGTCAAATCCAATTAGGGTTTAATTATTTTTAAGTGATGGGAAATAAGGACACTTTGAAAGTCAGGAGGGAGTTGGTTGGGATGATTTTATTTAGGTGAGACTACTTCCACAGTGCTTGTAAAATACTCATATGTTCTTAAGATTGTCATATGTTTGAAAGCTTCTTCTCTTCCTTTTGGCATGGCTAACTTGATTTTGGTGTAGTAAGATTTTAGTTCCACTGTCAGCCCCACTAGACAGACTGGGGCATGATACCATTGTCTTTCTAATTGCATTATCTGCAGTGTTACTGTCCAGTTTATGTGAATGTCTCTCCCCTATCCAGTGAATTCATGGGAAGCAGGAACCAATATGGTAACTTCAATAACTAACCCAGGAACTAGCATATTGTGGCCACTAAATACTTGTTTGCTAATTAGCCATATGAAACACTTTGTAGAAGTTTAGATTTATAAAGAATGTATCTTCCCACTTTGTCAAACTCTATTCTACAACAATCATTAGTTAGTGTGGTAGTTTGAGGCTGTTTTGGACCCCAGAAAATATCATATACTTAGAGCCATCCCTATGGGTGTAAGCCTATTATAGGTGAAACATTCCTTTTGATTAGATTATTTCAGTAGAGGATAACCCAGGGTAGGTCTAAATCCTCCTACTGGAGTCCTTTATAAATAGGGTAAATAGAGAGAGAGAAGAATAGAGAAGAGAACTACAGAAACTCAGAGAGGAATCCACAGAAGCTGAGAGAGAAAGTCACAAGAGCAAGAAGTTGAAATCAACAGAACCTGGGAGAAAGAAAGCCACAGGAGTAGAGAGAAAAACCACAGGAGCAGAGAGCAGTTGAAAGCAATGAGACCTGGAGAAGGAAGAGCTCTCAGATGCCGCCATTTCCCCTGCCATGTGACGGGAGTCGAGGACCTCCAGCTTTAGGGAGAAAAGCATTGCCTGATAGAGCTTTATTTGGACATTTTCATGGCCTCAGAATTTAAGTTTTTAATTTAATAAATCCCCATTTAAAAACCAATCCATATGCCCTCTCTCAATCAGAAACAGAGTAGGCGTCACCACCCCAAATTCCTCAAGATTGAGGAAAGAACAAACATAAGGGGGGAATGCAAATATGGACTTAAGTAGGCTTATGATTATTCTAGCAATGGAAGAACTTGTGTCACTGATATAAAGGCAGTGGCCACCAGAGGTTCTGAGGGGAGAGAGAGGGAAGAATAAGTGTAACTGGGATGGGGTACACTGGGGACATTGGAATTGTCCTGCACAACATTGCAGTAACATAGACAGGCCATTATACATTTTGTCAAAGCATATGAAATTGTGTGGTGCAAAGTGTAAACTATAATGTAAACCATAGTACAGGGTTAGTAGCAATGCTTCAAAATGCATTCATCAATTGTAACAGATGTACTACACTAATGAAAGATGTTGTTAAAGAGGAAAGTATGGGAGTAGGAGGGGGTGAGGTGTATGCAAATCCAGTATTTTTTTTTTTGATGTAACATTTATGTAATCTAAAGCTTTAAAAATAAAGAATTAACTCAAAAAAGAAAGAAAGAAAGTAAATAATAAAGAAAAGAAAAGCCAACCCATTTCTGGTATATTGCTTTCAACAGCTTTTAGCAAAACAAAACTAATTTTATTTTGTTTCAACCCAAATATAAAAATATTGATTAATTATGCTAGGAATAACCTAGCCTCTCCATTTTACAAATGAGGGGACCGTGGCAGTTTGATATAATTTTTGAATTCCAAAAAGACATATTGATTATGTTTGTAAATTGGTCTGTTCTTCTGGGAATGATACCCTTTGATTGCATTAAATTCAAAGGGTTTACATTTACTTGATTATGTTAAGATTAGAGCTTTGATTCAACCACGTCATTCAGGTGTGCAGGGCTAAGTCCCTCCCCCCTTTGTGGGCTATATAAATGGACACTCACTCAAGGAGACTATAGAAGCAGATACATGAGAAAAGAGGAAGAGAGCTCCACAGACAGCTGATCTCTAGAGCTGAGATCAGAAAAAACTGGGCCAATGGAACCTTAAGAGGAAAGAGGAAGGCTGAACCCTTGTGGGAATTGCCCGTCATCTTGCATCAACATGTGGCAACAGACTTTGGGTGAGAAAATACTTCTTATGGTACCTTGAGTTGGACTCTTTAGGGCCTTGTAACTGTAAGCTTTTACCCCAAATAAATACCCTTTATAAAAACCAACAGATTTCTGGTATTTTGCTTCAGCACCCCTTTGGCTGACTAATACAGAATTTGGTACCAAGAGTGGGGTGGTGCCTTTGCAGTTACCAAAATGCTGGAATAGTTTTTATAAATGGGTAAGGGGTATTTTTTCAGGAATTGTGAGATGCTTGATAGAAAAGGTCTAGATGACTTTGAAGAGACTGGTGGTAAGAATATGGACACTAAAGAGTTTTGATGAGACCTTAGAAGTAAATGATGAAACTATTAATGGAAACTGGAGGAAAGGCGATCTGTGTTTTAAAGTCACAGAGAACTTAGCAAGATTGACTCGTGATGTTGTATGGAAGGCAGAATTTGAAAACTATGAGCTTGGACATTTAGCCAAGGAGATTTCAAACTAAATGTGGAAAATGCAGTCTGGCTTCTCCTTGCAGCTTATAGTAAAATGCTGGGTGATAGATATAAGCTGAGAACTGAATTTTTGGGCATAAAGAAACCAGAAACTAATGAAAATTCCAAGCCTCTGGAAATCAAGCACCTAGACAATGGTGCCCCATTTGAGGAATTAATTAAATTTGGAAGTTGTAAGTCAGGATTGAAAATGCAGCTATCCAGGAAAGACTTGTGGAAAGTTTTACTGTCCCATGGCTTGGACCCCTGCTTCCTAATTGCTAAACCAACAAGCTTTTTGAGGGAGCTGTATGGCCAAAACCCACTGTCAGCCTGGACTAAAAGGGACATGGAGAGGAGGAAATAAAGGGAAAATGGCTTTAAGAGGAAAACCATGGAAGCTGAGGTCCAGAATTATGACATCTCCTTGGGCCAAGAGAAGGGCCCCACCCATGTCTATAGAAAGGGAGAGCTTGTCCCAACAATTGAAGAGGGTGGATGTTCCAACCCGCTCTTCAGGGAGAATTTTGCTACCCCAGGCTACAGAGAGGGTGGAGCACATTCCCCAAAGGTTGGAGAGAGTGAGATCAATAGCCCAGTGCTCTGAGAGGGGTGGACTTGTTTCCCATAGGTCGGGAAGTGTGGCCATCATCCCAATGTTCTTGGAGGGTGAGGTATGGAGTTCAGTCACCATGCAGATACTTGATGAGGGTGTAACCAAGAAAATGGCCATTGGTCAAGTCTGTGTAAAGGGTGGGCCCCCATGAGACACCAAAGATGAGAAGAAACCTTCATCTTAAGAATGACTCTCAGACTTTGAAATCTAATAAAGTATGCCTTGCAGGATTTCAGAACTGTAGGGGACCAGTGACTCATGTTTCTCTCCAAAATTCTCCTTATGGTAATGCAAATATTTATTCTATGTCTGTCCTCCTGTATATTGGAAGCAGATAAATAGTTTTTTAAGGTCTACATCTGGAGGGGACTTTGCCCTAAGAAAAACTGTATTTCTTTAAAAAACTGTGATGTGATTTTGTACTTAGTATTACTAACTAAAAGGATTTAAGGTTTTTTGTTTTTTTTTAATATTGTAATTTTTTTTGGAATTCAGAGGGTGGAGTGTGGCACTTTGATATCATTTATGAATTCAAAAAAGAGATATTGATTATGTTGGTAAACTGGTCTGTTCCTCTGGGCATGATACCTTTTGATTGTACTAAATTCAAAGGGTTTACATTTACTTGATTATGTTAAGATTAGGGCTTAGATTTGACCACATCATTCAGGCATGCAAGGTTGAGTCTCCGCCCCCTTGGTGGGCTATATAAAAGCCACTCATTCAAGGAGAATATAGAATCAGATACGCAAGAAAAGAGGAAGGGAGCTCCATAGACACAGAAGAGGATCCTGTGACCCCAGGAAGAGAGATGAGCCATTCACCTCATAGTTTGTAGCTGAAGAGAAAAGAGCACCTGGGCCCTATGCCAGCCTACTGCTGAACTAGGAAGAAGCAGGGCCCACAGAGACTGAAGAGGAAACAGGAAGACTCTTTAGGGACTTGTAACTGTAAGCTTTTACCCCAAATAAATACCCTTTATAAAAACCAACAGATTTCTGGTACTTTGCCTCTACACCCCTTTGGCTGACTAATATAGGGATCAAAGTCTAAAGTCATTAACTTTGTAAGATGCTAATTTTAAAATAAGTCCTAAGACTATATCAAATGTTAATGGAAAATTATATTTTAAGTATTGTTAAAATAAATTTATCAGAAAGCTATAATGCATCCCTTAAAAATGGGAAGCAAAGAAAAGGGGAAGGAGACCATATATTTGGAAAAATTAAATTATTCTAATTTTTAAAATTTTATAATAATTATTCACTTCTGAAGCTTGAAATTCCAACTTTTAATCTACAGCATTCTCATACTTTGAGGACCCCTGATGAATTAATTGATTTCTAGAAGAATGTTCTTTCAGCTGTTCAGGATGATAATGCTTAGCTTGTTCAATTCCTTGTGACTTAATCGTTGGTAATGCATCATCACAATGTCACATTGCCTGTCATTCTCCATGAAAGAGGAATGAGCATGGGCACTTAACTGCTCTTCCTTGCTGCACTTGGCAGCTATTATTAAGAGTTAGTATACAGTGGCATGATGGGCTAGGAGAGAATTCTAAATTTGGCATATCTGCTCTACCTGAACTAAGAGCTTTGATCTTCAAACTTGCCAAGCCAACATCATGCACAGGCATAACGTTCCCTACAAATTAAAAAATAAGCCCTCCCATCTAGACTTACTCTAACATAATTTCTATATATTGCTAACTTCAAAAGACTAAATTCTTTACCATGCTATTTCAATCATTTTAAAAAGAAAAAAGATGGAGCCTTGGGATAGTTGACCCACATAGCTCCTCAGTAGGACAATGGGAAGGCTTCTGAATTTTAACTAGAAAGTATCCATGCTTCACCAAGGCACAAACTTTCTATTCAGGACATAAAGAAAAAAGTAGTTCCCCCAGTGAGTTGTCTCTCTGAATTAGTTATTTCGTTAGTCATAGCCAGCTGAGTAGTTTATACACAGAGTTTTTGGTAGGTTTGTTTAAGGCTTTATTTGAAGCTCAGAATTTGTGCCCCTAATTTCTTCAGACTTTGCCACAAATACCTGCTCAGGTAATGTTAAAGAAGGTGGAGAGTTCAGGGGAAAAAAGAGAGAGAGAAGAAAAAAATTCATTGTCACTTCTCAGAATCCAAGTCCTAATAATGATAAATACAGCCATTTCTTAACATTTGTATGTTTATATGTCTCTGTAGAGACATACACAATTGTCATTAATCAAGATATAGTGATAACCATTTCATGATTTGATCTCTTCTAGGAAACCCTGTAAATTAAATGGTTCACATAACAAGAAGAAGAGATGTGGAGGGAAAGTTAGAAGAGTGAAATAACTTTGAAAGACTCTAGACCTAAGAGGCTAAAGACAATGATTCTAGTCCCAGCTTGGCTTTTTGGGCTTGGATAAAACACTTAACCTTCTGGAGAGGATTCCTCATATATAAAGTAAGGATCACTAGAGTCTTGACCTAATATACTATGATTTGGGTCTACGAAGAAGTGACAGAGAGGTATTCCTCTCTTATTATTCCAAAAACCAGTAGAAATTAAGGTGAGTAAAAGTGTTCTAGAGTTAATATACTTGTCTGAATATAAACTATGACCACCACTTTCTCACTGGGTAAGTTGGACAAGTCACTTAAATTCTAAGCCTTGATAAAATAGGCTTAAAAACAACTTCATAGAGTTGTTTTGTAAGTTTAAATGAGAGAATGCACATAAAAGCACCGACTATGGTATTTGAGTAATAGGAAGAGTTCAATATATCTTAGCAGCTAGTTGTAGTAATAATAATGGTATACAAAGACAATATTAGTAGCAGCAGCAGCACTCAAAGTCAGTCCCCTTAAAGCGAGTGAATGCCTTCAAAATGGACAAAACTTACCCACAGCCTAATTAAATATAGGACCATAATTCAAGAAGGCAAGGTTATCTAGCAATAGAAGCGAGACAAAGGTAAGCCACTGAGAAAACATGAACAATGCCCATCTACACACTATAAATGAGAGTGGCAGGTGTATGTGAATATAAAATCATTTCACAGATACATTCCTAATAAAAGGGAATTGACATATCAAGTTATGAGACCCCGACGATATTAAATACTCAAAATATTGTTAAACAACACCTTTTTTTGTTGTTGTTCTGATTTGAAAGTAAGCTAGCAATTATCTATTTTATTTTCACATACTGATCTATAAAGGGAAAATGCGATGATCAGGCTAACACAAGATTTCATTCATTCTACCTGATGCACTTCTCATTGGCAGTCAATAATTAAAGGTCCTGGATTTCCACTCCAGTCTCTGTGAGCTATGTCAGTAAGAGTCAGCACCTGAGTTTGATCAAAACTTTACCATCAAAATGGTAGAATTAGTTTATAAGCCTTAAGGCAAACCCTGGACTCTAATGAATTTATTTAAGCACTGTTTTAAAATTTTTGTTAGCATTTGATTTCTTCTTTGTACACCCAAACTTCTTTGCATGCTACTCTTGATTTTCTACAATGACTCAAACATTATACAGTTCATTAGTCTACTTGCAAATCACACTTGTAACACATACCTAATATATCTGTGTCCTAGATTACCTGAATTTATTTAAAAAATTGATAGATTATCCAATGCCAAATTCTAGCAATAAAGCTACATATCTAAAGTGTCCAGTGATAGTAGAAACTTAATAAATACAAATATTTTGGGCAAGATTTTTTTCATATGTAGCAAGAATATTAAAAATATTCCCAATAATTCCAACTCTGGAAATATATTTGAAGAAAACAATATAATATGAAAAACAGTTATATGGATGAAGATGTTATTTATGATGAGACAAAAATAATAAGGATCTAAATAAACACCACTAGGGGCATTTCTAAGTAAATTATGGCCTTGCTGAAGTATGGATGGTTTTGTAAACAGAAAATAAACATTTATGGAAAAATGCCCCAATATGGTAAATGGTTAAGTTCTATATTATTAATAAGAAAAGGCAGTATATATATCCTATTTCATAGTCTATGTTAATTTATAATTATGTAAAAAATAAAAATAATAAAACATGCATATAAAAATGACTGAATTCCACCTCACTGCATTATGTATTAAAAAATACAGATTTCCACCTCATTCCAGATACTTAAAAATGCTGAATAAAATTTAACAATTCAAACAAAACAAAACAAAAATCATAGCTGAATTTAAAAGAAAGAGAGAAAACACACAGGTGTCAAGACTTGAAGTCAAAGAGTAATGATGTTAGGTAACACTTAAATTACATAGGGGAATTCTACAGGAAAACTCAACATGGAGAAGACAGGGTATTATTACTTAGGGCAGTAGACGTGGTCTTGGTTCTGCAAAAGACAAGGAGTTGAAACTGTGATCCCTGAATGAGACTTAGACTCTGGGAAAGCTTCCCTCTTGATGAAAATTATATTGGAGAAAATATACCCTTAGGCCTAGGAAAGTCACAAGTTTTGTGCTTGACTCCGACTCTGCAGTTTTTTGTGTGTCTTTTTTTTTTTTTTTAAAGGAGATACCAGAAATTGAACCCAGAACCTCACACATGGGAAGCAGGTGCTCAACCACTTGAGCTACATCCACTCCCCAAAAGTATCTTTTTAAAGCTGAAATCCCAGGACTGTATTCTGCATGTGTGAGTGTCAAACTTACACTATGGCAGTGATGCAGAAATCCTGAAGAAATGTACATAAAAATTGATACTGGAACAATTAAACCTCTAAAGGCACTGGCAGATGTAAACTAAAAATCACTCTAAACACTTGTTTCCACATCCTAGGTTTTTTAAAGCACATGCAGGAAAAAAAGGAAAATAAACTCCCAAAAAAGACTTCCACCATGAGGGAGAGAAAGGCGATATAATGAACAGAAGAACTAGTACAAAAAACCTCATGAAACAAGGCAATCTAAAGTGTCCACAAAATAAGTATTTTAAAAACTATTAAGGTACAATGGAAGAAATAGAATTCTGTAAACAAAGAGATAGGAAGTAAAAAGAATAAAAAGATTTTAAAGGAAAATCAAGTAAGATAAAAGATATTAGAATTATGGTTATTGACATAAAGAGCTTGTTGAAACAGTTTAATATCAAATAAAGCCAAACAAACAAAAGAATATGTAAACTGGAAGATAGATATGACTATATTATCATAATGAGAAGAGAAAGATAAAAGTAGACAATACAAAAGAAATTAAGAATTACGGAGGTTGAAATGAGAAAGTCTAACTATGTTAAACAGGAGTTTCAGTAGAAAAGAATACATTTAATTGGGGCAAGACAAAATTCAAAGAATTAATGGCTGAGAAATTTCCAGAATTTATAAAAGACATGAATGCTTCCTTGCATTAAATAAGCAAAATGAGTCATGAACCCAACAAATAAATATATATCTGAAACCTAGATTATGGTGAAAGTGCAGGATATTTAAAAAATAGACAAAACTTTAAAGAAGATAGTTTTAAAGAGAAAAAAGACTGATTGTTTTCAAAGAATTAAAATTTCATGAGCGTTTACTTCTCAAAAAAAAACTAAAACAATGGAAAAATATCTTTAAAAAGCTTAGAAAAAAGAACATCAAACTGAAATTCACAAGTTCCACGGAAACAGTTTTGAGTAAAATGGCAAAGTAAAGGCATTTTAAGACAGATAATGAGATAATTTATCATTCATAGATTCTGATTAGAAGGTCAAATTATGGATACTTTTTTATTGAAAAAGTAATTAAATCTAGAAGGAAGTAGCAAGAAACAAGAAGTAATGACAATCTTTTTACCCACAATAAAAAATAATAATAATAATAAAAAATAGAGTATGCGAGCCAAAAAAAAAAAAAAAAAAAGAAGTAATGACAAAGATCCATATAAACTCATGTCTAAATGATTTTAAAAATCATAAGTACTAATTTAGAGGGTGTTAAAATTAGAAGAAAAATTCTATACAACCACAGTTTAGGAGTGATTGATTGGATTTTTAAGGACAGTTCTTTGAATATTTTAGGCTAAGTAGAGATAACTTGATTAAATTTAGACATTAAGACAACAGTGCTTGCTAATATTTTAAGCCTATCAACAAATTAATGAAAACTGAAGTAATAACTTCCAAACCAGTAGAATGTGAAAAGATGGGAATAAATAGTCATTATTTTTCCAATGGAAAGTAGAAAAGTATAAAAAAACAAGGAGAAGGTATGACAAAAGGAAAGCCCACAATAATTTGGCAGAAGGAAGGCCAAATATAACAGCAAATATAGAAAATTTTATGAAATTCAATGCACTAATTGAAGAAAAAAATTCTCATAATAAAAATAACAATAATTATGGGAGTTCACTTTTTATCTGGCTATAAAATTAGGATAGATTTCTGCTATGCTACAGTAACAAATTAATTCCAACATGTCAGTGATTTAAAGAAACAAATAGTTAATTCTCATGTCAATGAACTTGATATACATTGGATAGACATACAGGGGTCACCACTGTTCACTGGCAAGTGTTTTAGTTTGCTAAAGGCTGCTAATGTAAAATACCAGAAAGGGTTGGCTTTTTAATGGGAATTTATTAGGGTAAATTTTTTTTTTATGATCAAGCCCTGTTTATTTTAGAAACATAAACAGTGGAACTGGGAAGGAGTGATGAGGACAAGGCCAGTTCCAGACCCACAGCCTCCCCGCACAGCACAGGCTACGTCTGTGAGTGGGATCAAGGTTGACCCAGCAGCCCTGATCAGCCTTTTCACGTGAGAAGAGGTTATGGGCACAACCTGTGCAGAGGTGAATGGAGGGGGGTGGGGCAGGTTAAGTTGCCTCTGGGCCCCTCTGGACCAGGTGAAAATGACTAGAGGGCCCACAACACCCTTGACCAAAGCACCTGTATTAGCCAAAGGGGTGCTGATGCAAAATACCAGAAATCGGTTGATCTTTATAAAGGGTATTTGTTTAGGGTAGAAGTTTACAGTTACCAGGCCATAAAGCATAAGTTTTTCCTTCACCAAAGTCTGTTGCCACGTGTTGGAACAAGACAGCTGTCGACATTTGCCAGGCTTCTGGGGTTCCTCTCTTCCTGGGGCTGCGTTTCTCTCTGGGCTCAGCTCCTCTGTTTCCTCCACAAGGTCAGCTGTAGGCTATGAGGCTCTCTAGGCTCTGCCTTTCTCCACAAGGCCAGCTGTGAACTCTCAGGTGAAGGGCTTGTCTCTATCCCGGGCTCTTCTCTCCTTCCTCACCACCAAGCTCCTCTGTCTGCTTGCCTCCCCAGGCTGCAGCATCAAAACTCCAACATGAGAACTCCAACTCAAAAACTACTCCAACTCTGTACTTTGCCATGCCTTTTATATTTGATTCCCCACCCACCAAGGAGTGGGGCTCAATGCCCTACTGAAGTGGCCCAGTCAACGCCCTAATCATAACTTAATCATGCCCAGATTAACAGACCAGTTTACAAGCATAATCCAGTATCTATTTTTGGAATTCATAACTATATCAAACTGCCAAACTGCTACAGCTCCTCAAACAGAGACAAAGCCACATTCTAAAGGGGAGGCTTTGGTGCCTTCTGGTTACCAGGAAGGTTCCAGGTGTTTGAAAACAACCTAAAATGAGGCCCTCTGGCAAGCAAACATCCCCTTCTCCAACCCCAGCCATCTCTGCAAAGTCTTCAAGGAGGGAGCATCCAAAGCCGCCAAACTCCCCAGGGGCACCTCTCACTGAAGTACTCCAATCAAAGGCCCTCAACTGAATTCAATCTAGTCAAAGGGTCCTATACCACAGGAATGGATTAACTCCAAATACATGATCTTTTCTAGGACTCACAAAAAGCTTTAACCTGTCACAGCCAGGTATAGTCACAACTAAAAGGAGGCTGGCAAATATAGAAATGATACTCATAATTTGATGAATACTCTCTTTCACACACATTTAAATTCTAGACAATTTAATATTTAAATTTAAATATAACTCAGAAATATTGAAAATAAAAACATTAAACAAGATGCAGCTGGCTAATATTTACTAACAGCCAAAACAAAGCTAATGTAGTCATTTAATAACTATGGAAATGACTTTAAGGTAGAAGAAATTGGGCTTAGAAAAAATGAACAATTTTATAGGAAGATATAAGAATTCTTAAACTGTATGTACTTAACAAGACAGCCTCAAAATATATAAAGAAAAACTTATACATAAGAAAAAACTAGAAAACCCACCATCATAAAGATTAAAAATATCTTTCAGAAATTCATTAGTAATTATTTGCATTTTAAATATGCTTGCATGTGCATATTATGTATAATAATGCTTTAATTACTTTAAAATAGCAAACATACAGAACACTTGAACAGCACAATAATTAATATGATCTAATAGATGTGCATTTATATAAATGAACCAACAATTTATATAACACACACTTTTTCCAAACATATAATGAATTTATAAAAGCTGATTATGTACTATCAATGAAGAAAGTCTAAACCAACCCAAATCTGTAATCAGGCCAAATTCTCTTAACAAAATGCAATGATATTAGAAACAAACAAAAAAAGTCTATGATGCACCATACATATGGAAATTAAATTACATTGTAAATGTACAACACATTTCTTTGGTCAAAGAATGGATCAAAATGGAAATAGGAAAATATTTATAACTGAACTGCAATGAAATCACTATGCATCCAAACTCATGGGATGCAGCTAACACAGAACTTAGAGGAATGGTTGTAGACTTAAGTGCATTTTTAAAAGATAATTAATATTAATGAGCAAAAAAAATGGATTTTAAAAACACTGAAAAAAAAAAATGGAGATAATGCCCAAAGATAGTAGAAGAGAGGATGTTATGGAAAAAGCAAAAAGTTGAGAAATAGAAATAGGAAGTTTCTGATAAACCAAAGGAAGAGTTTGAAAAATACAAATAAAAGACTGCTTTTGAAACGTGTGGTAAAGACACAAAATAAAGACACAAAGAAGGTACTACTGGGGACTGAAAAGAGTAGAGGTTAGGCAGAGTAAAAATACTATATGCAATTTTATGAAAATATAGATAATTTGCATATTATTTTGGAAAGATATATTATCAAAGTTCACTCACATTAAGATAGCAAGACAGAGAAGATGTGTAAGTACTGAGAAAACTCAATAGCAAAAACAATATACAAACAGAAAAGCACCCCACTTATTAAATAATTCTTTTCTTATGCAAATTATTAGAGTATGGAAAATGAGTAAAAATACTCCCAACTCATTTTATTACACTAGAAAAACCTTGGTAATAAAACTGGGTGATGTCAGGATAAGAAGGGAAATTTATAGGCTAATTGAATTTATAAGCACAGATGCAAAAATTCTAATTAAATGATTGGTGAATGAAGTCATGAAATATCTTTCATGATTGACAAGGGTTTTACTCAAAAATAAAAGGATATTTTAATTTTAGAAAATCTATTAATGTAAGCTTCTACTTTAAGCTATCATATGATCATATAATTATCTCAATAGATGGAGAAGTATTTAAATAAAACTCAACTCTTAAATTTTTATTGAAAAACTGGTAGCAAACTAGGAATACTAGGGAATTTCACTAAGTATTTGAACCAAAACTTATGGTGAACATCATACTAAATGATTATGTTTTAGATTTATTGCTTTTAAATCAGAAACATAGCAAGGATGCTCTATGAAACACTGTATTGACTATATAAGTAACTGGTTAAACAAGAAGATGATTTGAGGAGTTTAGAAAATTGAAACAATAAGGGGAAATTACCATTATTCACAGATATTATGAAGGTATACTTAGAAAATTCAAGATACTTTCCTAACAAAATTTAGATCTAATGAGAAAGTAAGTTTTGTAGCTACAAGATAAATATAAAAACATGAAAATTTACCTACTCATCAGAAAATGTATTGTTAAAAGTTAACCCGTTCATTAAAATACCAAAAAAAAAAAAAAAAAAAAATTAGTATCTAAGAGGAGATTAAACAAAAGAAGTAAAAATGTTTTAAGAAAAACATATTTTTTTATTAAAAGACAAAAGAATTCTGGATAAATTGTAGAAAGAAATAATAGAAAATGGTAGAATTTAAGTTCAATTTTATGACTTAGATTGAAGGAAGACTTACTTTCCAAATGAACAAAATACCTTGAGTGATGATATAAGGGCAGGAATAAAATGGGGTAGACAGAGGGTGATTGTATATGATTTTGCAGGGTTGGGTACCAGACAATATTAGAGGTGCCTTACCATTGTAGTCTATACCAATTGTGTAGTATACAAAGTATGCCACCATATCAATGAAAGAAATTAAAGAGGACCAAAATAAATGGAAAGACAGCCCCTGTTCATGGATTAGAAGACTTAACATTGTTACGGTAGCCATAACCCCAAAGCAATCTAAATATTCAATGTAATCTCTATTCAAAATTCCAGCAAACTTTCTGCAGAAGTGAAAAAGCCAGTTCTCAATTTCATATGGAATTACAAGGATCCTCAAATAACAAAAACAATCTTGTAAAAGAACAACAAAATGAGACAACTCACACTTCCCAATATCAAAACATACTATAAAGCTATAGTAATTCAAAGAGGATGGTCTGCTTTTTGTATGTTTATATGTACTTGATACATATATCAAGTAGATTTGATTACTTGAAGAACAGTAATGAAATTGGCCTCTTTTAATTAGTTAAATAAGAGGGCCAATACCAAAGAACTGTGACTGTTAAGACTGAAGAGAAAGAGCAAGTAAAGTGTTTCTGAAATTTCTACTCTGCTTATAAACATAGGAATAGTTTGTTAAAAATATTGACCTCTAATATTATTATATAAAAATAATGAGTTAGTTACTGTACAGGAGCTATTCTCTTGCTCTCCCTGCCCATTCCTTTTTGAAGTAAATAGTCCTTACTGATCAGGTGGCCACTATTTTAACCATGTGACCTTTCTACCGCTACCCAGCCATCCACTATTTGACTCCACACAGCCAACCCATGAACTACAAAGCATTAAACTATGTGGCACAGAAAGAATCTGAGACAATCAGATACTTGACAGAAAATCTGTAGTTACCAAGAAATGCCTACGTTTTTCCTTCCCCTTCCTTACCTATCAATCATTAAGTTCTAAAACACTTTACACACATGCATATTAGCACATGCTCACATATTATAAAATATAGCATAAATACAGAAAAATTGTATACGTTTTTAGAGGACAAAATAGACTATTCTGGTTGTGACTAGAAAACTCTGAAATCTCAGTGGCTCAGCTCATCATGGTTATTTCCTGTCATGCATTACATACATGTCCACTGGTAGAGAAGCTCCCTTCCAAACAGTGACTCAAGGATCCAGGGTAATTTTATTTTGACATGCTGCTATTTCAACATGTGGATTGCAGTATTGCTTGGCAAAGGAGAAAGTCGAGAACTCAAACCTGTTCTCAAGGACTTGATCTTCTGCTCACAGCTCCCCAGTCAGAAATAATCATACTGCCCTGTTTAATTCTAAGGCTGGTAAGTCTTCCTCCCTACTAGAAAGGGGAGGAAAAGCAGATATGGTGATTACTAGGCATACCACAAACATATTTGTAGAGTTTAGCAAATAGATTTAAAGAGAACACCTCTGTAAACAACAGGGTCAAAAAGGAGAACATCCTCTCTCAATTACTATAGCTTTGTAGTGTTTTGAAACTGGGAAATGTGAGTCGTCCCATTTTGTTGTTCTTTTACAAAGATTGTTTTTGCTATTTGAGGCTCCTTGTAATTCCATATGAAATTGAGAACTGGCATTTTCATTTCTGCAGAAAGTTTGCTGGAATTTTGAAGAGAGATTACGTTGAATATTTAGATTGCTTTGGGGTTATGGCCACCTTAAACAATGTAAAATCTTCCAATCCATGAACAGGTACTGTCTTTGCATTTATTTTGGTCCTCTTTAATTTCTTTCAACAATGTTTTATAGTTTTTAGTGTTATAGTTTCATAATGTTATTGTTTTCAATCTTTCACTTCTTTGGTTAAATATATTCCTAGGTATTTCATCCTTTTAGCTGCTATTGAAAATGGAACTGTTTTGTTTTTTTTTTTTTCCTTTTCAAATTGTTCATTGCTAGTGTATAGATAGGTAATTGATTTGTGCATTTTGATCTTGTCCTTTGCAACTTTGCTGAATTCATTTATTAGCTTTCTTGGAAATCATTTAGGGTTTTCTACATATAGTTTCCTATATTTTGATATCTGTGATTAGAGATTTCACATTGTCCTTTCCAATTTGGATGCCTTTCACTTATTTTTCTTGCCTAATTGCTCTGGGTACAATTTCTCATACTTTATAATTCCCCTACATGTGATTCTTCTTCTCTTTTATTTGAACCTATAATTAGCTCTATACCCATTAAATATATGTCCCAGAGACTTAAAACTTAAGTCTGTTCATATGCCAGTTAAGCCCTGAATTTCAGCAGAGTTGCAGCCAACACCTACTCTCCAGTTCATTGGGCTTGCCCAGAACAACAAGCAAAAGGATGATGATGGACTATCCCCATCCAAAAAAACAAAGAGTATCTACAACTGCAAGCAAACTCTTCCATCTATTCCATAAGACCTACGCATCCTCTAAATCTGAAGCAGAGTGGGCATCACCATACCCAAATCCTCAAGATTTAGGAATGAACAAACATAAGGGGGAAATGCAATCATGGATCAAAGTAAATTTATTATTATTGTAGTAATGGAAGAAATTTAACATTGATATAAAGATAGTCATTATCAGAGGTTCTGAGGGGAAGGAAGTTGTGAGAGGAAGGGGAAAGAAAAATAGGTGGAACCTAGGGCATTGGAATTGTTCTGCATAATATTGCAATGGCGGAAACAGGCATTATACATTTTGTCAAAACATAAAATCGTATGGTACAAAGTGTAAGCCATAATGTAAACTATTGACCATGGTTAGTAGCAATGCTTCAATATTTGTTCATCAATTGAAACAAATGTACCACACTAATGTTAGATGTTATTAAAAGGGGAAACTGTGAGGGAGGAGGTTTATGGGAATCCCCTATGTTTTTTATATAACTTTCCCGTAATCTAAAACTTCTTTTTAAATAAAATTTATTTTATGAAAAAAACTTCCAGTATTAAGTTGAATGCGGTAGTAAAGCAGACACCTTGGTCTTCTTCCTGATCTTAGGGGAAGGGTGTCAGTCTTTCACCATTGAGTGGGATGTTAGCTGTGGCTTTTTTACATAAATGCCCTTTATCATATTGAGGTCATCCATTCCATTCCTAGTTTTTGGAGCATTTTATCATGAAAAAATGTTAGATTTTGTCAAATGCTTTTCTTGCACCAAGTTAATCAATTTTTCCTTTCATTCTATTAATGTATTCTATTACATTGATTTTCACATGTCAAACTACCCTTGCATAGGACATACACATAGAGCAATGGAATAGAATTGAGAATCCAGAAATAAACTTATACATCTATGGTCAATTAATCTTTAACAAGTGTGCCAAGACCACTCAATGGGGAAAGGATAGTTTCTTCAAAAAAATGGTGCTGGGACAACTGGAAATCCACATGTAAAAGATAAAGTTGGACCCCTACATCCCTTCATATACAAAAATTAACTCAACATGGATCAATTTCCTAAATATAAAACTAAAACCATAAAAAAATCTTAGAAGAAAACAAAGGTAAACCTTCAAGGCCTTTTGGAAATGGATTCTTAGTGATGAAACCTAAAACAAGAGCAAGAAAAGAGAAAATAGATAAAATGGACTTCCTCAAAATTAAGTCTTTTTGTTTCCAAGGACATTATCAAGAGAGTGGAAAAATAACCGACAGACTGAGATAAAATATTTGGAAATCATATATCTGATAAGGGTTTAATATTCAAAACACATTTTTAAAAAACTCCTACAATTCAACAAACAATCCAATGAATAACTGGGCAGAAGACTGATTAGACAGTTTCCCAAAGAAGATAGACAAATGGCCAATAAGCATATGAAAAGATGCTCAATATCACTAGTCATTATGTAAATGCAAATCAAAACCACAATAAGATACCACTTCACACTCACTAGAAGAGCTATTATCAAAAAATGGGAACATAAATGTTTGTGTCAATGGAGACAATAGGAACCGTAGTAGATTATCAGTGGGAAGATAAAATGTCACAGCCATGTGGAAAACAGAATTGTCATATGACCCAGCAATTCTACTCCTAAGTTGATATCGAAAAATATTGAAAGCAGGGACTTATACAGATACTTGTATGCCAATATTCATAGCAGTATTATTATTCACAATAGCCAAAAGGTAGAAATAACCCAAGAATCTATCAACAGATGAATGGCTAAACAACATGTAGTTTATCCATACAACACAATATTATTCACCTATTAAAAAGGAATGAAGTACTGATACATTTTAAAACATGGATGAACCATTAAAACATTATGCTAAGTGAAATATACCGCCACAAAAAGACAAATATCTTATGATTCTGCTTGTATGAGATATTTAGAATACACAAAGCCACAGGGACATAAAGTAGATTAGAGGTTACTAGCAGCCATGGGATGGAGGAAATTGTTTATTGATTAGTGGGTATAGAGCTTCTGTTTGGGATGATAAAAATGTTCTGTTAATAGGAATTCATGATGATTACACAATACTTTGAATATGCTTAATGCTACTGAATCATAAACTTAAATATGGTAAATTCTATGCTATGTATTTTTTACCACAATAAAAAATGTTTTAAAAAAGAAGAATATCCCAGTAGCCCTGAAAGGGCTCAATTCACCCACAGAGGAGACTCTCCTTCCTCCCTGCAGGTAACCACCATCCTCATGTTAGGCTAATCCCAATCTGGGATTTCCTTCAAGGTTAAGAGCCAAAGAAAGCATAATAGAGTGTTTTAGAAACACATAGCTTTGCTAAATCAAATTATATTTTAAATTCATGCATTTTTTTTTCCTGAACAGATAAAAACATTTTACTTTTAATTTACCTAGCAATCATCTTTGTCATTTAAAATTTTTCTTACTAGCATTAACATACGAGTATATTGTTATATTAAACGACATTTTAAATGTATTATATTACTTAAATGTATTCAAACATTACAGGTTTAAAACATAAATAAAACTTACTCAAGTATATTATAAAATGTGGACACTAACTCGGTTATTTTAGCATTTTGTTTTGATCATTTGGAAGAGAAATATGTATAGAATCTAGACAATTGGGTACAATTTATACGAGGATTATTTGGAGGTTATGTCTTTTTTTTTTTCTTTTTCTAGTTGCCTAAATAGCTTTGATTTAGGTTTATTTGTGTTCAGATGAGGTCTCAGTTATTATTATCCAAACATAGTACACATAAAATGGAAAGATGAAGAAGTGTTTCTTTATACTCAGGGAAGCATTGGGGAGGGTACAAGTATTTAGGTAGAAGTTTATATATATAATAATGATAAGTAGCAAAAGTATAGTCTTGAGATTTTGTTTAAAGTTTCTCCTCTAATATTTTATTTTTATGAACAAAGGAAAGCCTTTCCATACACTGCTGACTGATTGTCCTCAGCTGTCAGCTCTGTCTAGAAATTGTGCTTGCCTATAAAAAGCTGTCTTGCCTAAGTCATGTGCTCTTTGAGTGTCGACCTCCATCCAATGGCTTATCCATGTGAGAGCAAGAAGGCCCAACCTGTCAGCCCAACTCAGGACAGCTCTGAAGGTCCATCCCAGCTTCACAGTCCCCATTGTCACCCAACTTCTCACTCAGTCAATCCTGCTTTTTCTCCTTCCTTCCACAGATGTTATCTCATGCTCTCCCTAATGAACTGTGTGCTAATCTGTGTTTCATCCTGCTCCCCAAGGGACCCAACCTACAAAATCCACCTGAAAATTAACAACTTTAATACACACACACAGATAATTTTGTGAGTGAAAACCTTTTAACAACATAAAAAGTCTACTAAGAAATAAGTTTAATGCTTACCTTGAAAAATTCTGTCAGCCAATAAAATGACCAGTTTTGAATGCAAATAATGGAAAGAAAGTTAGACTAAATAATTGTAGATAGCTGGTGTTCATGTTAATATTTCTCCTAACTTAATGTTTTGTGTACTTAAATATGCTCATTAACAGAATTTGGCAAGATAAAAGGGAGATTTTTTTTTTTAATTGGCCTAGCAAAGAGAAGAATAAATGTAAGCTTTTAAACAAGGCTGGTTTTTGCCGTATTAATTAAGAGAGAAACCATTAGTTAAAATAACCACTTTTTTATTAGGAAATTTAGTTGGTTAATTAAGCTTGCATGGTATGTGACATATGTGCATTTTGTGTACTTTTTTGTTCATCTTTATTGGTTAAAATGCCTAAGGTCCTTGTGAGAGAGTATTAAAGGAGTATGTCTAGAAATTATTCTGAAAAATTAAACCATCCCCTTGCTCAAATAGTTAAATCTATTCAGATGATAAATAATCCTATAAAGTCTTCAATGCCATTGGTCTTTATATTATATCTAATTCCATGTTTATTTTCCAAGATACATGATAGATAGTAGGTAGGTAGGTAGGTAGGTAGGTAGGTAGGTAGGTAGGTAGGTAG
>JAKSZT010053928.1:32213010-32245670 GCA_026826555.1 Tolypeutes matacus | reverse complement strand
TAGGTAGGTAGGTAGGTAGGTAGGTAGGTAGGTAGGTAGGTAGGTAGATAGATAGCTTCAATGGCTTAATTTCTCTTTATGAAGATTTTCCTTGAATTTTGGAAGGTAAATAAGAATATCTGAGAAGTTTTCTTTCTGCTTTGGTCTGGCTGGACTGTGGACACTAGGAAGTGGGAGGAGGGAGAGGTGACAGGGTGCTATTCTATGGAGGTGCTGAGATGGAAGTGAGTAGCACAGCCTAGTAGTGCAGCAGCCAGGACACATGCAGCCTGGTGTCTTTCCAAAATCCACCTCAGAATGACTGCAGATGAAATGTCGAACTTCAGGAAGGCAGAAAGTAAACAACTATTGCCTTTTCTGACTAGCATTAGTGTGCTTTATTGTTACAATGTTTGATTATAGGTTAATGGTAGAAAAATGCAAACAGTTTCATCTCTCACTGCAGCCAGCTTGATGGCTTATTGGGGCATGTGGAAGAATCACCATAAATAACAATGGATTGCAAGCAGGTACTGCAGGTAGTGGCTTCGGTTCTTCCAGTGTTTCAGTGATATGCTACTAACATAGAACTGCACCGTGTCGGCAGTTTCTCTTCACTGAACTTCCTTCTGGGCTTTCTAAAGCCAGAGAAATCAAGAGCTGAACCCTGCAAGCTATTCAGCAGCTGCCCTCGATGGTGGGGAGGGGCGTCAGGAGCACCTATTAGGAAGGAAATGAATAGGACCTTTTCACCAGCAAAAAAGAATCACCTTCTTTTTGTCTCCTCCTGAGCTGACAATTACTCCCATTTTTGCTGTTCCAAGATTTTTTTTTTTTTTTGCAGTCTTTTTTTGTTTACAGTTAATATTAGAATTTTATCTGCATTTAAGGAGCCTGAATAGCTCTTGAAAAAGAAACCTTATAACTATCAGGCCAGAAGAACTTCATATTTCTTTTCTAATCTCGCTTATTCTTGCCTGTATTCCCATTACACAATTTACTCCAATTCATATTTTAAATCAGATAAGAATCCAGCTTCAATATGAGCTTTAAATCGAATGTTCTTTAACACCAATACCCTCTTCCATGGGGTACGAACACACGTATGACAAGGCTATATATAGATATCCTGACTGTGGTCTGGCTTCCGTGCAACATGGCAGCAGATGGCAGCTGAACAGGTACAGAGACAAGCTTCATTTCATAACTTTAAACAATTATGTTGCTTTTTAAAAACCTCTATTTTTTTCCTAAAAGATATAACTCAGAAGAGAGTTGGTAAAAATATCTCACTCCATTAAACTCTAACTTTCATGCAATTATTTTAAGTTCCTAATCCTTTCAAATTTTTATTGTAGTTATATTTAATATGATCAAACTATTTTTATTAACATCATTATTTTTACATTGCTCTAAATCAAATTTTCCTTTTCATTTGGGCATTTTCTACTTATCAGTGATAGGTGGTCCATTTGCAAATCAAGTGGTTTCTCCATAGTTATCACAGTATAATAAAAATTAATGTTGTATATCATATTCTAAAGTAACCTGGCTGATTAATTCAAGGAGATACCAAGCTCCCCAAATAATTAATCAACTTAGGGATTTATATCTATGTTTCTACATGGATTGATGTCTGTGCAATGAAGGAGTTATGACAACAACCTTTACTAAGAAATCAAGTACAATGATAAATACAAAATCTCAAATATTCCCCCTTCTCAATTTTCAAAACCTTTTAATTCTTTCATTCTATACGTGCGACTCTGCTTTAATATAAGCATCAATGGGAATTACTAACAGTTTTCAAGGCTGTTCTTTAAAGAAATATATCCCCATTGTTCCAAACAAAGGAACAAAAATATTATTTTGACTCTTGGGTATGTATGTACATTATAAAATTTAATTCCCACCCTTTATATCAGCTTTAAATTTGGAAAACTCTAAGAATTTCATTTGCTTTATCATTTTTTTGACTAAAACCTTTGCAACATATGCTCTTTTATTTACTCCGATAACAGTCATATGCCTGAAATAAAGTAGACACTCAAAAATTTTCCCCCATTCTTTCAGCAATAAATGTGCTATCACTGGACAAACACAATATTTTTGATATGCTCAATTCTAAAATAAAAGAACTACAGATAATAAATTATCTGTACAAGATATCCAGAACTACAAGATAATAAATTTGTGTTGTTTTAAGCCACTGAGTTTGTGGTTGTTACAGCAGCAATAGGAAACTAATACATCCTTCTCTAGATGGGAGTTTCTATCCATGCCTAAAACTTCTCACATAGGATGTCTGTGATTCTAAATTCCTATGGTTACCGCAAAGATAATCTTATAAAACATAACCTATCTGTACATTAGCCTTTGAAGAACTAGTCCCCAACTTATTAATTGCCTATTTGCTTCCTTATCTTTGTGTAGTAGCCTTTGTGAGTACAAGGACCATGTTGGTCTTGCTCGCCGCTATATCCCTAGCACACATTTGGTGCCTGACATATACTACATGCTTGATTAAAAAAATAAAATAAAATATATATTTAAAATATGAAGACCTCTTACTTTATCCTTAAAGAACACGAAGAAAGGAGGCTGGACATTTACTTGCTTAGAAAGATAAAAATGCTTGGCGGAAATTAGGTCTAAGTAATAATCCTGTCAGTGTTCCCAAGGGCCTACTCTTAGGTAAATAATTTCTACTAACTCAGTTCAGTCTGTTATTCCTTCCACATAATTTGTTATACTACTTTGAGTTCAACCTTTGGTAACCTTTTTGAGACTGTTTCCTCCTCTGTAAATGGCAATAATAAAGTGAAATAATGTATACATCGCCTTAAACATTCTCTATTTTATTAAAAAATAGTTTGTTATTTATTTTAAAAGATACTAAAAGTGGGGTCAGGAGAGATGTCATTAAAGCAGGGAACCACAAGCACCTAATCCACAAAGGACAACTATTTCCCACTCACACTATGTGGTAGAAAGAGCAACTGCACTCCAAAAGCAACGCTTGGCCTTCGAGAATGCGCCATTCAGGAATTAGAAGTGGGGGAACTCTCCCTTTAGGTTTGTGGATATCACCAGGATACTTGGATTAATTATGGAAGGTGGAGTCCCAGGAGCATAATTCCAGGCTTTCAGAAATCTGGGTTATGGGGGAAGGCAAGGAGCTTCAGAAAGTTTTCATTTAATTTGACAAAACAAAACATACATGATAATAATTGTGCTTGGAGGGAAAGCAGCAATTATGTCTTTTAAACATGTAAAGTTTTAACAGAGTTCACAGAAAAATACACATATATACATATCTATACATACACACAGATATACATATACACACACATATATATAAAATAACCAATTGTCATCATCAATATTGTTGTTTTCTTATTATTTCTGAAGTACCCACAATGCTAATAGCTCAGTCATACCCCATAACAACAACAGCAATTTTAGGGACTTCTCAGAGATTTTCTCATATTCCTCTAGAGCGAGAATTCTTAATAAGGGGTCCATGAGCTTGAATTGAAATTCAAGAAAAACCTTATTCTTGTGGGGATGTGTTAGTGCGGGTGTGATATATTTATTAAATAATATATGGTATAATGTGGACTTAGTAAGGGGTCCGTGGTTTCCATCTGACTGGTAAAGGGGTCCATAGAACAAAAAAGGTTAAGAACCCCTGTTCTAGGGTTACTTAAAAATCAAATTTGCCAGTGTTACATACTCCTTTGACACTGCGACCATTCTCATCTTCCTTGTTAGGTAGCCTGGTAGAAAAAATCGTTGCTATCCATCTACAAGTGCTTCAATTCAATTATCTAAGCAAGTTTATAGCAGCTACAAATGATCTCTCCCCGTATGCATTCACCCAGCCCTTACTAGTTATAATAGGAGCATAAATGGGAATCACATTCCAAAAACAGCCTCATGTGGTTTATGTGCCAGCTAGACCTAGAGTAGTTAATTTACACACAAGCAATGCTGACTCACACCAGCTATCCCTTCTCACAGTATCCCTTTCTCAAACCATTCGTGGAATCAGTGGGTTTACTGATAAATGAACTATATCCATATAGCATAATTACCTTTAGTAATATAGGTGATATGGCTTTTAGAAAACGATATTTCAGAACTTCCAGTTTGTAGAACCTAAATAAAAACCATTTTCCCCCTTCTCTTTACACCTCACTTAATGCAGAAAAAGAAGTTAATTGCTTCCCCACTATTTAATAATTCCTATGAAAGATGACCTTGAGAGATAACGTTTATTATAAATCTATTTATATTTTTTAAATCATTGAATATCACAGGATGCTCAACTTTAGTCAGGGAATTGGCTTTAGTAAGATCCTTACCTTTGAACCTAAGAAAATTACCTGCATTGATGAAAAACAATTCCTCTGGTAACAATGCCTTTAATCTTCCAAACCACAAGCCTATAACTAGAAAAATCATAACCAGACTTTATCATAGCCAGAAAAATATTTACCCTCCAATGGCCTCATTAACATTCTAAATTCATGAACAATGTGCCATGTCAAATGTCAAATTTTGCTTCCTTTACAAAACTTTTTTCTGTATGAAAGGCAGTTTCAGTGAATGTGAAAATGAATTACATAACTAAAATATTCATGAAAGGCACACCACTTCACCATATGGGTTTATTTTAATGTTTTATTTTTTTTATAAACCATTATCGATTTTTCTACTAATTATCATCACAGAAATTTTTTCTATCAATTACCATCAGAAAAAAATGAATTGTTTAATAAGGTATGGAATTAGTACACTTTGTCCCATCTTTAACCCTTCCAGTTTTGAAAATAATCAGAAATACTTATGTTTAGAAGAGTTCTCTTTTGCAGGAAACAGTGGGAAGTTACTTTTCTCATACTTAGTTTATGCCTAGACTTTCACCCATGTTCTCTTTTGTGCATCCTTGCAATGACCGTTTTATAAGAGCAATTGAGAGTAAAATAACTTACCTCCCTAGTGAAGTTCTATATATGCCAAGGTCAAACCCCCAGGATGCACTGTCCCCAGAGCCTCAGAGAAAAAAACTAGGCCAAGATGGAAATTGGTAGGAAAGGTATAGTGTAGCCTAGTCTGACTTTAACTTAGAGCCCTAGAGGGCTGAAAAGACAAGTTTGGAAGCTAACACTACACTGTCTGAGAAAGCTGCTCCCATCCTGAGAAAGGGTTTGATAAAATTGTTTAGAGAAAGCCCTGGAGAAACCCTCGAGTCTAAACACCTGGGCCCTATGTCCTCTTAGAATTCACTAGTGAGTTTCCTCTTATCTTTTGAATTTGAATTCCCCTGCCAAGGCAACTGACCCTAGTTCATTAAGATTGACCCAATAAAAAATAAAGTCCACCTGCCCTAAGTCTGTCCCTATAAAGCAGACATAGCCTCCCCCAATCAATAGGAGGTCCTTTTCATGTCTATAAAAATTATTTGCCATCCCTCCTAGCTGGAAGCTACTTCCATTCTTTCATGTGATCTGGCTTTCTTTGCTGCAGCAAAACTTTAGTGTCCAAAATAAAATGCTGTAGTCGGCAAACTCAACTGCGATTTGTCTTTCCACAGGCTACACACCTCAGATGGGGTCCTCTGATGGGCAACTACTTCTATAATGACCATGTGCAACCATCCCCTCCAACAGCTCATCATTACTCAGTCTGTCCTCACCCTTAGTCAGAGGCAGGTGAAGGGGGCCTGAGCCAGGGAAAAAGTACTCAGGGATGGTAATCAAAGGAAGAATCAGGGCCACCTGGGGGCCCATGAAGACAGGCTCCTGTTAGCAGGAGGTGGCTCCAGTTTCCTTCCCAGATAAGGAGTATAAACCTAGATAGTGACATGTTTTCATTTTCTCAAGTTTCTTTAGTGTACAGAACCATTTTGGTGTGACTTTGCCACATTTACAGCATAGAACAGGTTAGTTGCCCTCTGTTCTTTGATATCTTTTCCTACTAGGCAGTTCCTTTTCCACTTGACTCCAATGTGCTTCCTTTCTATGAGAAGGCACATGATGCCACTGATGCAACATCAGAAGAATGTGTGCTTTGGGTTGCTTTGCCAGCAGTGAGCATGGGTTGAGTGAGAAGGAAGGAAAGGAAGAGGTGGAACAGCAACTGCTGGCTCAGCTTCTAACTCCTTCACTTGCCAGCTGCATGACCTTGGGCAAATCATTCTGTTACCTCCTACTCTGCAATTGTAAAAAATGAGGGAGAGGAGGTGATAGCATCTAACTGCAAAGCAGAGGTGGCTAATACAAGGGGCTTCAGGAGGTCTCCTCTAAATTAAAGTCCAAAATAATAAAAAATGATAATAGCTAATACAACAGATTGTGTTCCTGATAGTATCTCTAATCCTCACAAAACCCTTCTGATGTTTGTGTCCTAGGATATACCCACCCTGCCCATATTTTACAGAGAAAGATCCTAAGAAGAAGGTAAACTGTAGTGGTAGGCTAAAGTTTAGTCCTTGATCTACATGACTCTTAAGCTTGCTTTCTGTCCTTTGTGCCATGCTGCTCTTGGGGCCATGATTTATACAGCGTGTGATCAATGTTCCCTGTAATTCTATCAGGTCAAAAGCAGTCAACCATGTTTCATGAGCAACAATCTCTGACAGCTGAGTATGCATGAGTGGAATTTTGTGTTGCAATTAAAATTACAACAAAGTTAATCAGACACATATTTAATGATATGTATAACAGCTATTGTGCTACACATCATTAGGCATAAATGGTAAGTTGTTCATATGAAAGAAAATAATTATTTTTACATTGCTGAAGCAAGCATGGCAATTATCAGACAGAGATTGAAATGGGTTAGAAAAAGTTATTGAAATAAAAATAAGTGTTTCCACTCATTAATTTCTTACTAATCTCCAAGCATTGTGCTAGTTTTATAAGTATTATCTCATTTAATCCTCCTATTAACTACAGGAGAAAGATATTATCAGTAACCCCATTTGACATGTGGGGAAATTGAGGCTTAGAGAAGTTAAAAAAATTGTACAAGGTTGACCACCTATTAGTCGCTGGGATGAAATACACACCGGGAAGTGTCACTTAAACTCTACTCTCTTATACACTTGTGTCTCTCATCTACTTTGAATGAAAGACTACTAATTTGTCTCTCTTATTCCACCAGGTTTGCTCTTAATGGGAAGTATTCCCTTACATTCAGCTAAGTTGGCCTTAGAACACCAATGTTCTGCTTGAATTATGAGTTGTAATAAACGGGCAACTCTTTAACCTCCCGTTTCAAAAGCAGGAGTCCATTGCCTTTTATCTGGAGGGAAACAATGGGGAAATTTATCAGGTAGAATAGGCTAGCTTGTGGTTATGATGTGGTAACAAAACAAAACAAAAAAATTCAGTGACATAAAATAACACATTATGCTACTTGTCCATCACAGGACCGAGGCTGAAAGGGCAGTCCCTAAACAGAACATTACTGGCCATCAAGGCAGAGGAAAGAGAAGACTGCAAAACTTTACCTCTTTCCTCTGTGCCATGCTTCCTTCTCAATGTTACATGCCCTAGACATTGAGGTTAAGGTCAGTAAGAGCCAGTTTGGGATCAGAGTTCCAGGAATTCAGCAGATAAGGAAGAAGCAGTCTTATTGATTAAAATAGAGGTGAGAAAGGGAAAGGTCCAAAGAAAAACTTCACTAGCTTTGAAATTTTGCTTCAAAACCTGCACTCTCTGACCTTGGAAATCAATGCAGGTGTAACTTAACTTTGGCTCATTCTTTTTCCCATATCCACACTTTCCTCACTTCCACTACCTTGAATCCTGAGACTAAGCAGACAGGGAAAGTCGAGATATACTCTTGTGCTACATTGCGAGACTTTGGATGGCCTCTTGGATCCTAGTAGCATTTATGTGCAAAGTATATTATTCCCTGAGTAGCAGAAGAGATGTTCAGATTTGTGGAAACTATATCTGTGCTCCAGCACCTGTCTAATCACATGTCTGGCTTGAGTCAAATGTGGGAAGAAAGAGAAGCTAAAGAGTCCATAATTAGAATAATCATTGACCTGATTAGTTTAGTGTATGCATTGATAGAAGTAACTAAGCCCTTTGGTTAAAGGGCTATGGACTTAAATAATAATAAATTATTGGAAAAAAAGAATGATCATTAAACTTAGTAACTAACAGAATAAGTAACAGGCACCAGCATCCTTTTGGAATAGGCAGTTAGCACTATTATTAAGAACATGGGTACTGAATAGTTCACAATTCATAGGCAGTGATTCTGAACTAGAAGTCCAGGGGACCCCAAGGATTTTATCTCCCATTAAGTGATGTGACATTTTTTGGACTTCAATTTCTTAATTTAAATAATAAGATTAATAAGACATATCTGTGGTCCCTGGTAACTCTAGCCCAACTTTTTTTTCCTTCTCATGCTTAAGCTACATTACAAAAGCTTCTCTTGGTTTTGGGAGATAAAAGCTTCCAAGAAGGGGCTGAGAAAGATCAGAGGAAGAAAACCCATTACCTTATTTCATCAGGCTGCTATGACAAATTCTACACAACAGGAATGCTTAACACTTAAATGCTTAAAAAATAGGAACTTATTGGCTCATGGTTTTGAGGCTAGAAGTCCAAAATCAAGTCATTGGCAAGGTGATGCTTTCTCCCCAAAGTGTTTAACATTCTGGTGCTGGCTGCCAGCCTGTATCCCTGTGTAGTATTACATGGCAATGTCCTCTCCTTTCTCTTCCTATATCGATGACTTCTGCCTTCCGGCTCCTCCCCATGACTTTCTCTGTCTGATTTTCTTCTGCTTGAAAGAGTCCGGTAATCCAGATTAAGACCCAACCTCATTCAGTCAGGCCACTCCTTAACTAAAAATTACATCTTCAAGGGAGCCTATATACAATTGGTTTACACCCACAGTAATGCAGCTTAAGATCATGAACATGTCTGAATTGGGGCACACAATTCAATTACCACACCCATGCATATCATATACAGATATGGGATTTCTGGTTTGACTAAGGAATGGTGAAGATGGTTTTGTTTGGCCAAAGAGCCATCTGACTCAGAATTCATGCAGTGGAAAGGCAGCACAGATGAGTTAAGATGTCTCAAATTTTCCTAGAGGTTGGGTCAAACGGATGGTGTTTAGCCTCAACTTCCTCTGATGGTCTTCTCTTTGTCCAAGGAAGATGACTGAAGGCTGTAGTTAAAGATGAGGAAGAGTCGCTGAGAACTACTGGGAACAGGCATCGCTGGCATTATGGAGGCTTTGCAACTCTGGTCCTGAGATAAAGAGCTTTTCCTGCTTGATTTCTCCCACCCAGCTTTATTTGAAGTTCACCTTTGTGAACTTCAAATTTACAATACAAAGCCCTGTCTGACAGTCATCTTTCCACTCCTCTCTACCAGCATCCTGGACCCTACAGTAAAGTGTGACCATACAGACTTCATGATTGCCCACCCAAAAGATCAGTTCTACCTAGTCAGTTTTCCCTGCCCTAGGTTTTTCCATTCACAGAAGACTTGGAACCATGGCAGGAGGGGAGGTTGGGAGCATTTGAGAAAGCTGCTCAAGGACTAACCATGGTTATAGTGATGGGAAACAGATGGAGATAGAAAGATCCCTGAAGAACCTATGGTTGGTGGTACAAGGAACAGATCTAATGAAATGAGTCTCAGATTTGGAGATGGGAGACATGATTCCATCATCTACCATGTAATAACTTGTATAACTTAAGTAAGATGCTTGCTATCTGAACATCAGTTTCATTATCAGCAAAATGATGATTTAAAAACCTACTTCTAAGAATTAAGAAGATTAAGAGATATAATCAATTTGAAATTATGATTTTTATATAAAATATTACTACTAATACCTAATATTTATCCTACTAACACATTAAAAATGGCCATAGAATATTTTGTGGGTTGTAGATCATTTTGAGAATCTGATTTGAACCCCAGCCCAACCACCGCCCCCCCCAAAAAAAGCAAGAAGCTTTTCCCAAGAAAAATTCACATACTGAAAAATGTAGCACATAATTTCAGGGGGCCCCTTGGAGCTTTTGAAGTCCAGCTATGGATTTCAGAATGAAATAAAGCAAAATGTTCAAAAACCTGCAAAGCTTAAATTTATGCAGAAATATTCTGGAAACTTCTCTTCTTTAAAATTAGCTTTACTATATTAGATGCTTTGTTCTACAGGTTTTTTACTCATTGCTAATTTATAATTATTAAGATTCAGAAATCCTAGCTAAATAAATAACTCAATAGGTAACTAAAATAGAGTAATCCTGAAAAGAAATAAAAGTTTGTTTTTTATTATTTCATTTGTTTCTATGGAATGTTTGGAAAACCATGTTGGCAGAGCATGGTTTTACTTCATAGTTAATAAATGTGTGATTTGAGATTAGTTTGACTCTCCATATTCAATTCTAGCAAAGAGGTTTTTACAACTTGGATAAGCATTGAAACACCCTCAGATTAGATTAAAAGGATACAGAAAGTAAATGCTTAGGCCCCAAACTGCTTGACCATTTTTATAAAAATCTTTTTTTCAGTTACAAGAACTTTAAAATAAGACCCAAGGTTTTGATTCTTCTGCAAACTTTAAGCTTTGGCAGAACCATGATATTTCCAATTTCTTAGCTTTAGCACATTATTAATAGCATCAAAGAAGCTATATCTCCAGAATTATTCTGCTCTCCTTGCCCTTCTTGGCAGTGTTATATTTGAGCAATATGAAAATCAGCAAAGAAGTTCTTACTGTTGTAATGTTTTTCTATTTTCTGTGAGAAGAGTTGCCACCTCAGGCTATGTCTACATTATTTATACCACTTTGATAGATTAAATCTTAACTCTACCAAAGAGCTTTTAAAGACATGTCTGTAAATGTTTAAGGATTCCACAGGTGTTCATCCTGACTGCAAACAAAGACTTCTTTTTGTGGATGAAAAGCAAAATTAAAATGTAGCAATGTCCTGCAAGTCATGGCTTCTGCTTAAAACAGATTCTTGACTGGACATGTCAGATCAATTTGTTACTTTTGACACATTTTTGGAGTTCAACAAAGTGGTCTGCATCAATGGAAACATTTTTGTGACCCTATACTTCTAAAATTAATCTCCCTTATGGTGACAGTTCAAAAAGGAACTATACTGTTGGTATTCTACCACTGTGGCAATATCCTAAAAGACTTTCTTCCTGAAGGGTCACCAAGCGCTAAAGTATTCTTAAAGCCATTTTACAAACTCTATTGTGCAATTTTGATATGCTACGTAAAGACAAGGGCTTCATTTTTGGAATACCTTAGATAACTTATTTTTCTATTTATAAGTGGAGAGCTGATCCTATGCTCTGAAAAATCAGGATTTACCTAGAGTTCTTTTTGAAGCAGTTGGCAATTTCATGAGTTTTCTTTGAAAACTATTATAATCTCCTTTGAATCACTGAAAGATAAATATATTTTCAGATATCCACTTCAGTGCATATCATTGATTTACCTGACTTTACAGGAGCTCTGAGATAAGTCATTGAAATATTTAACAAAGAAAAGGAAAAATATTATGATAATTATAAGGTATGAGGATTATAAATCATATTGTCCTCAGTAAGATAATTGAAATCTAATTTTCATGCAAAGACCAGATGTCACAGTTCCAAATGCCAAACCCAGTTATTTACTGAATTCCACCTTTTATTCTTCTTTCCTCTTCCTCTGTTCCCTACTCTACCAACTTTTTGTAGGAAATTATCATGGAAATTTCCCACCCTGGAGTAAAGAGAAATAAGAGCCCTCTTATAAATGTCGAACTTTTATAAGGTAGGGAGAGAAGACACATAGATGGAGAAACGCTTTTGAATTGTTTGTGAATGGTCATTCTTGAGTCATACTAGACATTCTTCACAGCAATTCTTCCCCTCCATTCCTCAAAGCTCCAGACCTGTGCTTCCTAAACCTTGTAATCAGAGTTGTCTAACACAATTCATATTATTTTATTATATCATCAATGATCAGAAGTTCATCAACTCAGTATTCAAGAGAATAGGCAAGGCTTAATCAGGAATCTATCAATTCCCACTCCTACTCCAAAACTAAGACTCCCATCTGTACTCCAGAGAACACTGTGCATTCTGCCCCATATTAAGAGATTTTAAATATGCCAGTTGTTTCTCATTAGTTTCCTTTCTTTTTTCAGCTACCAATGTATTCTTCAATATGTCTGTGCAGAAATTAGGTTGTAGCTACACTGTCTAACACAGAAGCCCCTAGCTACACATGGCTATTTGCATTATATTTAAATTAATTAAGTAAATGAATTTTAGGCTAAAATTTAAAATTCAGTTCCCTCAGCTGTGCATTCCATATTTCAAGTGTGGAAATAGCTATAGATGGCTAAGAGCTACTACATTGGGTTAATCAGATATAGGGCATATACTTTATCACAAAAAGTGGAAATTAAACAATATCCTTCTAAATAATCTAGTTGTCTAAAAATAAATCATGTTGAAAATTAGAAAATATTTTAAAGTAAAGGAAAATTAAACATGACATATGGCATATCAAAACTTGTGAGCCACAGTTAAACAGAGGGAATATATAGTCCTAAATGAAAGTGTCTGAAAAGAAAAACAATTGAATATAAGTAAACAAAATCTGGAAAAATAAGAGCAATTAAACATGAAGAAATAAAGGGAAGAAAATGGTAAATATAAATTTGGAAATTAACAAAATAGAAAATAATAATAACATAGTGTAAATTAACAAAGGCAAAGATTGGTTCTTTGAAGTAAAATTACTATACAACTAGCTTGAGTAATAAAGAAGAAAAGATAACACAAATTAACAATATCAGGTATTAAAAAGAGGACAACACTAGAGATCCTATAGATATTAACAAGAGGATATTATGTCACATTTATGCCAAAAACTTTAATAATAACAGTAAAAGGTACATGTTTATTAATAAACACAATTTATCAAAATTGACCAAAAGAGGAATTATAAATCTGAATATTCTTATGTCTAATTTAAAAATTGAGTAAATTATTTAAAATCTTCTCACAAATGAAACCCATAGCCCATGGATTTCACAGTGAATATGTCCACATATAAAGAAATAATCCCAATATTACTTAAACTCTTCTGAAAATAGAAAAAAAGGGAACTCCCCCCCCCTCATTTTTTCTGAAGGCCATCATAATTTTGATACCCAAACCTGGCAAAAGACATTATGGGAAAGATAAATTAGAGACCAAGCTCTCTTATCAACAAATACAACATTTGTTAATAAAATATTAACAATGAAATCCAAAAGTATATAAAAAGGATAATTCATCATTTCCAAGTAGTTTCTATCTAATAATGCTAGGTTGGTTTAACATTTGAAATTCAGTCAATGAGATTCAACACATTTTTAAAAAAATGAGAAAACCACATATGCTCATCTCAATAGATGAAGAAAATGCCTTTGAAAAAATTTTTTCATTCATGTTAAAAATGTTATTCTACTTTTCTTGGAAGTCCTAGCAAGTGCAATGAAGCAAGAAAATAAAAGCATAATGACTGGAAAGGAAGAAATAAAAGCAATATTATTTCAGAACAACTGGAACTCTCATGCACTGCTGGTCAGATTATAAATGGGTGCAAACACTGGAAAACTCTTTGGAAGGGCATCCCAACTTTGAATATATGCATAGGATGAACTCTACAATTCCACTCTAAGGTATTTCTCCAACAGGAATGTGACCATATGTTCTCCAAATGACATGTACAAGAATGTTCACAGAACATAATTTTAATAATGAAACCTGGAAACTCACCCAAATGCCCGTTAATAATAGAATGGATAAATAAAGTATGGTATAGTCACACAATGGAATGCTATATATAGCAATGAGATTTTTTTTTTTAAATCTGCAGTTGCATGGCAATGTGGATGAATATCACAAATAATAATGTAGAATGAAAGAATACGGACAAGGAGAGTAGATACTGTGTGATATTCTATATTTATAAAGATCAAAACCAGTCATATATATGTATATATGTATATAGTAAAATATGTATATACACGTATTACGGTAATAGTGAACAGACAAGTAAAAAGGTTATTCCAGTGACTTAACAAGATAGAAACCTGTCAGATTTCATCTTAACCAAGTGATCAAAGTTTACATAACCAAAATTGGGACAAAACAGTATCATGACGCCTTGCTATAATTCACTGAGAAGGACATATCACTTCTGTGGTTTTTCACCAAAAATGTATATCCTGAATCTAATCATAAGGAAACATCAGGCAAACTCAAAGGAACACTCTACAAAATGTGTGCTGCAAAAATGTAAAACTCAAAAAAGACAAAGAATGGAAGAGGAACTGTTAGATAAAAAGAAAATAGGAAAATATGGCTATGAAATGCAATGCATGCTTATTAATTGGCCACTGGACAAAGGGTTGGGGGAAGGGGCTATAAAGGACCTTTTGGGGACAACCAACAGTTTGAATATGGTCTATCATATCAATGTTAAATTATCTGGTTTTGATAATTGTATTGATGTTCTATGAAAGAACGTCCATCTTCTTAAGAAATGCACATTAAAGTTTTTAGGGGAAAGGGAACATGATGTCAGCCATCATTAGAAAAAATGTGTACACATATATACATATGCATATATGTGTACATATATATATATGTATACAGAGAAAATTATAAAGTGGGAGGAAATATAAACAGTTTCTTAATATGGGCAAATGATATAATAGGAGCTCCGTGGATTCTACTCACAACTTTCTTATTAAGTTTGAAATTATACTAAATAAAATGTCAAAAAAAATGACATTTGTTTGTCTGGTTTTTGCTTATTATTATTGAAATAATGAAAATGTTCTAATAATGATTGAAGTGATAAATGCACAACTATGTGATTGTACCAAATACCACTGATTGAACACTTTGAATGAACTGTACGCTTTATTAATATGTATCAATAAAATAGATTTTTTTTTTAAAAAAAAAGCAATCGCAATAAAGCTAACACTGATAGCCAATGGGGGGAAAATGTGTGTAGGTAGGTTTTATTCATCTACAGATTTTTGTGGATTAGGAATCCAGGTTTCAGAGAAGTTTTAAAGATTTAGAAAACTGATCATTCAGGAATCCAGCTATGATAATGTTCATGATGTTCAAGGGGGTTAGCTCATGTTAAGCAAGCTCATATGAAACTGATACATCAAGTAGAATGTCAGTTTATTAATTTAACAGCAACAACAACAATGCTACTGCCAAATGGGATGTAAGACTTGTGTGAGCATAGCTGTTGCATTTTTCTTCTTGGCAGATGTAGATGGAAAACCACTCAAATATCAGAAGACTGCTTTCAGAGCTTAGTTAACAGAGCATATTGGATGCTTAATGTTCAGGCCCTAAAAGTCTAATCTATCTATTTCCACAAACATTCTTCTTACCAAGGAAATAGTTTACTTCTAAATTGCTTTTTTGGCCTAAAGTTTATATAGTTACTATACCAATATAAAGCATTGGTTTTAGTTCGATTCATTATCAGGGTGATCTTGCTTAGAGCCAGTCCACTTATATATATTTCACAGGTAACTTGCCCAGCCTGGAAGATCTGATTTCCATGGTTGCGAAGACTGTCCTTACATTGCTTATTAATACAAGAAGAAGAAACAAAAGTCAAATGTGAGAGCTTGAAATGACAATTTTTGGCAACATATTTTCATTCCATACAGAATTCTGGGCTACTTTCTTTTTGTACTTTAAAAATGTTGTCTTCAACAATTTGCTGAATCATCAGCTACCATTCATATTGTTTTTCTTCTATATATAAAGTACTGTTCTTTGGGTTGCCCTCAAAATATTTATGTACATCACAAGTGGTCAACTGTTCAGTAAATTATCCTTTCAACTTAGAATAAATATATGAAAGCAGGAATATTTGTAAAAATTCCATTAACTATGGCTCCATTTAATTATATTAGATTCATATTCAAAAAGTATTTTACTATATCTAAAGTCATTTATACACAGAGATTGCAGAGCATTTAATACACATGCTATATTTAAATTGTTAACATAGTAACAATATACTATTTTTGTGATAATGTACAATTTCCTAAATTGTTGGTTAGGCAAATCCTAGATATTTAACCTATACACTTCCAGATGAAGTATTGATGTACATCTGCAACTGCTAATTAAATTATGGACTCTGACATAGATCCTTTCTGCTGCAGTGTCTATACTGATGTTAAGCTCATCTAGTGATCTTGTGAATGTTCTATGTCATATAGTTTTGATTTCTCTTCCAATTATGATTGTTTTTATTTAATTCTTGAGCATTTCAAATAACTTTTTTAAAAGTTCTTATTTCCTTATTTCTTCATCATTTTTTAAATCTCTGTCTTTGTTTCTATAAACTGTACCTGTCAATGCATCACGTTTTTATACTTCTTCATACATCTATAAATTGCTCAGTGGATAAGAAACATTATGAATATTATATTGTTAAGTATTTGGATTATATAATATTCTTTTAGAAAGTTTTAAATTTTTGTGGCAAGCAATTAAATAATTTGTTAATCAGCCTGGTATATTCAGGACATATTTTTAAGATTTCTTCAGGCTTGCTTAGAGTAAGTAGCCTTTACTCAAGTGTAGTTTGATCCTACTACTAAAGGATGAGCTTTCTGGTCCATTGAGGTTTCTCAATCTGCATGATGGAAACTCCAATGTATCCCAGATTTGTATGAAATTGGAATTACTCAATTTAAAGCTCCCTGGTAGTTGTTCTTTGTTCTCAGGGAGTTTTACCCTGCACATGCATACATTATTATTCAGCAACAGATTGAAGACAACCTCCATGCATATTTCAGAAATTCTTTTTCTTCCTGGTTCTTTGCTCCTTAGTATTCTGTACTGTAAATTCCAGCTTCCCCAAACTCCCCAAATTCTGATTTTTCTTTCCTATTCTCCCTGTGCTACAGTTCAGAAAGTGACTCCATGAGAAAGTCAGGGTTAACCTAGAACTCATTTCATTTGTCTGCTCTCTCTTAGAATTCACAATTCTCTGATGCTTGTTGTTCAATGAGCAATTAACAGATGTATGAAGAAACATAAAAATGTGATGCATAAGAAAAAGGTGTCAACATTTAGAAGTCAGGCAAGGTAACAGAGGCACAATATTTCAGCTGAAATAAAAATAACTTGGCTATAAAACATTACTCATATTTTTACTTTACATTCTCCTGAGGAAAGGGATATAAAATACATAGATAATTAAGGTGACTCTACGCTGGCTTTATCCCATGATGTAGATGGCTGATCTACTGATGACCTTGTAAAGTAGGATGTTGAGGTTTCCAGGCAGGAATTAGATACCAGTGCCCTCTGTACCCATCCCTAAAATTGCAAGGACCATGTCTCAAATTCTTAGTTGCGTCTTTAAAGCCCCTTTCTCTTGACTTGAAATGGAGTAGGGAGTACCCTACACTCCTCTTTGAAAGCTCTTATTAACAACTCTTTCCAAAACTTTTTCCTGCCCCTCCCCGCACTAACTTTTTTTTCTTAATTTCCTCAACATAGTTGAAGACTTTAAGAACCATCTAATTGATTCTTGTCCTCCTTTGGATCTTGTATCTCCTTTGTTATTATCTCAGTGCCTCCAGCAACATTTCTACTGTAAGAAGAGTCCATGTCTGCTTCTTTCACAAGAGCACAGACTCCTAAATGAGAGGGGTGGCATCTCCTTTATTTTTATATCCCAAGTGTTCAACACAAGGCACAGATTGAGAAAACAAGTGACAGTGAAATGAACAGTCAGGAGGGAAGGAATGGCCTGGTTTGATGGATTCAAAGCCACCATTTTTCAAAAGCATATTTAATTAGTTGGGATAGAGAGACAATGCCTCTCAGGTTCAGAGAAAGACTAAATTAATGGAGAAATATTTTTTAATTCAACAATTTGAAGCAGATGATCAGTTTCTACCAAAAAAATCTAATTTTTCAGATATTTATGAATGTATATTTCAAAAAGCAATGTGGGATCACAGTTGACTATAAAAATTATATTAAAAAAGCAATTCATTCATCTTAAAGACATAATTTCAGAATTTATTCTTCATTAAAGGTTTTTTTCCTATGAAATGAGATTTTTACAGACTTCTTAAGTAAATTTTAATTCTTCCAAATAAAACTTTATAGTGATGCTTACATGTGTAAGAATTTGTATATCTTTGAATGAATGCTTTGAAAGGTTGACCCATGTCTTGGAAGGCATAGTAGAGGGTACACATCATTTGATCAACAAGTAAACAAATGCTAGTCCTGAATCCAATACCCTTCCAAATTTCTTTACAACCCTATCATGCACAAGAATGCAACCTACTTTCAAACCTAAAATCTATAATAAGGTTATCGTATTCAAGAGACTAACATAGTTCATTTTTCATTCTGGTGGATATCTCATTTATTAGGAACAGAATTCACTGTGCTCCTGTGCCAAGAATTACTAAGCAACAGAACATATGTAGGCGGATGTGATGTTTGCATATTCACACAATATGACATTTACACCAAGATCAGAAGTATATTATTGCAGAAAAGGAGGAATGGTAACAGAACTAGAGGTAGTAATACTCTTTTAAAAATTTTATGAGGTACCATTCACAAAAGTATCTCCATGATCTTAATAAATAACCCTCTGCTATAGAAAACAAGCAAATCCAGAGGGACATTCATAACTCCACAAGTTTAGTTCTTCCTAAATGCCAGGAAGCAAAACATGCTGCTTGAAGCATTTTTATCCCTTCTATAGTATAACACCTACTATGGCGTGAATACAAGAATTGCCTATCAGCCTGAGCAGAATACTAACTGCTTTACAGCTTAGAAATTAGGAACTATTCTGCTGTGTTCTACTCAAGACATTTCCCTGGGGACCTTGAACTTGGCATTCCTCTGCTAGGCAGGCATATCTGTTCCCATGCTGTCTCTATGCTGAATAGGAACCAAAGAAGAGTACAAGGTGGAATGTCTAAATAAATGTGACTATGCCTCACAGGAAAAAAAAAAAAATTCCCAGCCAAACAATATGTGAACCAGCCCTTTTCAAACTGATGTGTGGTTTCAGGCAGTGACCTCAACAGTGTCCCTTTGCAGCAAACTGCTCACATACTCACTTTGGTTGTGCAACTTCAACTTTTAATGCAATTCTCACACAGATTAAGTGAATCAGGAAATATTTTCAGAGGAAAAGCTCGCTGAACACCTCCCAATCATCATGGGTCTTCTGTGGGCATACAAATCATAACATTTTTCATAAGTTAAAATTCTGAGTTAAAATACTGATTATCCCTTCATATTCTTTCTAAATATTCCTCAGCGGATACTTTCCATGATTTCTTTGATAGGCTCTAAAGTATTTCTAGAGAGAAGAGCCTCCTCTGGCAGTATTCTTCCATAATGAACATATTCACTAAATTCATTTTTACAGAACAAAAGATCCTCAATGAATTGGACATCTCCTTCCTTCCAATTGAGTAGATTCTATAATGGCTTTCACAATTAACTTAAAGATTTAAGAAGCCAACTACAACCCTAAGGGCACCTCACCCTATTCATAAAGCTGAAAGTAACTGCACCAAGCTATTATTTGAGGATAGCTGGGAAAGCAATTCTGGTTCCCATGTAGGAAGACCCAAGGCTCACTACAAGCAGCCTACTATTCTGGATTTAAAAAGTACACTGGATCCTAAACATGGGTTTACAAAAGGAACAAGAAAATTAAAAGTAAGGTGGCAACAACTGCTGATTTCTTTAGAAGTGTTGTGTGTTTTCACATCACAATAGTCTGTTGACAAACTCCTATCTGTAGATGTTTCCATCAGTATGGCAGGAATATGGTTGCTATCATCACATGGAAAGCTGAACAGACTCTCAAACATGTTAGAATGCAGCTCTGTGCACTGTTGCCACATGCTGTTTGCCATATGACCCAAATTCCACAACTGGGAATAGTGGACCTAACAAAGAATGTCTCACCTTACCTTAATTTAGATGACCTGACAGTTCCATATATATTTTTTAATGCCCAACATAGGGAAATTTGATCTCCAGATTATCTTAAAATGGTAAATTGAACAAAGTCAGAAGGGGTCTTAAGAGGTCTTCCTGTGAAAAAAGCAAAAGCATATTTGAACCACTTTCAGAAAGATAAATTTTCCATTATATTATTAAATCTCCAGAGAAGAATTTTTAAACAATTTTTCAAAAGGCCCTGAGTAGTTTCCCTGAATAAAGAGTTCTACAAAACAACAACAACAAAAACAAACAACAAAAACAAACAAACAACAAAAATAAAATGACCGTTTGTAGCAAAATCACCTGGATTTCTAATTTCTGGGTTTCATCACAGATTTACTGAATAGAGATTTCAGTTTACACCCAGGCATCTGCATTTATAACAAGCTTTTATCACCATTTAACTCCACTCTAAGTTTTGGAAAACACTGGATAAAGATTTGTAAAACCAGAAGTGAATATTATCACCTAAACCATTTTAAGCACGGTCAGATGAGTTTAGAGTCAATAGAACTCACCATCAAAGCTGCCCTTCTATGTCTTTACCCCAACGTGCCCTCTCAATTGTTCAGGTCTCCTTTTTGGGGAAGATCATCATGACATTTTCCTTTCCTTCCCATGCAACCTTAATTGTTCTGAATCCCGTTCCTCAGGGTCCTTCTTTCTTCAAAGCAATGACTCCCAAAGTCTGAGGACCAGAAGACCCAGCTCACCTGGAACTTGTTAGAAATGAATACCTTTGAGCCCTCTTCAAGCTTCAGAATCAGAAACTCTGGAGCTGGGGCAGAGCAATGTTTGGTTTAACAAGCTTTACAGGTGATTGTGAGGCAGGCTGATGTGTGAGAAGCACTGCCACAGAGCTGATAAATTAGTAGGAGAAAATATATTAATGTATATTAACTCTAGATAGACACCAGATAGAGATAGCTCTCACAGGTAACATTTGCATTTTAACATATGTCTTTCACACTGAAGCAAATACAGTAAGGGATTAATATGGAAGATTTCAGGAACCTCCAATGCTAGAAATGGAGCTATTATGAATTATGGGGACCCTTTCAAATTATAACCTTTAAACAACAGTGAGTTATTGTGCTTTGTGCTGTAAGCAAGGGCTACAGAAATGGCTCTCAACCCTTGCTTATAGGCATGTTTTTTAAAAAGCCAAGAATAATTAAATGTCTGGGGATAGAGCTTTCCCTAGGCAATTCTAATGGGCAGTCAGAAGTACCACTGGTCTTGGCCAGTGGGTCTCAAACTTAAGCATGCATGAGAATCTCCTAGAAGGACTGTTAAAATACAGACTGCTGGACCAATCCTCAAGTCTCTGAACTAAGAGGTCTAGAATGGGGTCTGAGAAGTTGTATTTCTAAAAATTTGGTTGCTACTGTTTCTGAGAGCATAATCCGAGAATCACTGTAGTGACCCCTGGTATCAATTTAATTAGCTGACACAAAGCAGGAGATAATGTGCCTATGACCAGAGGATTTGGAATGCAGTATAGGTGATATTTAAATATATTCATTTGTTAATATTTTCATTTGCTCCTGTGACAACTATTTCTTGGTCACTTCCCTGTGCTTCACTATCTTCTCTATTTCATTTTTACTCTACAGGGAGACTTTCTATGACTGCAGCAAACCCCTGTCATCAAAAGGAAAATAACACCTCACTATCATCAAGGTGACTTATCTAACACCTTCACTTTTAAAAGCAAAAGAAGTTCTTGAAGAGTAAAACCGATAATATCAAGTACAAAATCCCTACGGTCAAGATAATTGGCTTTACTCTAAGGAGAGCACTCCAGGTTCTTATTCTGAGTCAAATCACTTGTAATTTCTTTCATATTCTAAAAGGATTGATTATCTGATTTCTTAGTTTGTAGCATATTAAAATCAGAATATTGCAGGGTGAACAACTGATTGAAAAAAGCAATGAATGAGCCTGAGAGCTTAAAAAAAGAGACAGAAAAATTTTAAAGTTGAAGAACTTGAGAACAAATTTGAATGGCCCCTGAGAGTAACACTGAGTTCCTTAAAAAGCAGGTACAGGGGACGGATGTGGCTCAAATGGTTGGGCGTCCGTCTCCCATATGGAGGGACCCGGGTTCGATCCCCGGGACCTCCCGGTAAAAAAAAAAGCAGGTGCATCAAGGCAGAGTTAAACAGCAGGATGAAAATACATTAATAAGGGAGTTGCTCAAAGGCAGGGAAGGTAACCACAACTTTCTTAGTGTGCTAGGCACTATTCTGGTGCTTTCCAGGAGCTAACAATTTATTTCTCCTGTCACTCCTGTGCAAGAGTCACATTTATTTTCATGCTCACTTTATAAATGACAAAAATGAAGAACAAAGAGATGAAGTAATTTGCCCAAGAGTACAGGGCTAAAAGGGTACAAGAAGATTTTGACACAGAGAGCTGTGCTCCAGAATCTATGTATTTGACCACCCCTCTCTCCCTCTTCTATCAGAGCAGCTTTGCTATTCACCACACTCATCACCCTGAAAAAGGCAGTAACCATGGAGTGGGAGGAAGGGAGAAATGTTTTTTTTATACTATGAAAAGAGAATATATTGAAGAAGACAATGATTAGTTTGAAAGTGGACCTCAAATGCGACTCGAAGAACACTTGGATGATGTGAGAATCTCTCTTTCTCTATATATAATATATATATATATAACATATATACTATAATATAAAATTATTAAAATATATAACATATATATCATATATGTAAAATCTCAAATGATAATATATATGAATTGTTCTACCTTATGATTTTAGTAGTTTTATCCTAAAAAAATATGTCCCAGGAAATAAATCATTTCCAGAAACTTCATTAAGAATTTTGGGAATATATATTTTCAGAACTATTGCAAAAGCAAATTAAAAGGCTTTTTTTTTTTTTTTTTTTTTTTTGCAGTGGAGCCATCTAGAGCCAAGTAAACACGTAGCCATTGTGATTGTCAGCCAACAGAATGCAGGCACCATGAGAAATAAAATAGCCATCCAAAGAACACAGGCTTCTGTTTGTTGAATTAAAAGAACAGTTCTATTAGCTCTGTGGCAGAGAGAATTCATAAACATTTGGTCCTGTTCTAACATTCATTTAGTGAAAAGCCATACTACAAAGCCTGCCACATTTTTACCAATATATTTTTAAAATTTTGGTTGGCAAATTAAATGTGAACATTCCAATCATCAGGGCAAAATATTTCAGTTAGCAAAAAAAAAAAAAAAAAAAAAAAGCTACAATTAATTAGTAAGTTAAGAATTCTGACAAGTCCTTTACTTTCCTAGAATATTCTCTAAAACTGGGAAACTCTTTTTCCGAGAATGTGGAATTCTTAAGGGCTAAAAAGAAAAAAAAAGAGAAACAGCAGTCGGATTGGGATTGGCTTAATTGAACCTAAGATTTAGATTTATCTGAAAGTCCTTGAATCCATCCATGCTTATTGAGCTCACTATCCCAAGTGAATGATAGAATCAACTAATCTTTTGATTTAATGGCAGCCTGAAAGAATTGCTTAGCATCGTTTATATCAAAATAAACCCTTGATTTTTCTATTGAGGAGGAGGCACTGCTTTGAAAATTATTCAGGTCAATGTTCCTTCTACCATACTCTGTGATTAAAAGCACTTTTTCAAGCACTGTAGACAAATCTAAACCTGCTTTCCGAGTAAAAATTGTGCTGTCTCTTCAGTTTATACCCCTTCAGTCATGTGATGATTTCCCTCCAGCTGCGAACGCCACTTCAGCTTCTCATTTGATTAACAGCGACAGCCCTACACAAAGCTCTTCAAAGTCTACGTAGGTATAGTAAGCCAGTATCATATAATTTCAGCATCTCAACAATTAGAATGATCTCAAATTGATACCACATAACTTTTATCTAAAGGTTTTTGGAGAGAAGCAGTATTTAGAGAAGAGAGTCTAAGAAATCTGCTAATTCTCAGTTCTAATCTTGTATCACATAAGAATCATTGGACACCTAGATATTTGAACTTCATTAGCTTAACGTACATAATAATTCACTTACCCCGAATTGTGCCTTTAAATTCTCTGACTTTGAATTTACCAAAGCTCCTTATTTTAAGAGTCACATGACAATCACTTCAACATTTATTGTAAAGCTACCATAGAGAGCTGCATTTGTAACATTACTCTGATTATCCTACAGAACAACAACATGATAAATTTGTCTTCAAAATCAGTTCTTCATTGAAGAATTTGAAATCTTTCATATTTTTCTTTTTGACACAGGTACTGGGAAACTCAGAAGCAAAACTAATGCTTAGCGATAACAAATGCATGGATCTTCATGATTAGCATACTGATTTGCTCCCTCGATATTGACATAATTCTTTTTACTCACTTTTGGCATATACATCTTTATTTGACATCTTCTCAAAGTTGTTTTGAGTAAGGGGTCATAGATAAAGCCCAAATCACTTTTCTTTTATCATTCAGGTAAAGTTACAGGTAGGATATTTTTAAAGAAGTTTTACATGTGAAGTTACTTAAGTTATTGTGATGGGATTTGAAAAATGCACTTTTCTGTTATGTTTCTTTGCTTTTTAATTTTTTTACCTTAGGAATATAATCAATAAACAAGCCCTCACTATCAATCTCCAAAATACCTCATCATATTTCATTTTCAAAACCAAACACCTCCTGTGATGAATTATAGTCATTAGCACAGAAACTTCAGACCAGTCAGAAATGACTGAGCAGCTGGCAGAAAAGGTGGGAGGGGCCAGAAGAGTTTCTGCTCCAATTAATTTTTGGTTTCAAATGTAAATATTTCTCAGCCTATGCAACTCTGCTTGACACTCCATCAAACTAAATTAAAAAAAAAAAAAAAGTTTCCAAACATCTTTTCTGTTATATTTCAAAATTAGGAGTCAGAAGAATTCTCTCTCCATATAAAGCTTTTCCCCTGTACACAGAGCAGGATACTCAGTCACCCAGATCCAAGCTTAAGAAGTATGCCACTAAGGTGCTTTTTACACATGTTAGTATTATATTATTTACAGAAGCGCTGCCTCATCCAAATTTAGGTTTTAATTAAGTCAATGACCACAGAATACAGCAGATGGATTTTTTGACACATTTACATATTCATTGAATACATTTTGTGTGTTCATGGTATCAAGCATATTACTGGTCCTAGGGGTTGGGGTGTAGGTAGTCATATTATAGAAAAGCAATGTCCCATGTCAAGATAAGATAAGTACCAAAGATTTAAAGAAGGGGTGCTTTGGAAGGCCAAAGAGGGAAGAGATCACTTCTGACTAGAAATCTGCTAAGGAATATTAGGAAGTCCTTGATATGGTTCTTCAGGAAGAGATAGGATACTGACGTGTGGAAATGGGTAAGGGCAGGCAAAATCAGATGGAATGCATTCTCAAATAGTTGTGCCCAGCATTGCAGGAAGATCAGTCAACATTTCCACTTTATCCCTAATGTCATAGGCTCAGAGTTTTTAAAGGAGACAGGATTTGGGGTTTTAGGAGCTGAGTCCAATCTTTGAATCAGTGTAATGGTATTAATAAAAATAAATGTGTTATATAAGGATCTTAATGACATAATGTCTATGAGAAAAGTTTTACAAACCTCAAAGCCTATACAAAGTTCTTTATAATTGTTGTAAACTTCCTTGGGCTGCCCAGCTGTGGCATGCATTTTCATACCAGACCATTTATTTTGGCTCTGCAACTGGAAATAAGCACAGTCATCTTCTCAGTGGGTGGAGAGAGGCTCCTGAACAGCCACCCAAGAGCTCTAGAACTCGCATCATGAGGGTCAAATTACACTGAGCAGATTGTGACTTGTCCTCTGGTCGTGGAACATTGCAGTGGGCTGTGAGCAATTCATACACAGGAGGCAACATAGAAGAACTAAAGCAAACCACCCCCTCTGGGTTCAAAGTTATAGGTCTTCTGCTTCTGACAGCTGCCTTCACTGATTCTCTAATTTTCCAAATTCTTCCTGAACTTTTCAACCTCCATGGAATTCTTGGGTTGGGTTTGTTTCTTACCTAAATACCCATAGTCTCCATTTCCTTTATAGGTCCCCATAATTCTCTGAATCCAAACTGCCTCACCCACCAACTGCCAGGCTCCTACTTATTTGGATTTCTAGACCTGTTCTTGGCCAACTCTGCTGTGTTTTCCATATTCAAGCTGGTCGTTTACTCTCATTCTCTCGAAACCATTAGAGTAATTGAGCTGATAGAATCTGAAAATCTAACTGCACTTGCAAATGGAGAAGAGCATTGTATATTTTTAAAAAGCAAGAACAATTATGCAAAAATGTTTTCCAATGTTACCAATATGCATTTTAAATTAAAAGTAATTTATTCCAGCTAGATCCAGTGTTATGTCACTTAAGTGAGGTCAATATTAAATTATCAAAGTCACAACTATGGTTTGGCAATGCCCAATTAACAGGAAGTTCAGTGCAAGGCTCCTGAAGCAAGAGCTGTTCAGCAGGTTGGAAGGAAATCAGTTAAAAACTGGAAGCAGCAGCTCTGGGTGGAATTTGAGGAACCAGCTGAAACCAAAGACTTGAACAGGAAGTAGGATCAAGATGACTATAAAAGCAGATGATGTTTTAGCGTGGCTTATGTGCTACTAATGTGCTGTGTAAACTCATCAGTTATGTCCCGATTGGACCAATTCTATGACAGTCTCCTTGCCTATGATCTTGGCCGTTCTAAACCTCATAGCCAGAGATATCTTTCTAAATGAAAATCGGATCATGGCACTGCCTGGCTTAAAGCCTTTAAGTAGTGCTTTATCATTCTCCAGATAGAAACCAAGTTTCTTAATTTGACCCACAAAACTCATTGTGATATGGTACCTACTTCTCTTTTGTTACCTCATCTCTTTCCCTCCCCAACTCCTTTAAATTCTTTCCCCTATCATATTTCTTATACTAAAGAATTTGTAATAAAAAGATTCTAGATTCAAATGCTGAATCTTCCATATACTTAACTTTTGGCAAGTTACTTTACTGCTCTCAGATGTACTTCTTTATTTTAAAAAATGGGTACAGTGGGACAATAATCCCCACAATGGATGGTTTAGGGAAGAATTAGAGATATGACATAAATTAAGGGGTCATTTTAAGTGTTTAATAAATGGTAGTTATTACTATGCACTCAAGCCAACAGCCATACAAAATCCACAATTTCTGAATAATCCACACACTTAGATGCACATATCTAAGCACTTACCAGTTCTCCATGTCACTGACACATTTGGACACTTAGCTTAAGAGGCACCTTCTGGAGGAATATGTGTTTGATGTCTCTTAAGTGAAAGAAAGTGCCCACTTTTGCTACCACAGTGATTGCTCTGTGTTGATCTCCATAGAGCAGGGATTCTTAACCTTTTTTGTTCTATGGACCCCTTTGCCAGTCAGGTGAAAACCACAGATACCTTACTAAGTCCACACTATACTATGTATTATTTAATAAAATATCACAGCCACACCAACACGTCTCCACAAGAATAATGTTTTTTGGAATTTCATTTCAAGCCCATAGACCCCTTGTTAAGAACCCCTGCTGTAGAGGGTACATCACGCAGTATTTTCATCACTGCTTTACCTGTATATCTCTTCATTTGAGGCTGGACTCTGCAGGTTAAGTACCATATCCTTTCTCTGAGCCTCAGTTCCGCTGATTTATAAGTCTTAGTAAAAACAATAAATTTTAAAATATGGATGAATGTATAGTTGAAGAGCAGATGCAAATTGTAATTTAACTCAAAGTATATGTTAGGAAGTGGTAATAAAATCCAAGTGCCTACCCTCTGCCCTAGACTTTTTTTAGTTTTTGAATGAGGAGTCCTCAAATTTATTCTTTCTGCATTGCTCAGAAAGTGCAGAGGACTTTTAGTCCATGGAAGATGCTGGCAGAGGCCATGTGTACTTAAACTTACACCAGTCTAAGTACTTGAAGTTATAGATAGATTTTGTGGGCAAGAATTTAATAACCCAAGAGGAGAAAAGTAATGTCAAGGGAATTTCATGAGGCCACCCCTGGTATGCTGTAAGCCAGAGTATGACTTAAGTGACAGATGACATTTCTGTTTCATACTATTTTTTGCCTTTCCTTATAAGAAAATTAAAATACAAATTTAGTAGCTGCAATAATTAATTAATTGTACTGCATTCATCTCTGCAGGCTTACAGCTAGAAACTTGTGACCTCAATATGCAAAGTTATGCAAATTAAAATCCCCAGAATGCCTCTTTGATCTGTTCTAAGCACCAGCTACAATTCCAAATCCTGATGATGTCTTTGAGGAGTGCTTAATCCCCTCAAAAGAAGGACTAAGGGGTTAATTCACAAGGACCAGAAAAGTTTGCAAAACATATGATGATAAGCATATTCTTATTCCCCTATTATTTCTCAAATAGAAAAGAAAAATCAGAGGAGGACAGAAGGGAGATAATATATTTATTTGTACTATCATAATACATTTTATATCTGTGTGGTGTGATTAGGGAACAGAGAAGCAGAAAAGAGGCCAGTAGCATTACCACCATCATTGGCCCAGGAAACGATATGATGAGAACAAACTGAAATCAGCAGCCGGTGAACAGAATGTGTCTGTACATGGCACGGGACAGGAGATGTCTCACGGACGGCATGAAAACAGCATCTGAAACTCATATCTCCATTTTTACATGCCAACAAAGGAACTAGATTAACAAGGCCAAGATGATCAGGCCTACCAGTGCATTATTAGTTAGGGTAAGAAAATCTTTTAGCTTAAATGGTTAGATGGAGAAATCTTTTCTCCTTTCGTTACCCAAAGTCCAAAAATATTTTAGATGGGAAAACAGTTTATTCATTTGTTCATTCCCTTACTCATTTACTCATTCATTCTACAAACATGTATTGAGTACCTATTATATTTCAGGCACAATGCTTGAGATACAAAGATGAATAAGATACAATTCCTGTCCTAAGTAATTAGTCTTGTAAAGAACACCAATGTGAAAACAAATAACTTTTTTTGAACTCAGTTCTTTGAATATATCATTCTGTTTTATACCTCCTCATAGCTTCTCTGTATCATCCAAAGGCTGAGTTCCACTCACCTGTTACCTGTTGAGACTCAAAGCCTCAACTCTTCTAGGAAGCCTATTTAAATCATCCTTATTACTGGCCAGTTAGTAGTAATCATTCTCCCCATTATGCCAACTGTCCCTTGTATTTCTTTAGTACCATGTCTTTGAGACCATATTTCACTATATATAAATGATATTGTAGGAAAGATATTCATATCTAATATCACAGCGCTAACACATAAAGAGCTCCAAAAATCAATTTAAAAAGACTAACACCCCAATGGGAAAATGGCTAAGAAGACTTTCTCTTACATTTCCCAACTTTCTCTGCTGGGAGGGCCTAGAAGCAAGGATACCCAAGTAATAAAAATTCTAAATGCCATTCTCCTCTAAAGAAACCAAGGCTCCTTGGAAAGATGGCTGATTCTGGGGTTACAACAAGGAAAATATAAGATGAGCCTGAAACATCATTTTATAGTGTCAGAATATAAGGAAATGCTCAAAGAATGATGTGGAAATGTCAAAAGAATACAGGAGTCAGCTTAAAGGGCTTTCATGGGGCAAGTCTGGAACAATTTGACTATGGAAATAAATAATGATAGTAATGGATAGTAACCCTTTAAGTAAAACAGGAATTCTTGAATCCATACTGCTATAAATACTATGGTGGACTTGGTATTTGCTAATATTTAACTACATTTCCTTGAATCCCTTTCCCTGCATCACTTTTGAGGTAATCTTGCTGAAAGGGGTTGGTAGGAAAGAGGGACAAAAATGATCATAGATGGGACACTGAAATAGGAGCTTTTTGAATTCTGGAAGATGGTTGTAGTACAATCCAGGGAACTCCATCCATTCAAGGCAGGGCAGGCATTGGGGTGAATTGGGGAGTAAAAGAGGTTTGAGAGGGGAACTGTAGAAAGAAGAGGGTCAGTCTTCCAAGAGGGAAGGAGCTGTCATGAGCTAGGCAGTGTGGTGAGCCCCATGGTCAATCAGGGAGCCATTCAGGGTTGGACATAAACCTAGAGGGTGAATGGGGCAGTAGGGCTTATTGAAGCGCCCACCAGTGGCAGTGAGATCACATTGTAGGCCCCTTGCTGCCTTCTGCAGTGACTGTCTCCTTGCAGAATAAGAGCACTGCAAATATTAGTTGCTTGGATGAGCCATCAGACAAACAGAAGAAAAACTGCAGTGGGTCTGGGTCTAAAAGGGACAGTGAAAGACAAAAAGCCATGCAAATGCATCTTAAGAACAGATAGAATTTGATCTGCACCTTGCATTAAGGATAGGACTCAGATAAAACAAGACAGGCAGGAGAGTTTTCCAGATCCAAGAAGTAGTATGCTTTATCATGCTACATAATCAAAAGCTTGTTTTCTTATTTTTCAAGTTCCTCCTTTCTCTTCCCTGAATTTCTTTTATGCATTTTCACATTTCTCTCTTTCAGGTGTCATCAAGGGCCAACCCTGACAGAAGGTGTAACTGAAAGGTTTTATTATTCTTGTAGCAGAAAACTAAGTAATTGTTGTAGCTATGATTAAAAACCAGGTATAGGCTAGGAGAACATATGCACAAATAGATGCCCTATATAAAGAAGTATTTTTCTTCCTCTGAGTTCTTTTTGTAAACAATTCTAAAGTTCATCTAAGATTGCTTTAAGTAGTTTTAATTAAATCTTCAGAGGCTACATATGATATGCCTAAAAAATACAAGATTTAAAATCACTAATATTTTATGAATGGCCAAGAAATTAAACAATTTTTCAGATAAAATAAAAATTTTAAAAGCAAATGAAACTTTTAATTATTCTTAAAATGTCATAAAATTACAACTTCTTAAATGCCCTGGAAGATAAATTATACACAAAGCCATGGAGGCAACTGAACCCCATGAACGATCCCACACTACACTCTCTTGTTCTGGTTTTTCCACAATCTACAAAAATACGAGTCAATTCCAGTACTCAGCTTGAATACTTTAAAGAAAGAAGCAGGACGTTTTCATCCACTACCCTTTCCTTTCACATACATATAAACAGAAACGCCATTTCCTGGTTTCCAAGCAGTTTTTTTGTCAAAAGATATTTCTGTTTACCTGGGATTCTGGAACCTATCGATAGAGTAAAAGCAAAAGCAAAAAGGTCTAAGAGGAATTGCACTCAAAGCAGAGGCGCTAAAAATAGCCTTATTGCCTTATCTCAGCCTTTTGCCTTTCATTTAGAGATATATCCAGAAAGCCTGCTGCCTAAAAGGATATAACATTTCAAAACCTACCGATGCTTCAGCAAAATTCACATTTTGATCTGTGAGTGCCACCTTCTTTCTTTAAAAATTTTTATAGACTTATTTTCCTCATGACAGTTTCATTGCATTTGTTGGGTTGTAAACCATGTAAAGCTCAGCAATAAAATGACTGCAATCTGTACAAGTAATAGCAAGCATGTCTCATAAACAAGATAAGTTGTGCCTTGCCAATATTGCTACACTTCATAAATATGAACTCAAGTCTGTTTTGTGTTTTCTACATCAGTGGCATAGTTTTATTTTAATTAAACAGAACATATAAAATATTCATCTATGAAACAAACATCATTGTTTTTAAAAGATTATATTAAATTAAATTATACTGCTCGTGCCATAAAGCCATGCACAAAAGAACCATTCTGAATTTTAAGTGGATTGATACAGCTCAAGCGTCCATCAATAAAAACTATATTAGGAACACAGTAATAGTACCATGAATATATGAGCTATTTATATTTTTTGATAATGTAAGTGCTTATATGAACTCATTCCAATTTCTAAACACTAGGCATTTCGATTGTAGTGGTAATTAAGAAACTATAATATCTACAGAGGAAGGTGGATGCTGCCAGCGCCATTTCATACAGCAGATTTTAAGTATTTCACTTTATCAATGACATAATTTGTTGTCACATTTCATCAGATCGGATCCGGATAACTTTGATAAGCCAAATGAAGGGCCCTTGAAGGTGATTCTTATACAACACTTTGCTGTCTAAAGGAAAGAGCCCAGAATTAGAAATGAGCAGATTTGGGTTATGTTTTCAGCTCTGCTACTAACGAGCTACGGATCAGTTGTCTCTTTGCCATCTAAGGGGACTGCACTAAATTAACCTCTGGCTTGCAGATTCTATTGTTAACTCCCCAAAGAGGTGGATCAAGGTTTTGTGGTACTTGATTCATATTAATTGGTGGGGGTGGGGGGGTGCTTTTAAGAAAAAAGAGTATAAAACTACAAATACAAAAATAGGTATAAAAATGAATATTTACTTCAATTAAAAAAGAAATCATGAAATCTAGGTGGAGCTGCAACTCCTACCCTACAGCTCAATGGACTCATCCAAGTCACTGGTGAGGAGACAACGATGGGAAATGGCCATCCCAGGGAATGGAGAGGGCCTGCATTTGCAGGCAGGATCATCCCACCCACCATATCCATGGGATATAAGCCCTCTCTCA